>NNCF01129366.1:11274-69601 GCA_002313205.1 Laupala kohalensis
TATATATACATACATACATGTACACACTTACTACGCATTGCGGGCCCAGCCGAGTCGAATTCTGAAGTTGCGTCTAAAAGAGGTAAGCGGGTAAAAACACGTTCGTCGCACAAGCCATTACAAAAATCGTTGTCACAGCTATTTTCCTCAATCGTAGAACCGTAATTTTGATTAAACAAATTTTATCACATTTCAAAATAAATTCTTTATATTAAAATTTTCTATTAAAAGTCTTTATATTAAAAAGTCTATTATTATTCTATATTATAATAATAAAAATCAATATCATTCTATTAAAAGTCTATATTATTCTATTTAAAGTCTTTATATTAAAAGATGATATCAAAAGTTTCCAACAGTAAAACTACACTAAAACTGCATACAAGAACATCCAATCTTTATGCGTATGAACTCGAGATTATTTTATGAAGTTGGTATTGACCAAACCAACAAGAAAATGCTTCTGTTTCATATGGACTGTCGGACTCCTTATCATTAGCGGTGCTTAAGAATGTCTGTTTTTACTGAAAATGTTCACCATTTGTACAGTTCGCGTTCATTCAAAAGGGTAGATTTAGATCATAATGCGCAGTAGACAACGCAATATATTAAGTACAGAGGTCTCACTGCTGTCTTGTAGCTATACAGCCAATTCGACGAAAATATTTATTTTATACCTTTTAGGCGAGGTTCAGGTCTGCTCTTTAGGTCTGCTCAGGAGGCCTTATTTTCCACCTAACCGTTAGACGGGAAAGGGAGTTGGGAAAGAGAGTTGTTGAGTTGTCAGGGAGCTTATGGTACGGAACCGACATTTGACTGGTGTGGGTGAGGGAAACCCCTGCTGAAAATCTCACCTAATTCGGTCGAGCAGGGAACGAACGCTACCGCTCGGCGGGACCGCGGAGGCGGAGACGCTAGTGTCACACGGAACGTATTTAGTTTTCCCATCTGCTTTTTCGGTTATTGTCACTGAACTATTCGGGAGGTGAATAGTGTTGAGCGAAGAAAGAAAATATTTAAGCATAGATGTGTACATTTGACGCCGTGCTAAAGCATTGCCACGTTAATATATTGCCCGCTTAGAACACCTACTCGGCCCTGATGCAACTCGAAACGAGCTCGGAAATCACAATACACTGGCTTATGGGCAGTGTGCGTTCCACAAGAGTAGTTCATGGAATCTTCACCTCCACTCATAAAAATTACAGGACTTATAAAGACGTAAAAGTGTAAGAAAACTAGAAGACGTTCAAAGTGAGCCCACCTGAAGCGGAGGCGTCGGTGTGCAACAAGGAGTTATCTCGCCCGCACATGGGAGGAGTCTCATCGAAGCACCACTACTTCCATCTGCAAATATACATTTCAAAGATTTGCTTCTTCTGGTAAAGCGTTGACGAAGGAATTAGACTTTGAAATAGCATCTCGTTGCCGTTTATTTTTTTATTTGGCGAGAGCTCTTTCCACGGAATATTGGGGCTTCCCGGGTCCTGAATAAAAAATTGTACATATATTTTTTGTATTTCTCGTTGCAGCCAGCTAAAGACGACGATTACGAACGCTAGTGAGGCCTAATTCAACGTATCTACGTATACTACGATGCTATCCACTAGACATATCGTAAAAGTTTTGGGCGACAGATATAATCTAGATTGACGTATCCAAGTATTACAACAGTCGTGGTAAGTTGCAGAGGGTTCACTTTTCAATCATCACAACCATGTAAATTGATACATTGAAGTGAAAAGCTACAAACTTTCTGACTCCATAGGGTCAGACTTGGAATTTCTCGATGGTGAGCGAGCATTCTAGCCATGAGCAACATTACACATGTATTTTTACATATATCAGTAGTTTTATATTGTACGTAATTTGTCTATCTTCGAATGCTGTGTCAAAGTATGGTTTTGACCATCTTTCTGTGACTTTTTAGAGTACTAATGAGTACTTCTCATTACTTCAGGGCCTGGGGATGACCGGTATTGAGTTGAATGAACTCTCCCCAAGTAAGATAAAAAGAAAAAAGAAATGCTATTTCAAAGTGTTTACACCTTTGCTTTGTTATGTTAAAGTGAACGAAAATTACAAATCCTTATTCTTTGAAGTGAGTATTATATAGCATGAAAGGGTTTACCAAAATACTTTTTTCATATTTTTATATATCAGACAAAATGATCACATATAAGAAAGTAATATCATCATACGACTTTCACCTTCGACAGTCAGGAATATATATATACTAAATAGTGTATCTGAATTTTATTTAAAGCTAAAATATTATTGGCATTCTATTAATTTGAAAGAAAATTGAAAATATTCTCCGCGCTTGAATCATTTATTATAAATTAATCTTTTTAATTTCATTCTTCGAAATATTATTATTACTTTTATTAAACTTTGCACATTGTCGTATGTATAACAGGGATAAATGACCTAGAAATTGTATAAGTTTTGGTTAACATTAAATTTGTTATAAATTCTATGTTGCATAACAATTTAAAAGTAATAGCAGAGTTGCTATCCACTATCCCTTTCTCCTCCTGAAACCGATCACCAACAGGAAGTCCGGATTTTGAGTTCAACACCACCTTTCTCATCTGACTCGAGTTCTTAAATCCAGTATTTAAAATCTTTCAGGAATGAAGATGAAAAGATCACGTAATGAATCTGGTTGTATTCGGCGTTTTTTTAGAACAAATACGCATGGTTGTGGGTTATAACCGATTAGAAACGAGAAAGTAAAGATAATTGGTTGTCCGGGACAAACCGCATCTCAGCTGACCGAACTACCAACGTCTCGGCGATCCTCCTGTAGTCTGCTTCAGAGCAATAGGCTTCAGAGTCAAACTGGCCTAAGTAACAGGACAAAGTAGGGTAGCCGAAACGTTGGTAGTACTGTCCACTGAGATACCGTTTTTTTTTCGGGACAGTCGAATGCCTATGCGTACATTGGAATAAAGATTTTCGAACGGCGTTTTCCATTTACATCACTGGAACCAGAAACTTCACTAGAACCAGAAAAAAACTCATTGCTTCGCGAAAAAAATGTAGTAAGTAAACAGACTATCTTTCCTGCATGATTATGGCTTTGCAATCTTGACGGCTATGATTCGTAGTAAAATAAAAGCATGTGTATCAGCTGAATTGTCTCGCATGATTTACTCCGTTGTGGTTCGTGTGAAAACGTATATTTCCTTAAGATTTTAATCATGGATGCGTTATCCTCAGGCATAACCTTCCACAGTACATATTTGGCAACCTTGCAAGGCAATTCTAGATTTCTCAAAAATATGTTTGATAGTCACTATCACAGATGAACAGGCGGCGATAGTTCTTGGAGCTCGGGAGTACTTGCTTTGCTCTTGCAGTTCTAACTTTTTGATTTCCCATCGGTAGTGGATAGAAGAATTGTGAACCAAGAAATTTGTGATTTAAATAGTAATTGTTTCTCAGCTTGTTAATTTTAATAACAATTTCTGTGTTAAATACGTCTTGCAATAATTTGAGTATATTACCAATTTGAGTATATTAAGTTTTATAGAAGAGACCGGAAGTGGAATATTAAATAGCTGTTTGTAGTGGAGTAAAATTATAGAATGAAAATTAATACCAAGCTCTTTAGTTTTTATATATGGCTATACTTTATTTGTTTTGTAAAGGATTTTTTAAGAAAAGTTATGGACATCATCAATTACACAAGAACTAATTGTGTGTCGCAACCTCACTTTTCCTTATTCATTCTAATATTCTTTGTAGTACCAGCTTACTGCGACCTGAAGATATAGTTAAAGTACGCAGTTGAGTACAAGACCATTGTTGTCGATCTTGAATTCTTAATACAATGAAGGAAATGTGACATTATTTCGAGACTTATGGTAAATATTAACAACAATTAGTATTATCTTTGTTTCAATAATAAGTGTTATAAAATAAGGGTTCACACTTAATATATTTTAGAGGATGATTTATTGGAGTAAGAGAAACTTGCAATAAGAGTCGTACTTCCAGACTTTTTATTTTAGAAAGAGTTTTATTAGATGTCATTGCATACTTAGATTCTCAATTACCTAATAATTCTTGAATGTATCCCCTCAAAAGAATATGCTTAATATAGTTTATGATAAGTACAGTAAACGTTTCAAAGCATTATTAAATAACTTCACATAGACTCCGCTGATTGTAGAAAAACATGTTCTTAAATCTTACTAATGTTCGTATACCTCAAATTATTATGTATATTGTATTGTTAGCAGTAGGTTTAGTTCCATGTACTTTTGTAATATTGCTTTCAGATCCTTCCGGACTGCGCTCCGTCTCATCAGACTACCAATGACAGATAATACAGTGTTGTCTTTCTCAGGCCACGGCTTGTTGTATAGAGGGCTACGGTGAACCTAACCTCAACAATGCCAAGTGCTGTCTCTTCAATGAGAAAAGACTCTAAGCAATTAGGGTTGCTTTCAGTGCGCCGAGTGTGTGCAACGATTGACAAATGGTTCAACCACACCCCCGCACTGGTGTAACTTCTTCAAATTAACACCATTTTTGCACTCGGGGTGCATCAGAGCACACTCAGAGTAGCAAATGGAAAACGCCGTAAGACTTTTCGTTCGTTTGACTTACGTTGCCTTCTCAATTCTTCACCAGCCTGGGCACACAACCTCCCTGTGCAATAGCAAGGCGGTTCCCCGTTTTGTGCGATGGGTGGGATGCTTTGAACGACGTCTGATGGCGTGAAGGTTGGTTTTGTTCTTATTTGTGAACTCTGAATGCTACTCAGAAGACAAGGTTGACACGACGTTCCCATGAGCTTGGATGTCTGTGTACTGACCATTGCCTTGGAACACGTCTGAGTGTAGGCGACGCTCTGCGCATTCATCACTGCGAGCGCTGTGGACATCAGGGATGTCGGTGTTCGACCGCCTCGGGTCTGGGCGCAAGGTAAACACGGCGATATCGGCGGCGGTTTGCGCTGTTCCTGTGCGCATGGCTTGCATTGGGAAGGCTCCTCCATTTCCACGCACGGTTTGCAATTGTCGATATCCATTAGCTTCATGACGTCTGCGCAAGGCTTGCACTTGGAGACTTCTGTGCGTTTCTCGGTTTCCGCGCAAGGCTTACAAACCGAGGGCTTCTGAAGACGATTCGATTGGGGACCCCGATGGTGGCTCTCCGAGGTCGACTGGCTTATCTGTTCACGAACACACATATACTCAGAGTCATGTAATTTTACCAGAAAATAATGCAATATGACTGTCTTATACGAACGGAGTAATAATAAATTTATTGTCAAAAAACAGTACAAACTGCGTATGACCACGTGGAGGACAATAAACTAATTTACTCTCCGGAAGCAAGCAAGGGACCATCCCATCAATTCCGATCAAGGGCTCTAAGGCAGAGGCGGATTCAAAAATTTCAGCAAANAGAGGCGGATACAAATTTTTTTTTGAATAAGTTCCTAGATAAGATAAAAAGTTAGCTGCGAGTTATAATATATATACAATGTCAATATGTTTGTAATTGAACGCAAATATGTTTGTAAATTTACATGTTCAAGTTATTATCGAACTATAGATTATTCTGACTATAGTGTTTAAAAATCATAAGAGTTGAAAAAACACTAAATTCACGATTTATTGTTACAATAAACACGCCCCTAGACAAAGCCTAGAGAACCTGTATAAGAAATCCGCCTCTACCCGAAGGAAAAACGGAGAAAAACCCGGGCCAGGATGGGTACCATTAGAATGAGTAGTACCATTAGAATGCTCAACATAAATTTGAGGGTGAAAGTACGGTAGTTATAAATGGGACACAATTAGAGGGGATGGGAAAAGAGAAAAATGAAAACGATTAGAGAAGAATTATTAAAAGGATGAGAGATAAGTTGGGGGAAGAGTAAGAATAGACGAATTACACGTGAATAGATTCCGGATGTGAATTTCGCAGAAAATAATCGTAAATGGTTTGTAATGGAGTTTTTTATCCAGCATGGTAATTTCAGGCCATATATGAAAAGAATAGGAAGGGTACAAAAGGTTTAAGGAGATAAGACATGTTTTCTGGAATTGTGATTTTTTTCGGTAAAGAAAGAGCAGAGTATGTGCGGTATTTGAATGGAAATGGAATCTGGAATATGACACGGAAAATTTAATTAATAAAAAGTCAGGAAATATATGAGAAATAGAAAGAATATGTCGCACAAATAGGACTAAATAGAGATATTTTGAACGAGGATGATGTATAAAAAAAGGACATTAGACATCTGAACAAGAAACCTTGCAATGACAATGTTGGAGGCATGGAGGCTAAGTTAATTGGTAAAAGAAAATGAAATTAAAAAAAAAATTATCTCACACGAATTGTCAACTTCTAAGAATTTAAGAGATATTCGTATTAATATTAATAGTAGTCACAAAAGCGTCTATTTGCTGTAAAAAATACAAGTTAATAACTGAACAAACTGAGACGAGATAATATTCGTTCCACACGCTTGATGCAGAAAGATCAGAATAGCACCCCAAGAGCAAGTGAATTGAATTGATGGCCGATGTAGGCAATAGATTTACGTTTCCAGAAATTCGGAAATAATTCCAACAAAACGCGAGGTACACTTATCACTTTCCTTGTGGACGTTGGCGACACTGTGTACAAGTCCTGTACCAACATCAGGCCAGTTAGACTGGCAGGAGATAAATAAAATAATCAATGATTTATTGTCAAGGGGGTCGTTACAAACTGGCTATGAACTAGGACAATTATCTAATTTTCTGCTTCTAATTTTTAATAAACTAATTAACACAGTGCGCTACCGTTTATGTTCTTTTTCTTGGGTTACATGTTCTCGGAGTAAAGTTGGCTTTAATTTTACATTTGAAGGTGAGAATGGCACAGATATCTGTAAACAACCGCACCACCGCTTCGGTATCTGTAAAGTGAAATTTCAAACTACGTGTTGTTACATTATTGATGAATTTAATATCAAAAATTCAGTTACAAACTGCTATGGCCTCGTGGGGGATAACTCTCAGGAAGCAAGCAATGGATCACTCCATGAATTCTGAGCAATGACCGTAAGGCAGAGATATATTTATCATTTCAGCACACCCATACGATAAAAATAAATATATTTTGCTACATGTTATAATATCATTAAAATGTCAATAAATTTATTTATATAAAATGTTATTTAAGATGTACGTACTGTATTCTTGTACTTTGCATTCTTACATATTTTGCATCCTTATATTTTTGTATTTCGTTTTATTTTAGACTGAAGATGCCAGCTAAGCTGGCGAAAGTACTTTCTGAATAAATATTTTACTAGTAGGCAACACATCTTTCATTTATTCTTAAAAATAAATACTAGTATCGCCTCACCGATATCCAACGATTTAATATTTGTTTCATGCATAATATTTACTGGAATTGAAAATGAAAAATACTTGTCACAGTTATCAAATTATTTCGATACTAGTATCCATTATTTTTTATATGCATGTGGAGAAGGTAGTAAATACTTAACATTCTGGAGTAAATGTAATTGTTTTAATGACGCATGCAATAAAGTCACAATCGTTTCGAGACGTGAAACTTCTGTGCATGGAGATAAGCACTAGAAGTTTACCCGAAAATAACCGTATCATAAGATGATAAGTTTTAATGCCTGGTTAATATTTGCAAACAGCATATTTAGTCTACATGATTACATATTTAATAAATAGCCGAAGATGAATTTCTTTAAAGAATTTCTTAAATATCAGAGTGAAATGTCAATTATGAGACTACTTTAAATACCTTAAATGAAGGTTGCGATGTTGCCACATCTGCCGTTTTGGGTACGTGATACGGTATCATAGGCCCCTGTAATATTAATAAAATAATAAGTTTATTGCTAAAAAGCCGTTACACACTCGGTATTGGGGAGGAAAATAAATTAATTTACTCTCCAGAACAAAGCAAGGGACAATCCCATCTATTTCGATCAAGGACTCTAAGACAAGAGAATTTATCATTTTTGCACTCCCAGGCAGAATTAACCCCCTAGAATAAGAGTAAAAATGTTAGCTACTTGTTGTAGAATGAACAGAAGAAGATGAGTAGAAGAAGGAGAAATTAAATGTTCTTTATCTTTTCGGTATTTTTGTTTCTATGTTTTTGTAAATTTTGATAATTGTTTAAAGTTAGTTATTTTTCATGAATTTTTGGGTTAATCTATATTTGAACAATAATGAATTATTGGGTCATACAATGATGTTGAAGGCAAGTTCGTCTTCTATGTGATCAATGCTCAAATAGTTTATGACAAAACATCAACAGAATATCAACAAACATTATTAATAGAATATAAATTAGTTTAAGTATGTACTATTATCATATCTTTAAATTATTTGAAAAATATTTGAAATAACTTATTAGTTACATTAAATATCTAAAATTTGAGATTAATAATCAGAATTTGATGAGACTGCTATCCCTAGTGCACATTTATGGAGACCACTTCTTCCCGAAGGAAAACTGGAGAAAAAGCAGGGGGATGTTTAATTTAACAGTTATAGTCGAATAGTAGGAGTCAGCGTGGTTCAGTGGATAGAGCACTGAGTTGCTGGATGGATGGCCGGGGATCGATCCCCGGTGAGGTGGGGATTTTCATCACGCCTCAACATCCAGACTGGCTCCCAGACCTACTCAACCTGCTATAAAATTAGTACCAGGATCTATCCTGGGATCGAACCGGTCGGAGCGAGATGCTGACCACATGTGACCGCGTGGTTCAGTGGATAGAGCAATGAGTTGCTGGATGGATGGCCGGGGATCGATCCCCGGTGAGGTGGGGATTTTCATCACGTCTCAACGTCCAGGCTGGTTTCCAGGCTTCCTCAGTCTGCTATAAAATGAGTACTGGGATCGAACCGGTCGGAGCGAGATGCTGACCACATCTCCTCCTTCTAGTGCCGGGGTCAAGTAATTGCGCGAGCTCTACCCTCCGCGAAGACCAAAACCCACAAAGGAATGTAGTTCCAAATAAGAAGAACTCTAAGAGTAGTCTTTACTTTAAGGAAAAAAATTAATGAAATATATCAATTTCGAGACCTTCTTTAAATACCTGATCAGAAGGTATCGATGATGCCGCGTCAGCCGTTTTGGGTACGTGCATTTTCAACGGCACGTATTTCGTAAAACTTTTGTTGGAAGATTTATCTATGGTTCCTACATACCCAGGATCTGTCGGGCAACACCTAAATCTATCAGTACTTTCAGAAGACTCGCGTTCCGTAGAGTTCCATTTGCTCTCGCCATTGGAAAACAACAATGCAGCCTCGGCCTCAGGTTTCCTTCCCACTCCATGCATGGATTGAGTCGATTTCTCGCAGATACTCCCTTTGGCGCGGTGTTCAGATGTATATGTCGCACCTCGTGAAGTATACGAACCCACATTCTCCGGAGGGCCAAAACACACCGTTACGAATTTTTCAGAGCTCACAGCGTTATGTGACGAGCTACAATAGTCATTGGAGTTGAACGATAACTGGCAGATCTCTTTAGAATGTGGAACACCGTCTCCTGATTCTGGTTGACATGGTTTCCATATCGATTGTGGAACCTCGAGTTGTGGCGTACATATGACCACTGGTTCCGGCTCGCATGGCTCGCACACCACGTAAGATTGTGAGGCCTCGTGGTGTGATACGCACGTGATCACAGGTTCCGGTTCGCAGGGTTCGTACATTACTTTCGTTTCTTGGTCGCACGGGTCGCACAGCTCAGGTTCAGGATCGCATGGTTCGCATATTGGTACAGTTTCGGACTCGCACGGGTCGCACACATCAGGTTCAGGATCGCATGGTTCGCATATTGGTTCAGTATCGGACTCGCTAGGTTCGCACACATCAGGTTCAGGATCGCATGATTCGCATAATGGTTCATTTTCGGGTTCGCACGGTTCGTACACATCAGGTTCAGGATCGCATGGTTCGCATATTTGTTCAGTATCGGACTCGCAAGGTTCGCACACATCAGGTTCAGGATCGCATGATTCGCATGATTCGCATATTGGTTCATTTTCGGGTTCGCACGGTTCGCACACATCAGGTTCAGGATCGCATGGGTTGCATAGTGGTTCGCACGGTTCGCACTCCTCATGCTCTGGTTCATATGGTTCGCACACTTCGGTTTCTTCTCCTTCCTCCTCCTCAGATATTTCGATTAATGTAGGGGTTGATTCAGAATACTCAGACTTTATAACAGAAAGACAAGATCAGGTGTAAAAAATCAACTTCCTTATCCAGTTTCCTCTGGACCAAGAATATTTACGCATTTGAGGTTAAACATTGCATTACATTAGGTTTCAACAAAAAGGGATTATTTATTACTTTGACACATGATTATAGGCCAACTATTCGTACCGGTCCAGAGGTGATTGCTCGATTACTTCAAAATATTCGATAACTTCAAACTTTAAATATTGCTCGATAACTTCAAACTTCAATAACGATTGCTTCAAAATAACTTTTTTCTCTGTTATTTCCCTTATAATTTAGGAGTTCAAAACCACTTTAAAAATTTGGTTTTCAAACAGTTTACGTGCCATTGTTGTCATCCCATGCGCGCATTTGACGGTTTCTTGGCACTTAATTAAAACTCATATCTTATGAACCATTTATGTTAGAAAGCTGATACAAAACATCATTTTTCATTTTATAAATTTTGCTACGTTCTTGAGAGAGAACGAGAAACTTATATGATAAACTTAAACTATAACGAGAAACTTTCATATGAATTTGGGCAGCAAGAGGATAAAATTTCCGGTTTTTACAAATTTCTCCCAAAAAAATGAGCTGTATGTACAGATTTTTGTGGGTTGAGTTACATATCAGTAGCATTATTCCACTAAATATCAATATTCATACTTTTATACTATATTTTTATTAAATTCTTCTATATTTGTTGTTATTTGTTAGATTATTGTTATTTATTTTGTTGTACATTTTCATGGACGGTGTAATATTTTAAACCTTTTGAAAAGAGAAAATAATTTTGGTTTTGATGAAAAACTAAAAAAATAAAATGATGAGAAAAAAGATGACGAAATTGCTTATTTTAAGGTCTAAACTTTTTATACAGTAACAAGGGTTATTATATTTACTATATTTTCGTTGTAAATTGAACAAAGTATTGTATCAGCAATATATTTATTTAAAATTGAAGTGAAATGTCATTAGACAGAAAAAGAATAAAATGAGAAGGGTAGTAGAAATAAATAAATTAAGAATGACACCCACAAATTCTATTCCATTCTCAACAATTCACAAATTTCTTCTTTAGATTATTATTAAATTGCGGTGTTATTTATTTCTTTTATCATAATTAATATTGTGTTACTTACTTTGCTATTTTTTAAGTCTGTTAATGCTGAGTAAGTCAGTAAAAACGCGGTGAAAAACGTATATGTAAGCGGTGCTGTCCTCACTAACTGACTCCTTTATCAACGCGGAGCCTATACTACTCAAGCTATAAATGTGAGATTCGAACAGTAGGTGCATTTTGTAATGTAACCACGCACCAAGAAAGGATTGTTAGAAATTTTATTTAAAAAAAGTTGAAATAGAGTAAAATACGATTTATGCAAATTCCCCTTCTACGTGTAATTCTCGAACTAATTAAGGTATCATCTCACATTTTGTTTCCTAAATTTGTAAATTTAATTGTCTAGGAACGATTTTTTATTGTTTTTATTACTTGAGATTTTTAGCGTGTTTATGCCTCCTTCGTCAAAGACTTTGACCTTAATTTTAAATAAATTAATTAGTGGTTACATTACAAAATGTAACCACTAATCGTGTTCAATCTGTTAAACCAATCAATACGCTGTCCACTATGCATTGTTTTAATTTTATGTTGATCTCTTGTAACCAACTATAAACTATGATGTACCTCTAGAGGCGGAGATGTAAGCGGAGGTACAGGTGTTGGTACTTCAGCTTCAATGCACTGGCCTACACATGGTTCAGCAAAGCACGGAGGATCCTCGCGGCACCTTTACAAAGAGAAAAAGAATACATGTTCTCCCTTGCCGTAGTTCACGTAAAGACTCTATAACGAAGACGATTATTTTTGTGTGTGTATGTGTTGTAGTATTTGTAAATGGGAAATATAGCGTGCTATTGAAGCTTCCCTACTTGGAGCGATAGGAGGTAGGAGTTGGGTGGTAGGTTATTGTTAGTAGGTGGGTCGGTTAGCTGGGTTTATCAACAACTTGGCCCACGCGGAGGGGTTAGAAGAAGTAGTTAGTAATTGTTCGAGTCATTGATACTAGCAGGATTAAGACTATTACCTCCTCGTTGTTGTGATATTAAGATCACTAATAGCGAAGATATAAATGTTACTCAATGTTTGGTACAATAAATGGAAGAATGCTGAGAATATAGTAATGTTCGTAGAAATGAGTTTGGTTGATGGTAACCAGAGCAAAGATAAATGGAATTACTTAACCAACCCTGAAGAAGGTCTTATTAAAAGCCGAAACGTTGACCAGTTAATAGTTGTGTATTTTTTGGACCAAGACCTCAGAAATATTCATTTATTTATGTGTGGTTAAGGCCAAATATTTGTTTAACATACGTCCATTAGCAATTCTATTCATGTATTTATTATTCATAAAACAATACACCTCAACGGTCGTTTTTTACATTTGAGATAATTAATCTGCATGTGCGTGTTACTTTGAACAATTGATCGCTTAAATTGCTGAGATTCATAGTTTTTCGAAATCTGGTATATCTACTGCTTGCTTTTATCTCAATAGTGAGATTTCTACTTAGTCCGGCACGAGACGCAGTGCAAATAAACATTTTAGCCATTGAGGTAAAAACAGAAAAATTACTTGCATCTGCTTCTTAGGAATATCTACCTATCACGAATTAATAAGACAGCAGTAGAGAGTCAAAATACAAAACATCTGGTATGGGAAAAATTAATATAAAATTTTCTGGAGAATCCAAATCATTGTCAAATTTATTACAAGTAAAAAATATTAACTTGTCATACGAGGATTGGTTTTTACAGCGCTTGTTTTGTACATATTTTGGTGTCTTAACTTAAATAACCGACCCAGATATATTATGAAATTCTTAAAAATAGAAGGTAGTGTTCTATTCTTGCAAAACGAGTTATATATGGACACAAAAAAGTCACTCACAGTCTTCAAACATATATATATGTAAATGTTGACCAATATTTAGAACGTCGTGTAAAAGGTTCCCATCACTTCTATTACTTGAATAAAACAAGAAAGTGGAGAGGAACGAGGGATCGACACCATCTGGACGAATGGTAGGTGAGATTTTTCTGTTGTTGCCTATTCTACAGAACTAACTTCTCACATCCAGTCAGTCGCTATCATCGTCAACATAATTCCTCCCCCAAACATCATCCCCGCTACCTTTTCTGATTTATCCAGAATCTTACTTAGATTCGTGACGTAGAACAGAGCTTGAGATTCAGTGCACTAATTCAACAGGGGCGGTGCCACGAGAATGTCCCTTTCCGTATCTAACCTTGAAAAGAATGGTACAGTCTGCGCACGCAACTTACGTACATTCCTAACTTGTATACATTCTCCTTCAGCTGACCCTATCCATCTATTGCAGAAGGGTGTCCACGCAGTCCGAGATTTTTTCTAACGCAAACGTGAGAAGGGAATAGTCATCGGATAAAAATGTTGTGCATTGGTTAAGCGTAAGGAAAACATGCTACAGAAAAACATATCAAATGTCATGAGATATCCTGTAGGTGAGAGTCCAGCAGAAATACCACATACAGGAGGGTCCGCGACGTGTAATCCAAACATTGCAACCCAACACTTTCTAATGTTTTGTTCGTGGCTTATATCCCCAGCAAACCCAAGCTGAGGCAGCCGAGTCAGCCCACTTGCGACCAAAGGGAGAGATCGCGGAGATGTCGTCCACTGTATGCACCCTCAGTGTGTGGACAGCGGGTGTCATCTCCGTGATCAGAAATCTTTGACCGTAAACGGGCTGACTCGGCTGTTTCAACTACACTATACCTGGTGTATAATACGTAACACTGATTCGGTCACCATTTCCGAAGTTCTGTTCAGGGACATTATCATGGGACGGTTCCTGTACTTATTCGGTAAGAAAGACAGTGATTGGGCATTGAAACCTGGGGTATCGTCTTGCTGGCTGCTGACAGGGCGCTCCCCTTTTTTCTCCAGGTCTTGGTGCGTCCGGTAAGGAATTCCAATCACGCTTAGGCGGCGAGCGTACATGCTGAGGCGATAGGGCTCTCACAGATACCATACATGGGCAATCTCCCGGGTCGCGGATTGATCGTCGACGAATATTCTTCACAAATGGCAGGTTCTTGTCCCCGGCCGCGGATATATTCGGTGTCACCACGATCACAGTCGGACATGTTTCCCGAAATTTACCTGATGTAGTAAAGAAGTTTTTGTTAAAATTTTATATTTAGCATCGTCTCCCGGATAAGAGTCGTTGATATTTTCATTCACGATCATCTTTTTTTTATTTTTTGGAAGACCACTGCTGGCAACCTAAATGAGGTAATACTTCGAAGAGCTGTTGATACTCTTACTCCATATTTTAATTTGATAGAAAATTGTGATACTAGTGACACGATCTAAGAAATGTTTTCTCGTACTATCAAATTTTGTCTCATACTATCTACAGAACACAATTTATATAATAAGATTGCCAAGGTTTCCACAACTGGAGTTCATTGTTGTATAGTTGCACTGGTGTGGTGCCGCGTGGAAAGATTAAAATTTTACCACTCATTATTCGTTCTGTGGATTTTCTTTAGAGACGGAGATTTGCTTCAGCTAAGGAGTTTATAATTATCATTAGTTATAATTGTTGTAATTAATAATACCAGATTAATAAAATTAATACCATATTAATAACTTTAATAAATTATGGTTATACATGATACTGGATTGTTAATAGTTAATTATTTATTTGAAGCATTCTATTAAAAGGTAATATATATATAAAATTTGTGTTGTTAAACCATTGTTTTCTTAAACAAAAATTCTGCCCAGTTAACCTTTCCCTTGATTATGGTCCAGATTCGCCACTACTCATCAGCATCACACCGAAGAAATTTGGTAAAGATATGAAGATCTCTGACATCTTTGGCAACTATCATAATGAATTTAAGTATCAAGCTACAGTTTATAACTGTACGTGGAGAAAGGAGCACACTCGTTCCAACATTATATCGTTAAAATACAAATAAAGTCACACTCGTTACAACGAAGCATTTCAGCGAGAGCGACTGTCGCGACAGATTCATTGTAGCGTAACTGCGTCAGAGTGCAATGCAATGGTTCCTAAACTGAAAGTAACTTGCATAAATCTAATACACTCAGATTAACTTCTGTGTAGGTAACATTCCATTCACAAGAAACTGTACAGTAATTAGTCATGTTATGTTGAATGAAAGTGGGAGACGACTCATATGAGGCGATATGTGGGCGCCCATTGGCGAGTGGAGTGGTGCAGTTGGTAAGCGCGTCAGACCGTTAAACTGAAGGTCCCGCGTGCAAATCTCGGTCCCGTCTACCATTGTCATTCAACATAACATAATTAATCTTTTACCTTTTATAATTTAAGTGATTTCTGCATGTACAGCAATTGTTGTACCTATTCGTGCTACATCTGAGTTGGCCGGGACAGCAGCAAATGAAGGGGGGCATACATTTCCACCGCAGGTTCCTGCGTGGATGTAAGCGTATCTATCTGGGCATACATTCGTCGTTCGCCGCAGAGAAACAGTACACCGTTCTTCTTCTCCTGCAGCATAAAGTATGAAGGTGAAAAAATTCGATTACAAACCCGATTTCCAGTCATTCCTCGATTAGACATATCCTTCTCTGTATATCATTCTTTGCATACAGATTTTTATCTCATCATTCAACAATGTATTTAAATATCTTAGGAAGGTGAACGTTTGAAATTTTCTTTGATTAATTATGAACTTGAATTATCTAAGATCTACTACTACCTACTAAGATCTGACATCTACTACCAACTGCTATCTGGCTATTTTTGTTTTGTGTGATTAAATATAAATCCAATCCCTCAATAGCTCGAGGTTAGTTATCTTACTTGTCATGGAAAAACACCTGGATTTGATTCCCGACTGGGCCAGAAAATTTGTAATTTTTTGCTTCTATACCTCAGCTATATAGCTCAGATGATCCAATAGTGAACCCTCTGCTGTATACCTGTCTCTTATACACATCNTACGACAATCTCGATTCCATGTAGACGCTGTTCCCCCAAAAATATTTCACGACGAGTTTAGAAATTAAATCCACATAGAATTGGGTACCTTTTCTCTTTTTTAAAAATTCGTTATCGGAATGTTTCAAGTCACAAGTCGCGATCGTGGAGATATTTCATACGATACGTGGTTGAAAAAGACGAAACAGTTGTGCGTTGTAAAAATAATTTGTTTACGCGGAGAACGGACGTGACAAGGGAAGTGAAATACCACGCAGCAGAGATTCGCGAGTAGGCGATTTCCGACCCAAAACGACTTCCAGAACGAGAGCGGGTCGAACGTAGCCAAGGTGAGGAAGGCAGTCCACGCGGAGAAACCTTTAGAGACCAAAGTCAGACTCTGTGATGTGTTTGTGAGTATTACGTCCGAAAATAATGTATTCTATGAACTGGTAGATTCTAAGCGTTGTTGTAATTTGTCGCTGGCTGGAGAATTTGTCAATAGACTGGCCCCGACGAAATGCTTTATGATGAAATTCATGTAACGAAAGAAGTAACTGAAGTTTATGAAGAAATTTGTAACTAACGGAAGAGGAATTTTATTTATATTTTTGTTTGTTTGTGAGGAGAAACACAAAAGGGCCATCCATATTTTTTGTTTTAAATAATTTTGTTGTAAGAATTTTCATTTTGGAAGTCCACTTTATTGGTAATCCACAGGTATGAGTGATACAAAGAATATTAATTTAATTGAGAAGAAGAAAGTATTTCAATAATATACTGTAGTTAATTATTTCATTGATGTTGTTTTGTGGAAGAAAGGAGATGAGATGTGTGGAAATTTACGTTAAAATTTTGTATTTGACCCGATTTGGAATAAACACGTGGCAGAGCACGTAGAGAATCGTACCTAACTTCTTTTTTTTTTAAATCTACGTTATATATGTGCTTTTTCTCTGTCACAATATTCTTTTGAGAGAGGAGTAGTAGGGATCGTTAGAGTATAAAACCAGATTCAGATGCAAATTAACTAATATTAACTCCTTTGAACTATTGGACTGGAAACTATCAATATCAAGTTTGGTCTTATATGACCTTTTACCACGCACATCGAATTTTTTGTTTTGTAAATATTGTGAAATTTGGAATGAATTGAAATTCTTCAGATGTGGATCGCATCTTACTATTGGAAATGTCGTTAAACGTTTTGCCCATACTAATATGTATCCAAATCAAAAACTATTTGAAACCTCGAACCACTTTTTATTGTAAGATCACCCTTTAATCTGAAGTATATTGTCAATGTCAAACCTCTACTTGGATTTGTGGAGAATCTTACCTTCAGATTTTGTTTTCGGAACAGCAGATGAAGATTTTTTCTTCTTTGACGCTGTTTTAGATTTCTTCCCTTTTGCCATTACGTTTCGATTTGTCTTCCTTCTTCAATGGGCTGAATTATTAAGTTTGTTTCCTCACTCGTACTCTCTACAAGTTCCATTCAGATACAGTAGATTACTCAGTCACCTGGTGTGGAGATGAATTTTTTAAAATTATTATTTCAAATCATCAAATTAATAAAGCAATTGAATACTTAACGCAGAATATTAAACAAGCAACCTGACTCTTCACGGCCGATAGTCTATAACATTCGACGTGACAAGACTCTCCATGAGAAATTAAACAAACGTATATGATAAAAAAAAAACTAAAACTCGGATGACAAAACTATAGAAGTGAAGAAAATAAAATAGAGCTTCCCGACTGCGCAAAATAGATCTTCAATGTTTGAGAAACGCTAAACTGAAGATTCCTAGAATGGATTCAGAGTCCGCATAATATATGCAGCGACAGCCAGGCAGCACTAAGGGTACTATGTGTCTAGAGAACAACGTCCAAACTTGTGTCAACGCCATCGGATGTTAAACATACTTTGTGAACGAAACCGAGTTACTCTTTGGTGGATTCCTGGGAATAGGGGAATGAGGGGAAATGTAGAGGTGGACGAACTGGCAAAGCTGGGATCTAAGGGACACTTTGTTGACCCTGATCCCTTCCTTGGAGTATATCCACGAAAGGTAAACTTGGAGTTTGTCAATTGAACCTTACCATTTGGAAGCACCACCTTACCATCTGTTAGTCACGATATAGAGCCAGACAGGTTAATTGTTATACCTAATCAGGAATATAGGAAGGTCCTACTAAACTTAGGTAGGAGTCGTATGATGAAAGTTGTAAAACTTCTAACAGGCCATCATACCCCACGGAGACATTTACACATTATGGGGATCAATCAGGATCCAATGTCTAAGAGATGCGGCATAAAGGGGGAGACCTCCGCGCATGTACTCGGTTCGTGCGAAGCTTTTTCCCAAACTAGATACCGTTACCTAGGCTTATTTTTCCCAAACCTAGAGAATATCAGGATGGCTAAAATCCACTTCTTGGTGTCTTCCAGCGAGGTCCTGGGATTAGAATATTCCTAACTGTACTCAGGGATGCAAAGGGTTTTTAGGTCTACGTGCGGGGCACTGCCATTAGCCGGACCCACCCAAACGACAATCTAATCTATTCTTAGAAAATCTCTCTCCAACCAAAGAAACGGAATATTCGGTATGGAAAGCAAACATATTAGCGAGTCCACTCAACATATTCCTCCAATTGAAAAACCGAAACGGAAAATGGACTAGAACAAAGCAGATACATTTACCGAACATGTGGCAACAACTTCCAACCTTTCCCTGCAGAATCGGGGTCAAATGAAGAAATAATAAACACTTGAGGAGAACCTTTTAAATTAAAACTACTCTTAATTTATTTTTCTACAAAAGAAGTCAAAAACATATTAAACTATCTTCCTTACATAACAACTCCAGAATAAGACTTAAACTATCTAGTCTAACAATAAAAACTCCAACACAGCTCTTCTACAGTTGGAAAGACATTTAGAATTATCTTTCCGAGTGATACAATAAATGGCGAATCAAACCAAACGAATCAAGACCAAAACATGTTTTTGATGAGAAAGGAGACGTGCCCGCCTATTAAAATGAATGATTCCTACATAATTAAATCAGAAACAGCTGTATGCATCTTGATACACACTCTTGGAATGCATCTTGATACACGACTCATCTGAAAAAAGAAAAAAAACACCAGAACAATAGGGAAGGAACTCGACATAAAACTGAAAAACATGTTCTGACTCCAAGGCAAAAAATCTACTATATCCCTCACCAAAAAATTATTAATTTATAAAACCATTATAATTTATTAATTATAATGGTTTTATAAATTATTAATTATAATACATTCATTAATAGATGGAAATCGGTGGAAATCAAAAGGAAATTACAGACATTCATTAATAGATGGTTAAGGTTCATATTGAAAATCTGGTGGCCCAACACAATCAGCAATGAAGAACTGTGGAGAAAAATAAAACAAACGGATGTGAACACCGAAATAAAAAAAGAAGGAAATTCAACTGGATTGGACATACCCTGAGAAAAGCACCGGATGAAATCTCCCGCCCCCAATGCTTTGGAATGGAACCCGCAAGGATCGAGACCACATGGAAGACCACGCAACACATGGAGAAGATCTGTTGAAAAAGAATATGGGAAAACTATTAAATTAATGAAAGTTGATGCAAGCTACAGAGTTCGCTGGAAGGTAATAGTTGATTCCCTATGTTCCTCTTAGGAATAATGGAAAGATTATTATTATTATTATTATTAATACCACTGGGTATTCTTCTCTCTCATGTTTATTTGGTAACAAATAATGCACGGTATGTTCTGTGACTCTAACAAATTGTGAGTAAAGAAATATATGAGAGAAAAAAATGAATTCAATTGGAATGTTCGAAAATTTGTGTCGTAAATATCACATTAGATATAGATTATTCTTCCATTTAAATGAAAAGTAAAAATCAATTTTGATGATATGCACACGGGATATAAAGAAATCATCTATTATTCTTCATTAGTTTTTCCCAAAAAGAATGCTAATGTTTTAAGTGATATGATCGAAGGTATTAAGAGAATGGACCGGGATAAAATTTTGAATTTTCTATCACAAATTTATCGAAATACTAATTTTATATGTAGTACTATTCTTAGCACTAACTGCTTTAACATACTTGTGCTATTGAAACCAATTATGTGGTGATGTAATAGAATAGGGAATTACGTACATTTATAACTCACCCAATAAAGCAAGAAACTGGGGAGTTGTAGCACTTCAACGATTTACCGATAACGGAAACCTCGAAATGATCAGTGTTTGATCTGTAACGAATATGACTTGTATTAGTTCGTCCAAAACAATTTTATATTCTTACGAATCATTTTACTCAGAGAATGTTTTCTCCTTTATTTCATACCTCAATATTAAGACTGACTAATCGGGTCTCTCAATCTGCTGTCAATAGAGTACCGGTAAATTCGGAGTATATTCATGCGTTATGTTGACCGTAACTTTTTTATATTAAGCCAACAATCGTGGAGTTCTGCTCTATGTATACCGAACTTATTTGACCTACCGCACAAATTTCAGACAGGGTGATTTATAATGAGACTCTTTAAGCAGTCCAATATTAATTTAATTTAGTCATTAGATTTCAATTTCCTCCACAAAAATCAACTTGAGCACAGACATTTTTGTTTCATTTTAGCATTGAATTAACGCATTTGTTGATAAATAATATATCACATATTAGATACTTACGAGATTGGATATGTAGTTTAGATTTACTTCTGTAGATATATTTTACTATTTTTATTTTCTTTCTAGTTTTTTTAGAAAATTTGGAAACGGTGACCGTGCACCGGCAACGAAGGCCGGTGCTAGGTTACCTGATGCCAGATTACTATGGAGATGACCATCACATAAACAAATGAAATATCTGGTGACCAAAATATCTGGAGAATGTATTTATTTCTTTGTGAACTAAAAACACTCGTATATAAGTTTTAGGAATATTTACAATCTATTCTCAAATTAGTGTCATTTCGACATTCTTTTTTTTCTCAGAATTCTAATATGTGGATCTAACTCACACATAAATATATTGGTTTACGAAAATGTTTCTCTATTTTAGCAAAGGAACGATTTCAAACTATGTAGCATGGAGTTTAGTGCGTGTGAATAATTTTTTATATAAGTAAACCTAATGAGTACTTCGGGCAAATACGGTAGGGAGAGCTGATTGTATTTTTATAGTGATGTAGTTTATTCACGTAATTTGTTCGTAATAAGTGCCAAGTTGACGCACCGTATTGCAGTATCTCAATATTGATTATATCCTAGGACAACTTTGGGAACGTATTGAGTCAATCGGTGTCGAATTGTTCTTGTCGACTTGTAAGCAGTTGCAAACATGTGGGGCAAATTTTTCTCTCCGCAAACTGGCATGGGACCATCCCATCAATTTCGATCAAGGGCTCAAAGGCAGTAGCAGATTTAATATTTGTAGATGTTATTTAACAAACAGGTGCTGTTATCTATTCGTTACTTCCAAATTACATTGTAACAATTAATATCTGTAAGAATTTGAGATAATTTATTTAAAAAATATTGATGACATTTCCGCCTATATAGCCCTGTCATTCAGTGTTAAAAAAACGGTACCTGGGAGGTTTTAGAGAAGTAACGATTTTTTGCTCATGTATGATTTGGAGGCTCTTTTGTGTGTATGTGTGTGTTTGATTTATTATATTAAAACTGTGCAGTGCACGAAGAAATATTTATTTTTACAAAACTATTTGATAAAAATTTACTACAACTTGCACCAATATCTATTCTCTCAGATGAAGTAGAGACCCGGTAGAGAGCGCTGATATTTTTCTCCATTTTTTGGAAAATTTTTTTCGGAAGTTGTGGAAAAATATCTAAAACTTTGCTCCTTTGTGCATTTTAAGATGTTGATTACGATTTCTTACTTTTCTACTTCGAAAAATTTCATGTACGAAAAAACATTGAACAACTACAAAAAATAAAGATTTTTAGTTTTTTTTTGTTTATTGCGGGAAACATACTTCAAAGGAAAATACGCTTTACAGCACAAAACTAGACAAAATTTCCTGTAATCTATTTCTTGGTGTGTTTTTTGTCAGATGAATAGTCTACTCGTTATAACGTGTATCTTATTATTTGGATTTTTACTTACAACGTGATAAAAATTCACTTTTCGAAGAAAATATTTTACAAAGAGGAAGGTGCGAAAATTCCGACAAATTATTTCCTACGCTTGTTCTATCAGACACATAATTTTCCTGACGAATTTATATCCAGTGTAATTTATAAATGCAACTCCTTCTAACGGGTTGGTTAGTTGCCGGACAACACGCAAAGTAATAGATTTTGTCTAGTTTCTTGCTTTAACCAGTGCCAAGGTTGTGTACAGATACAAATAATCTACTAGAACAATGAGAAACGAAACAGCATGCTTGAAAAAGAGTTAAGTGTTAAAATGTTAGAGGAATTAATAGCACCTAAGAATAACAAGAATCATATAAAAATATCCATTGTCCGCACATTTATATCCTTGCCCATCTGTAACTGGTCCCGTTCGGCAATGCCTGAAGGACTCCCATCTGAAGTCCGTCAAATATATTTCCGATTTCATTTTCTTATCCCATATTCACCGATTTATACTTAAATCTCTGAGGTAACTTTTTTGATATACTTACATTCTGAAGTCTCTAACAATTTTTTCTCTGCTGCATCATAGTTTACTGAAATGCCAAATGTCAAACTATGTTTTACCTGTTGTTTTGGAATTATATCATATATTTATAGTTGTCTGCACAAAATGTGGATTTGCCAATGTAAGCAATCATGATGTGGGTTGAGAGGCGTCTTTAAATTTAAGGAATAATTTAATAGACTGTCTCAGTTTTTTATTTTAATTCGGAAAAAAAGGTTAAAAATGGCTCGTATCCTTCCAAATGATGACAACATCAGGAAGGGGACGAGGAACAGGTGACACTTAACATTTTCTTTTATATTACATGCACTTCATAATTGTTAGAGAGGGAGTTCATGTGAACCAAATGATGAATCACACCAGGCGTTTGAAATGAGAGATAGAGTATTCTCGACGTGGAAAAGAAATTCATGTTTAACAACTTTAAGGAGAATATCCTCCTTTTAATCATTAGTTTTATACAATGTCACGAATCATATTCCAAAAGAGGGAAAGGAATAGTGGTGTCACGCAGAAACGTAAACACACGCCGGTGATGAAATGTTCTGGAATTTAGAAAATTGACGTGAGATTTTGATATCCGTCAGTCGGATAGCAAACGCCCAAATATGGTTTGAGGCGGACACGTTATTAGGTGACATATTCATAAATCATATTGCGAGGTGACATCCTTTTTTCTGCTTCATTTCCTTACATACCGCTATTAAAAGAAATTCGTACACCAATTTTTATAACTACTCACCATTTTCAGAGTAATTAAAAAAGAATGAACTGATTTTCGAGCTTAATTTTTGTTCTCACACAACTAAATTCACGGTTGAACAGTTATCTGGGCTGAACCACTTACCTAACGAAGAGCGATTTGGGAATCAACGTTGACAAAGAGAAGCAGGGAGAATTTTCAGGAACAACACTTGAAAACTTCCATTCTCGTTTAATTCTAGAGATCAACGTTAAGTGGCCATTTCATCCATTATAATGAATTTAAAGAACACAACACCAACATGAAACAGTAGAGTACCAAGAAGGTTCCATTTAGTTGAATATGTCCTACTATGTGAATAATCATGTTATTTGTGGTAGGATTGGGGTAAATGCAAACAACTGATGTGATGCACCGCTGTGAGAGTCAGAGAAACTAAGAGATAGTAAAAACTAGGCACTAATGTAATATAATTTCTATATATAACTAATGTAATTTCTCCCTTCTGAACCGAACAGTTGATGGAATACAATCTCATGAAAATTGATTTATAAAGGAGATTGAAATTCGTAGTTACTGCTGCGCTTATTGAACTACAGTACGTAAATTATTGAAGTATATTTTATTTTTATTTGTTATTGCCAGTTATTAAAAAGTGTATTAAAATAACAGAAAATCTTTTGTATTATCTTTTAAGAATTTTATAGAGCCCAGAGATCCATATTTACATTTGCCTGACGTTTTTATAGAGTCGAGATAATTGTAAATATAGTTATTTCTATTGTCTTCTCGCAGTTTTGTCGTGCATTGGATGTGTGTTTCTTAATTAACCTGCATTTAATCATATTTACTACGTTTCAATTCTATTCTAATTATTTTTATTAGTTTTTTGGTAGATCGGTGATAAATAGTCCTCCCCGTCGTGGCACAGTGCCATTGTGATTGCACCGCAGGAACAAAAGTGGATCGATAACAACGGGCAGAAGATTCCGATACATATGTCGAAAATACGGAAGAAAGTCTTCTAGAAGAAAACTCATAAATAGAGCCAACCACTAGAGACATTCTGGGTACGTTCTGACTCGGAAATAAAGGGGAAAAAAGTAAAACAAAGTTACATGAATTTGTAGCGTCGGTGAGTTCTGGGAGGTGACATTGAAGACATAGAAATGGAACGCAAAATTTAAATCGATTTTAGCTGACTAAAAATTTCGTTCGAAAATAATCAATCTCACCTTCTCCAGTTAGTGAAAAAGAAGGTACAAAACCGTTCTAAAGATTTCTGATGAAGTAAACGTTCGTTGAATGTATTGCTTTAAGCTCTTCTTCTTTTTATTCGTTTTGGTTTGATATTTTTGTACATGAAGTTCAGTATGATTTCAATACGTCTTAATACACGGATAATGTAAAGGGTTTATCCAGTAAAATAAGAAATAAAATGGGTAAAAATCTAATCAAAGCAGTCATTTCTTGGTTTTTGGATTTTGTAAGGATCAATAAATCTGTGTTTTACGGTACTGACATGAAAAATGGACGAGTAAAATGGGGAAACTGGGTAGATGTAAACATCGAATCGGAATAAATGTAGACATGATATTAGAAGGATCACAATACAATCTTCAGTTTCTACAACTACAATGACATATGTCCATAGTGGTCATTCGTTTTATACCTTACGTTAGGAGATAATTCGGTGTTTACTATTGCCCTCTTTATTTCCTGGGTGATAGTGAAACTCGAGGTAATTGTGAACTGACGCATAGTAACGAGCATTTCATAATCGGAATCCTCGTTACAAGAGATTTATGAAGTAGTAGAGTAGTCTGTTATATTTGTATGCTTAAAGTTTAATTCCTTTTACGAATGAAGACACTGAATTTGTGGTGTGAAAAAGAAAAGTTGAAACAGTTTTTACGATTACCGCGCCTAACTCAATCTCTTCTCCTCGAGGACAACAGTGTTCCATTACTTTACTTGGTGGCTTATTTAACATATACTGGAAGCGTTATTGAAACCTTTCAGACTGCTCGACCAGCACTGATCGAAGGTAGTACATCAATTAGGATAGTAGGTAGCGCTACAATGTAAGATTCCGTTCTATTCCTTTATTGAGTATAATATAAAGTAAATCTCTTATCGCTTTTGAAAATTGGCATGAAATGTCTGAAATTGTCGAAATAGTCATATATAGAACTAAGTGTATTTATTTTGAACTCAACTAAAAAAATTCTTCATTGACAATTTAAATGAATTAATTGCATTCATTGTTGATAGTGAGATACATTAAATCTTACTTAGTTTATTTTCAAAAATACACAGCTTTTTAAATAACGAATACATCAGACATACCAGAAAATATTTACATCACTTTTATCTATATGTCTCCGAACATTTCAAAAAGGTATTATACTTTATATTATCCGATGTAATGCATAATGCGTAATGAGTATAATATAAAGCAATTCTCTTATCGCTTTTGTGCTCTCTGGGCTGAACACGGTGGCTATATTAGGTTCTTGTGGGTCAGAAACGAACTTGAGTATCAGAATAAGACATCTATTTGGTTTTGATTAGTGACAACTATTTGCTCATAAAATATAGCTTTATAAAATCAGTTCCTTCTTTTTAAAGTACCTTGTACTTTAATGTACCCCTTCACGAAAAGAAACGACGTAGCAAGATTCGAACTATTATGGCATCTGGAATTTTTTGTGAAGTTTTATTCTTTTCTACGACTACAGGGCATACATCGGCCAGAAATCAAATTCAGGATTGGAAAATTATACTTTTGTAATTCGCTTCATTAAATTTTAATTCCGTAGCTCAAGAATTCATTCAGGTTGTACAAAATATTTTATTCAAAGTATACCTTGAAATTTTCAACATAACATACAATTCACTCCATTGTTGACTCTTGTGTAATGTATAACATCCAAGCTATCCATTTATTACTACATTTATTAAATTAATTAACATTTAAAAATGGTACTGCAAAGAATAAAGACTACATTTGCAGTATCTTATAAAAGAAACCCATTGAAGGGAAAATGTGTTTACAGGTTTGTTAAATATATATTTGTTCTAAAATTCCAATACATTTACAAAAATAAATAATATCAGACTAGAGTTCCTTTGTTATGTGTTTCTAGACACATAAACTCGTTTCTTGGATTAATGACATATAACTTGGTGTATTATTTAACGTATACTGGAAGCGTTATTTTCTTGTACTAAAATCGTTTTCTTTTGTAATCTATATGGTTCATCTGTATCTTACATCATTTTATCACAACAGTGCTTCAAATCTGATTGTTCTAGACATATCTGTACACTGAGTACCTATGATACCGTATCTTATGAGCAATAAATTGTTTCGAAATTTTTGTGCCAATAGAACTTCAAGTGTATATTAATAATATGAATCTAGAAAATAACTAATATTCGTGGTCTAGGAGTAAGTTGTATGTTTATTTAGCTCATCGATCTCCTCTTTCTTCTGGGTTCGCTTACTGAGTTGACGGGAGGGTACTGGGCTGATTGTGAATCTGGATAGACTTGAGCCCGAGAACCAGTTGATTCTGACCGTGACTTGCGAGTACGATTTTTCGAAGTATCAGGATTTCGTGGGCTCTGTGTTGAATTCAGTGCTGTTTGATTATTTTCAGAATGTTCCTCCATCCTGATTGACCTATTTGTGCGTGATGCTCGTGCAGCACTGATCGAAGGTAGTACATCAATTAGGGAATTAAGGAAGGAACCTCCACTTCTTCTTGATATAGGTTGATCAGAAGTTTGAAAGCGAGGGTCTGATCCTGACCTCGGTCGCAACCAACCTGATCCCGTCTGATCATTCAGAAGTCTGCACGTATTCGGAGACATTCGTGGACATGTAGATCTTGATGCACATGAAGGTGAAACTGGCCGGGGTTCCTGTGCCGATTGACAAGGTGGAATATTTTGAAATTGCATTGGTGTATATTGAAATCCAGGAGCAGACATTTCCTGTTGAGAAGGTGAAAATTGTGGTTGTTGAGATGAGGGATAAGGTTCTTGACCTTCTGAAGCCCCCTTCTGTGACTCTGGACAGATTCGAGGTGAGGTACAAACATAGCGTTGTCCTCGAGAAAAGTGCTGTGGAGGAGGACAAGGAACAACCTGTCGAAGTCCCCCCTGACTTTGGAAACCGCATGTACCATTCTTTCCCGGAATAACTGATTGTTGGGTATAATTTTTGAATGAACAAGGAGCTTGATCGCTTGGAATTGGTTGATCTCTCTGAATTTGTTGATTGCTTTCGGAAGGTATTTCATGCGAGGAGGCCGGAAAATTGAATTCACCAGGGGGATTTGTATCTATACGAGCAGGATGTTTCAGTTCAGCAGAGGGAGGGGGTGTTTCAGGCATCCTCATTGCTCCAGATGGGGTTCTCTGTGGAGGATCGTAATGAGACGCATCTACAGGCATTCTGTTCTGCGATCCTCCAGAATATGCAGTTTGCAGATTCATCAACCCCTCTTCGTTTGGGGCCTTGTTGATGGATAAACCCGAGGGTGGGTTTTGGACAGCACGCACTCTGATATCAATGGTTAGAACGTGAGAGATGTCACGCGACAGTGGAACTGCAACAGGGGTTGCAGAAGTAGCGGATGAGGAACAACAGATTGGAAAACTCCCACTCCATTGAGAAAAATTGCTGGGACCTCCTGCTGGAGGAGGCATTCGATGCGTGCCAGTTGGAGTCTGAAAGAATGGCTGCTGACCGGCGTAGGAAGGGTCCCCTAGTCCTGCATTACAGAATGAAAAAACTTTTTATTTTATGTATTTAGAATGAATTACTAGTTATGCAAGAGATTTCTTCGTTTCAAATTAATGATATGAAATGTGGGAAATAAATTATTGCATTGCAAATAAACAAATACAATGAAGATCATTGAACAGAGGAATGAAGGAGATATATTTTAAATAGTTGTTGTGGGGTATAGCATCTCACTTAGCAAATACTTTACATCTCATTATATAATTTAAGACGTAATTCTTAGTTAAAGGAGGAAAGAAATTCAAAAATATTATCTTGTTGGTACATTACATTGTTGAATGTCATTGTCAGATAGAAACTTTCATGTTCATCGAATTAAACTATAAATGACAAAATGAATATAGGATTGAGCATTTAAAAAAGTTATACTTTTAGGCTGTCATTTCGTCACCCTATGATCTTAGTCGTATAGCGGAGTGCTTCCCCTTGGGAGCGTTCTAGTTACGTTCTGACTTCAAATGTTCACCTGAACGTAACTAATCAGTGACATGTCTGCCGTCTGGAAATACTAGTTACTTCATCACAAAGCCTAATTATTGCATTGTAGCTCCCGCCCGGAAAGAAATTTTAAATCCACTTAAGGACTACGTAATCTTAGTCATGTGATTCATTTTATTCCAAATTCTATGTCCCGTTTTCTATATAAGTGGTTTGTGTGAGTTAGAATCATTAGAACTTTCTTAATCCTTGTAAACCATCAATGATATTAATTGGTTATTTATTTAGTGCCGTCAATATTGAATCGGTACTGAATTTTCCAACAGCGGACTTGCATCAATTGCCGAATTCCGATTTCGAAATGTTCTACCATCCTTTCTTCAATCGTGTAGTTGTTTGAGATGTGTGAACTGACGTACCCCCAACATCTGCATGTAAGGTCGAAACATTCGATCCTTACCTGAAGACATTGCCTAACACGGGAACTGTTATATTAACGGAGTTAACCTGGCATTGGTGTGTCTCGATGACCCTCTTCTTGGGAAGACACTGCACCGTCGAAGTTTGGGAGTGATCCAGCCCACTGTGCCTGAAATAATCATTTATGCATTACATTCACTGCGTATTTTCCTACAAGAAATTCACTCATCTTTAAGAGGGTGCGTACATATCGAGTATAGCCTGTAATGTAAGAAACATTACACGTTATGTGTTACATCACAAATACCTTTCTTCACCTTGCTCAGTGTGTGAGGATACCGCTTAGCTCGTGTTCGCTTCACTGTGCAAACATGAGTCTCTACTCGGCTCCTGCGTATTACACGTTACACATATACATTCTGCGCGGACATCAAAAACTCCACTGCACTATGACGTTTTTATTTACAAACGGGTCATCAAACATTTATCAGTTTACCCTGCAGGGGTTTCAGTTTTGACTAAATATGAGTTTGGCGAACCCTGGGCCCTGAACTGGGGACAGGTACTGCGCCACCAGTCCTCGGACACCGTAAGCTTTGGGCATGCTACAGCGACCACCATTCGATGGTGAAAAGTTGCGTGTTTTAAAGGGCGGAGATATTGCCTTCATTGGCCGGGTCGCGAGGAAGGATTAAACCTGTATAAAAATACCCTCAACCTCAAGGTGTGCTACGCACCGATGAAGTGAATGGGTGTTGAGGACAAACACTCGCTTGAGTAACACCTCTGTGGCAACTGCCGCACCTCAGTTGAGCAAGGCTTAGTGGCGTGATACGGAAACTCCACGCCACCCGACATTTATTTCCTCCGCACTCGTGGGACCAAAATAACTGATTCCTCTTCCTCCCTTCCTTGCGGAGTGGGTGTACCGCAAGGTAAGAATTCCACCCAAACGTCGTCAAAGCGACCGAGGGTTCACAGCTCTCCCGCATCAGAGAAAACAAAGATAAAGAAACAGAACATTACGCATGCGAATGTTTTTATTATAATGAAAAAAATAGAGGGAACATTGGAGAAGATTTCTCCATTTTATATTTTTAAAGGACTTTATAGAATCTGTGGCACTTTAAAGGATATAAAAAGATTAAGGAACGGATCAATGTTGTTGGAAACCAACACCAACAAACAGGCTTTAACCCAGTTAAAGTGTAATAATTTGGGAGAGTTCGCTGTCAAATGCGAAATCCATGCTGCACTTAATCGTAGCAAAGGAGTCGTATCTTACATGGACATCATGGATATGTCAGCGGAAGAGCTCGTTGCGAAATGGGAGACTGACCACGTATTTGAGGTCAGTCATATCATGAGGAAGGTTAATGGTGTTCTGCAGAAGACCAGTTCCTTCATCGTGAACTTGACTGTCCTAAACTACCAAAAGATCTAAAGGCTGGATGGCTTAACCTGCCGGTGCGACACTTTATTCCAAATCCTCTGCGCTGTTTCAGGTGTCAGAGGTTTGGACACATGATAACATCGTGTAAGGGCCGTGATACCTGCGGAAAGTGCGGAAAGGAGGCACATGAACTCGGCGTCTCATGCCCGGGGCCTTCAAAGTGCATTAATTGCACAGGTACCCACCCGGTGTGGAACAGGGAGGTGTGTCGCCTTTCTAGAAGAAAAGAAAGTGCAGGAGATAAAAACAACAGAGTAGATCCCGTATGGTGAAGCGCGGAAGAAGTACAGGGTTTTACACCCTGTATTCTCTACCAGTTACTCCACCTCAGCCAAGACTTCTGTAATCAAGAAGAACGTGTCAGGACGATATTACTAACGTGTCTACGACAACGTCGTGCACATGCCAGTGCAAATGCGGAAAGAAAGATGTTTCAGCCGTTCCCGAGAAACCTAAAACAATACCAACAGCGCGTCCATCTACTACTAAGAAACCGTCAAGTAGTGCGAAACCTATCACGGTAACAACGAATTCAGAGATAAAAACAAAGCTAGGTTCTAGGGATAAACCCTTGAACATTGCAGAATCTTTAAAAACTTTGTCAAAAAAGTCCCAAAGACGTAAAAAGAACATCTCTGTACTTCCTTCCTTCGAATCAGAATGTGCATTGTCCGACGGTGACGCGGAAATGCACATTCGCGAACCTGACCCCGGAGGTTTCAAAAACTAATGGCTTCCGTACTTCAGAGGAATCTTAATGGCTATAGAACTCAACGTGAAGAGTTACAACTCTTAGCGCGTCGTAATCCGATGTGTATTTGCCTGCAAGAGACCACCTTTTACCAGAACACTCACCCTCTCTGCAAGGATACAGTAGCTTCAGATATGTCCACGGGACATCGAGCAATAAGTGGAGTTGCCGTGTTCGTCAGAAACACAATCCCCTACTCACCTGTTCTCCTACAAACCCAAATCCAGGCTATAACAATCAAAATTCAGAGAGTGCCAGCTATGACCGTGTGTTCAATTTATCTTCCTCCGACACGAGATTTCTCGGAGACTTCCCTCAAGAGATTTAATTCACCAGCACCCTCGAATCTATACCTGGGGATTTAGAGGACATCTTTCTTCTACTCGGAGATTTCAACGCCCACAGTGTACTGTGGGGCTCGTCGAACGATTGCCCCAGGGGCCGACTGCTGAATTGTCTCTTTGAGCGAGAAGATTTATGCTTAATAAACACCGGGGAGATGACCCACTTCGCATTTGCCACGGGGACTGCTGTAGACCTGCCAATTTGCTCTCCTGAAGTTGCTGATATATTTCAGTGGAGGGTAGAAGACGATCTGCATGGTAGCGACCGTCATCCTATCTGATTGTCCTTGCAAGAACGTGCGACTGTTCCAGAAAGAAAACCACAGAAATGTATTCTCAGAAAAGCTAATTGGACACTGTACCTTTCTCTGTCTTCAGAGAAACGGTAGATTCTAAGAGAGGGTCGACCATCTGACCCAAATGATTCATCACGCCGCTGAAGAATCAAATCTACCAACATCTATGTTTGCGCAAAGACCTCATGTCCCCTGGTGGATCGTCGCATGACGGTCCACCATTCGCGCAAGGCGAAGAGCATAGCGGAAATTTAAGGCTATTCCATCTCCGGAAAACCTCACCGCATATCGGATTGCTAGAGCGAAAACGCGCAGTACTATCAAAAAATCCAGATCCACCTCCCGGAAAGAGTTTCTAAGCACCATTAAGAGAACAACATCGTCCACTAAAGTATGGGAGTCAATCAGAAATATATCTGGAAGGTATTCTCGAGTCCCAATATCTGGACTCAATTATCAGGGTCAGGTTCTCACCAACAACAGTGAAATGGCAACAGTGATGGTTAAATACTTTGCTGACCTAACATCTACAGCCAACAGCGATCCAGATTTCAAGAGAAAAAGGGAAATAGCAGAGAGCACATCTTTTGACATTCGTTCCACCAATCGTTACAACTCTTCCTTCTCTATGTGGGAACTTGAGTCAGCTGAAGCAACAGTCCACGACACTGCTCCTGGCCATGATTCAATTCATTATGAAATGCTGAGACAACTCAGTCTCGAGTCGAAATAACACCTTCTGGATATCTTTAATCTTTCATGGTCCGAGGGAGTATTCCCTAATTCCTGGAAGGAAGCAGCGCTGATCCCTTTATTAAAACCAGGTAAGGACAAAACGACCAACAGCAATTATCGAAGCATGGCCTTGACGAGTTGCGTCGGTTAAACTCTGGAGAGAATGACGTCTCGTCTGGTATCTTCAATGGCATAACTTGCTGAGTCGATTTCAGTGTGGTTTCAGGAAATTCCATTCCACCCTGGACAACTTACTTCTCCTGGAATCAGCAATTCAAGATGCTTTCGTCCCAAGACAACATGTCATCGGAATATTCTTTGACATAGAGAAGGCTTATGATACTACTTGGCGTCGTGGCATTTTAAACCAACTCTATGCCTGGGGATTTAGAGGACGTCTTTCTCTGATGCTCCAGTCCTTTTTGGATCAGCGTTCCTTCCGCTACAGAATTGGAAGAAACACTTCGGATCTCCTTCTTCAAGAGAACGGTGTTCCTCAGGGCTCAGTCTTGATTGTGACCTTCTTTGCAGTGGCCAATAAACAGCATAACGGCTGCTGTAAAGAATCCTTTTTTACACTCTCTTTTTGTCGATGACTTTTCTATCTTTTCTTCATCACAGAGTGTCACAGGTGCGGAGCGACAAATCCAACTCTTTCTCAAAAAATTATACCACTGGTCGAAGACGACTTGTTTTCGTTTCTCTGGTGAGAAAACACGCTGAGTTCTTTTCAGTAGGAGACCAAGCCTTCTGGCAGAACCTCACCTCGCCCTGGGGAACAACTTACTAAAGTTCTATCCTTTTGTAAAATTCTTAGGTCTAATCTTTGATCAGAGACTGGATTGGATTGAACATCTGACAGACCTAAGTACAAGAACATATAAGTCTCTGAATTTATTGAAGTGCCTGAGTAGCAGGGAATGGGGCACTGATCCCTCCTCCTTGCACCACTTTTATCGAGTATTCATAAGATCTCGGCTCGATTATGGCTGCGTTGTATATAGCTCTTTAAATAGCTTGTGCAAGCTATTTAAAGAAGTTGGATAGTGTCCACCTTGCAGGAATCCGACTAGTTACGGGAACCTACCACACCAGTCCCATTCCGAGTTTGTATGCTGAGAGTGGTGAACCACCTCTTTACCTCCGGCGGCAAATCCTCATGCTACGACTCTTTTGCCACTTGCAAACTTTACCCGACAATCTGGTGCACAACGCGATGTTTCATCCTTCCTCTTCTTCCATCCGTTTCTACAACAACAGACTGAGTGCAACCAAACATTTGGATATCGCTGTAAACAAATTAAGGATACCTTGAATGTACGCACTCCTAATGTCTTAAATCAAGGTTTTAGTAAGACTCCTCCTTGGGTTTTGCACAAGCCGAAGATTATTTTCGATCTTCTGCATCATGACAAGAAGAACACTCCAGCTACGATGTCGAAAGCATACTTTCACCTAATGCTCGATAAACACCGGGACAATATCCCTGTCGTTACCGACGGGTCGAAGCAGGCTGATGGTGTCGGCTGCTCCGTGGTGTTTCCCCGTGAGACCTGTGGCTACCGTCTACGCAACCTGTGCAGCGTTTACACCGCTGAGTGCTACGCCATATTGAGAGCTTTGTGATCAACAAAGTGCTCCGGCAGATCACATTTCCTGATTTGTTCTGATTCGCTAAGTGCTCTTCAACCAATCCAGAATATGTATCCAGCTGATAAACTGATCCAGAACATCCAGGATTTGCTTTTCTCGCTCCAAAGTGATGGAAAAAACATAATGTTTTCCTGGATTCCCAGACACGTGGGAATAAAAGGAAATGAGGAAGCAGATGTTTCCGCGAAGGCGGTATGCCTCAAGAATCCCTTCACAATTCCAGGAAGGGATCTCCTAAATTCCATCAAGACACGGATTCTGAGTGAATGGAACAATGAATGGTTGGCTGTTGAAGAGAATAAGCTCCGACTTATCAAATCCTCTGTAAAGTCATGGAGCAGTTCCTATAGGCCAGCCCGGCGCGACGAGGTCCTGCTGACCCGCCTGCGCATAGGACATTGTCCTCTCACTCATAGGTATCTCTTACTACTTGATGATGAACCCGTTTGTGAGGAGTGTAGCTGATCTCTGACAATGCGGCACCTACTAACTGATTGCTGAAGATACTGGAGTATATGGAGACAAATTGGTATGGCTGCAGATTTACCAAAAATTCTCGGAAATGAAACGGTTAATGTTAATACACTATTGAATTTTATGAGTAGATCGGGGCTCCTCCCACAAATTCTCGAGAGGGTTTTAATTTTGCATTCATTTTTCCTCTTTCCTGTCTTCTTTCCTTTCATCCTTCGCTTCTGTAATTAGTGAATTTAAGATTTAGAAATTTTTTTCTTTTTTATGATGTGATGTATTGGGCAACTGTTTTCTTTTCTTTCATCTTTGTATTTCAATAGTTGTCATCAGGAGGGTTTTTTAGTGGGCATGACTGTGGTATTCGGTGAGTCCCACACACGGGGAAGAGTTACTACGGCTCTTCTCTACGGTGCGAAACTACATTTTCTCCACCTGCATGGGCTCTAATGACCTTGATGTGACGAGCCCCTAAAACCTACCCCTCAAAAAAAATTATCAGTTTATAAGTTTTGGAGGTGCAAAAAAAAAAAAATTGTGAAGCCATTCATCGTTTTCTTCAAAACGAAGCTCTGAAGAATGTTTTAATGTTCTGTTGTACCGTAGTTCTTTAAATATGTTCATAGGTACACGAGTGTTATCTTAAACGTAAAATTTTTTTCTCTTATAACTCTTCTATGGGGAATAAGAGAAAAATGTTATATTATCCATGTATAATAATTATGTAAAAATTGAGTTAGCAAGTAGGATATAGAAATTATAGCAATGTACGCGTCCAATAATCATCGCGCATAAGCCAAATTTATTGAATAATGTTTTATGCAAATGTTTTCAAAATATTATAGGTTTAAATGTAAGTTCTTTGTATTCAGTAATTTTAATATTTTATATTCAACATTCATTCCTATTATCATACAGAAAACACATGTAACGGTGATGACAAAAATTGAAACGCCAAAAATTAACTGTTTTTTTATAAGTATACATGAAATACAGGATTATTCAAAATGGTGTACGGAATTTTTGGTTGATACAATAAAGTTATTTTTGAAGCGTACAATTCAAGAATGAAGGTTTAAAATGAAGAAAAACCTCGAATATTTTCCTGTTATCCGTGACTGGTATCGTATAGGACGTTGTGACGGCGCTACTATAACTAAGACTAAACTGTGGTGTTAGGAGGAAAAAGAGTTTTGTGTTCTTCTGTATGCGAAAACGAAATCCATTACTTTAGAGCAACGTGCGTTTTTTACTCTATTCGGTAAAGATTGTGCCACTGACAAGAGGATTCGTAAGTGGTAACACCAATTTCAAGATACACGCTGGATTTGTATAGGCAAAAGCACAGGGAGACTCCATATTTATGATGAGGGGTTGACCAGTTATACGCGCGACGATTGTTTTGAGCATAGAGAAACAAACCTACAAAACGAGTCATGAACTGGGAATACCGCAAAAAACCGTGTGGCGTGTATTGAGAAGAAAATTCAAAATGAAACCTCACAGATTGTATTTGTTTTAAGCTTTACTTCTACGGGCTACACAAAGCGGTTATGTCCTTTCCAGAAACACAGGAAAAATGTGAAAATGGTAATTTTTTATAAGATTTCGTTTCCAGTAGTTTTTATAACAGCGGGAAAGTATACCGACATAAAATGCTTACTCGGAGGACTGACACTCGCACTGCTACAACGAGTATTGCGAGGACTATCGTATGGATACAGTCCACGTAACACTAGGAAGTAATATAGAACATTTGTAACATAATAAAATGAAAATATTTTTGGTTTACGTCATTTCAAACCACTTGTCGTAAGTCTGCGTTCAACAATGACTTCATTAGAGTACTTTGAAACTCATTTGATCATTTATTTATTTTCTACCTTTTGGCGAGGTTCAGGTCATGAGGACTTCCATCTAACGGTTGAACTTGGGTGAAGGAATTGAGAAGGAGAGATGTTGGGTTGCCAGGAAACTTATGGTACCGAACCGACATTTCTCTGGAGTAAGTTAGGGAAACCCCAGATGAAAACCTCACCTTGTTCGACCGAGCAGGGTTTGAACCCACGCTTTACCGCTCAGCGAGATCGAGGAAGCGAAAATGCTACAACTGGATCACTGCTGTCGGTATGATACATCATTTTGAATAATTCGGCATATTTGGACAGAAATTTTTGCGTCTTGAAATAACTATCAATAGCATGTACCTGTCCACCTGCAAGCTGCCCTGGGCTCTCTCCCTCCATACCATAGTACCCGGATGGAGGAGCAGGTTGAAACTGCATCTCATCAGGTATGGTGGGCATGGATCGAGTAAGGGTTTGTTGGCAAGAAGGACTGCTGGATCTGCATTGAGACGAGACAACTTCTGGTGGAGGAATTGTTCCTTCAGCGGCGATACGTTGTGCAAAAGAGAGTTGCGACGGACTGCACACGATGATTGGCGCCTGTGACTGAAGTTCTTGTGGTTGGAATCCTTGCTGTTGGAATGGCTGAGGTTGGAATTGTTGAGGCTGATATGGTTGTGGCGGAAATTGTTGACATGTCTGGGGCTGGAGGTCTTGTGGCTGGAATTGTTGAGGCTGATATGGTTGTGGCGGAAATTGTTGACATGTCTGGGGCTGGAGGTCTTGTGGCTGGAATTCTTCCTGTTGGAAAGGCTGGGACTGGAATCCTTGCTGTTGCAATGGCGGGGGTTGAAATTCTTGCGGTTGGAATTGCTGGGACTGAAATTCTGGCGGCTGGAATTGCTGGGACTGCGACTGACCGGGTCTTCGAGAGGGGCTACAAGTTTCTGATCCACAGGAGCGGGATCTGTAACATTAGCGTTACTCGCGCAAGAATTCTTTTTAAGATAGTAGAGAGATTTATATTGAATTCTGAATAAACTGCAATGGTATCTGTATAGGATATCAATTAAATTATTCATAAGATATCCATTAATCCAACATAAAATTATTGAGGTTCGACTGGGAAAAAATAGAAAAATTAAGGATTTATTGTAGAGTGTTGTGTTTCTACAAGTGCTGATAACCTCCTTACTTTGATCCTTGTAATAGCTGCTTCTTTCAGCACAACACAAGATATTATTAGCACCTATGCCTTGAGTGTAATTGATTGTTGTACTAATAACTCTGATTGGATACTGCAAAGGATTGGAGATATCTTGCATTGTTAATTTAAATTTTAATTGTTTCCACTCACCTATAAATGATTTTTGTATCAAGAATAAGTTCAAATACTGCAATTTACTTTTTCAATCTTCTCCGGGTTATTTGAACAATACGATATCACTATATGTCATACATTCATCAAACATTGCTAATTATAAAACTGTTTATGTCGGATACATTATGTGAGGAAAACACACATTATCTTCATGCTCTGGTTGTAAGATTAAGTAGGCATAATTCTGTGATACACTTGGAGTTAAGCGTCAACTCCATCTTTCAGAGAAGATATAAACTAATGAAGTCAAGTGACATGATATACGACTTTTCTCTCGGAAGCTTTTCGGTCCACTAAAGAATATAAAAAAGTTTACAAAATGTTTTGAGTGCCAGTGTTGTTGACGGTGAGCTGCGTAAGCATACTGTTGGCATGTCAATCACGGGTGTCTGTTCACTTTATGTGAACACACTTTATACAATTCACACTTTTTCAGTAAAAAAGGTATGTCTATATATTTCCTTATGATCCTCGTGTGAAATCATAAGGGCTCGTGACTACTTGGACGATTGGTTGGCGAATACTAACCGAGAGATTCTAATGACTGCTAGAATACTGGCAGTGTCTGACAACGGGGAAATTGGCAACAATGCTAACCCGCAACAACCCCATTTGAATCCTACTCATTCCAACTTTTTTAGGACTATAACAATAAATAACGGTCACAGAACTTGGCAGAAATCAAAATTCTTATTATATATCGTTCAGTAATTCTGTGTCCTTGCAATTTTCTCTAGTCTTATCTGACGCTTACTTTTAATAGGAAATTCCTCTACACATGGAAATAATCGAAATGTCCACCTTAGTTGATTTTATTTTCCCGTCTTATTCTTCAAAGCACGTTCCCCACTTTGTGGTTTTGGGTTTCTGAAATTACGCGACACGTTGATGTTTATCTTATTGTTTTTATCATTTTCGTCTTGTTTAACACATAAATACTCAGCAATTGCTGAAACACAAAAGTTAAGGAAACATAAAGAACTTGAGAACAAAGATAGTAAAGAAAGCTGCTTGAACGTATACGTTTACAAATAGAATAAAATAGAATTTTTTTAATTTGTCAGTTATAAGCGATGATACATTTGAGAACAATGTATTAATTTACTCTCCTGAAGAATCAGGAGGAATGATTTAATATTTCTAATTCGTTCAAAGATACAATCTAGTTATGAACCGCCCTAAAAAAAAGAAGTTAACTACTCTCAAAATGCACCTTAGAGCCTTATGTCGGCCATTAATCTGCGATCATAAAAAGTCATTATCTCATTAGAATATTTATGTTTCCATCACTNAAGTCATTATCTCATTAGAATATTTATGTTTCCATCACTCAATTCTAAAATACAGTTTTCGCCTACCTGACTATGGGGCAAGGGATCTGTCCGGTGTTTGGAGGACAAAATGCCGCAGGATTTGATAGGGCAGCGACGGTAGGGCACATACTTTTACTTCCGATGGGAACTGGAGGGGAATTCACGGGAGCTGTCTTGCGTACCGACGTCCTCATACATAACATTGTTGGCGGTAACCTGATATTGATGTTACATGCAGTGTTCTTCTCTTTTAGTTTGGTCTCCGTATCTACGTTGTCATCGGGCTTCATCTCCGATGGCAAACCTTCCAGGTAAAGGATTATAATGAAATAAAATAGGCATCAGTTGTAAAAAAATTAATTTTAAACCTGACGAAAATTCCTTCAAAAACATAGGTGTAAAAATGGCATCGTCCAAGCAGTAATAACTGGAATATGAAGATGAAGTTACTAAGTAAATGTTAACTACGCTAGTGTCCAAAGTAATGTTTAATAACAAAATCCCCGACACAACATTACAAAAATGACAATATTAAATATTTGAAAACGAACTCATTCAGTATTTCGTAATTTTTTTATTGAAAGGTGGTGAGATTTGTGTCTATGTTGGATTTGATTTCATAAAATTAGAGACTATTTAAAATCAGCCTATTTAAAACGAAAAATCGAATGAAAAGATTTTCAAACAGTAGTTATAAGGAATCATGTTCTTTATTTTGAATTTTCTTTTGGGTATCTACAGAAAAAACCTTAACGATATCCCACCAAAAACATAACCGTACAAAGGTCAAAATGAATTATGATCAGAAGAATATTCCAATTACACATTTACCTATGTCGTCCGTTTCCGGTGCAGATCTTTCCCTACTTCTTTTCTTCTTCTTACTTTTTCCACTGCTTGTATTAGAGCCAGATTTCCTTGGCATGATTTTCTCAGGGATAGGACTGGGCTGACTAAGTATTATTCCAAAGATGATTTTTGACGTGACTCACAGTGGTTACCAGCTGATCATGTTCGAAAATTGCTGTACAATACTTCTAGTTTTTGCCTACTGTGGACTCTGTAGCTGGTACTCTATATGTAATGCAATATAGTTGTATGATTAATCCACAAGAAACATTCCTTTCTCGGATGTTCACTCTCATCCTGAAAATGAATAGTAAATTTACAATTTCCTCTTCGTTACATTCACTTTTCGTGACTATTTCAAAAAGATGGAAACGCTTGGTACTGAAATCTATACATGTGTATGAGAATCAGATCTAGACTTATCATATTTTCCCCTGTTTCAATTTTTCTTGAAAAGTGCTTAATTTGTTACATGCTGAATAAGACACTACTTCAAGAGTTAGGGAAAATAATGCTCTTATTTTGCTTACTTTCAAAAAACATGATTTAATTGTTCCTAAAATAAATATTCTTGTACATCAAACATTTGCTCCGCAGGTATAATTGTTTTATAGGTCTTCAGTTTTAAAGCTCCAACAAGCAATTGGAAATTCATCAAAAGTAACTATCTCGTTTATCAGCCAATTGAATATTGTTGGGCGAAACCCTGATTGTAAATACGTGAATAAGAGCATTGAAGTGGTGACTAAATATATACTTCATTGAAATATAATTTTTTTAAAGTATGACCACCAATTAACAAATTATCAATGTTATGATGCAGTATAATTTATATTATCATATACTTACCAGTAAATTAATTTACTTGCCGTATCTGCGCGACGGATAAGTAACTCTAATAACAATCATGTTTTTTCTTATTATTTCAAATTTGTTAAAATTAATATTTGAAGTTTTAAAAAAGTTCTAGTCAATAGGGGAAAGTAATTATTTTCCATCATTATTATTTAAAAAAAGTTTCTTATCCCACCAAACTGAAGAGCATGTCACTAAAAGATACAAAATCAAAAAGTACTTTGTTTTTAAGGAAAGTAACAATTTGATACATTGACAAACCGAACAACATTGTCAATTACATAAATTATTTCTTTTTTTTCTAAATGGAAAGAAAATTTTGTAACCTTTTAACAATTTTTGCCGTGGTATTTCACAAAGTTACAAATAATAATGTAAAATTTGATTACTGTACATCACCCTTTCCAGAGCTTTATTATAACTAGGGAAATAAACCGACCCAACCGAAATCGACCGAAAAAAAAGGTTTTCGTCGGGTCGGTTTCGGCTTTGTGAAAACGGTTAAAATCTATTCCGAAACTCGATCGGTGGGTTATTGAAGCTAATTCTTTTCAGATGTTGACTAAACGTTGTATTCTGAAGACGAAAACAGATTTCCTTTTCATCTTTCCCCTTCCGTTCATCTTCCCTCTTCCATACATGAAAATATAAAAAAAACAATTAAAAACTTAAAATAATATAATTGTTAAATTCTCAGAAATAACAAACATGAAAATTACATCAACAGTTGCAAAAGTAAGTTAATGTTAACCGTTAACTATATAATATTGTTACTGTTAAATTATTAAGCCAAATGGAGAAAGATTCCATTATAACTCGATCACTATACTCTTTATTAAAGCATAAGTATAGTAGTATTTCTAGTATATGTAGTTTAGATAAAATGGTCTGGTAAACATAACACAAAACCCTTATTCTGTCGGGGTGATTGATTTCTTTACTTCACAGATTTGAACTGCGTTGTTCCATAAAGAAATCCCCTTCAAAATAAATAAAGTTGTTGTCAGGAATGGACGAGTTTTATTCTATTAAATTGGAGCAGAAACTTAGTGCTCGTAGAAGGAAAAACATATAACATGAAAAATATTTGGTGTCAACAACAGTAGGACACGTCAGATCGTCTGCAAATCCTGAGAATTAGTGTCTGTACAGTTGCCTGCAGCACTGACGAATTTGAGTTGTAGAAATCACCATATTTCACTTCATAAAGTTCAATCACAATGTTCATATGCCGCAGTAATGACACTTAGTCGTTTGACTGATCTCAGCTCGGGTAGCGAGGGAAGACGTCTCGGTCATCCGTGAGCTGGCTCGTGACGGAGCGATGCACAGAGCTCTTCGCAGTAGATGATTTGTAGTCAGAATGAATTCAACAACTACTTTTCACCTTGGTAACCTCCCAATTGGTGGATAGGATCCTCTGTTAAACTTCTGGAATTTTCCTAACAGTATCCGCGATTCGTCAAAAGTGTCCACTTAGGAATGCGTACAATTCATTAGCATCTGTCTGGCTTATGGAGTTCATAAATAAACGTTCATTTGTCATACATAAACAAACGTTCATATGTCATGCGTTTGTTCCATGGAATGTCTTGCGTGTGATAACATATTGCAGTTATTAAAGTATTCCGTATGATAACATGTATAAGTTATTCAAGAATTAGTTATTCAAGTAAGTAATAAGATGCATCAGTTATTCCAGTGTTTTGAGTAATAATATGTAGCAGTGCTACACTTTGTATTTTTGTTTATTTATTTTGGAGGGGATCTAAACTAAAGAATATGCAGTGATAATTCTAAGTTATTAATAATTCATAATTTCAAGGCACTAATACATCATTACCCCGACATTTGCAAACTTAATTCGATACTTCATTGCACATATCCTTTGTGTGTCGGGATTGCTGCATCAAGTAACACGACTATTCCACCCGAAGTCCTGATGAATAGTGTCGTTACAGCGCCGCGGCGGTCGTACGTATGAACCGCCTTTGAATCACACGGATACCATTCTAGACTGACCCTTCTTTACATGTTTTATCAAATCGCATTTATAATTTGTAAAGTTATGTTATATTTTACAAGATAATTTCATAAGATCTGTTTACAACTACTTAAAACTCATATTGAGCTTTAATATCCTTTTAAATCATTATATTCTCATAACTATATCTTTATTTTAACTATACCTTTATTCAGTGATATTTGTTGTTTGGAAATTTTTAGAATATTTTTTTGGTTGATATTTATCTAAAAGTCAGTATTTCATGTGTAGGATTCCTTTAATTTCTTTAACTTATTACTTTCCCTACCAACTTATACTGAGTTCGTTTAATAGAACACACTAATAGATCTCGCGCAAGTGGGATGGGGCGAAACGCTGACTCTTGCATCCAGTGATGTTCTGAGACGTTTTGAGTTTCGAAGAAGGGAAATTACTCATCTTTGCATACTCAGACGCCTCGGAAGATTGAATATTGCCCAACCATATATACGGTATGTTACGAGACGTAACAACCATTACATCCCATTTGATGAGAGGTTTTGGTAAAGACTAGAGTTAAAGGAGTTAGTTCATGGCAGATCGTTGTACGGTAGTTCTGCCAGCAGAGAATTAAATCTTTCGAACTTCTAAAATTTATATAAATATATACTATAATATACGGATATATCGATTTTAGCTTATCCAAAGTAGCATACCTTACTGGTCAAGTAAGCAATGGACGTTCTATAATTTAGATCATTGCTGTCTAATTTATCTTAACCCTCCGGCCATTTCCTATGCACTTTCTATCGATCGGACTGGCACTGGATGGGGTTAGGCAGAATCTTGCCTGATGAATAAAACTAATGAGTCATATTCATTAATTTATTTGCAATGTAATCTTTTGATTCTCATCAACAAATTTACTTTATTTCAAGCTGAAAAAGTTAATAGTATATTTCTTTGTGTTAAAAATATATTTGATATTTAGCATTATAAAATACTGTTTCCTTATTTGTATATTTGTATTCCTTATTTGTAGAAAAAGTATATTTGATAAATAATGTTTCTGTATGACGGCGTAATTCCGAACACAATTTTCTATTTTCTCTCACGTTAATTCTGACTGCATACACTTATAACACTAAATTGTGCCCTCAACATGAAAAATATTATGTAAAATGTACTAGAACTCTGGAGTACGAAAATAGCGATTCGATAGTTTGACAGCGCTTATTTAAATGGATAACATTCTTTCTTGCGAGAATAAAAGATGGTTTTTGAAAAAAATTATAACCATATTGATATTTGATTCTCAAAATATTATAAATATATTGATATTTGATTTTAATTAATATTTTATAGAGGTCACAGGGCTTTCTGAAGAAATACTTAATTTCTTCCAAAATTTTGTTTGCTGTTTTAGTCTGAAATCTGTCTACCATTACCACATATGTGACCATACAGATAAACTGCTTATGGAAAGTCATTTTTCTTTCCTTCGTTTTTTAAACAAAATTTAATACAAATGAGATTGACGCTCATATTTACATTTGTTCGTAAACATATCATGCGAAATAATTAGAAAATCGAAATAAAAAATATTGACTTTTGAATTACTTGACTAACATTACTCAACTGTGGAGTTCGCGGTGTAGTACCACCGCAGCATGTTGGATTATGTGAACATAGTATAGTCGTCCATGAGCCGAGTTTTATGTTATGTGTGCAGACTTGCAGGGGAGTTACGACAAACGTGAACAAGTTTTTGTGATTTAACTCGTTTTTTGAACATAAACTGTGAGAAATATATGCTTTATTGAGGTTATGCAGTGTGTGAGGACATAGACGTTACGTATTACGAACTATATGAAAGTTATAGAAATCTCTTAAATTGCGGTGAACCTCATCGCTAGGTAACAGATTAATTATGTTGTGTTAAATGAAAATGGGAGACGGGACCGAGATTCGAACTCGGGACATTGAGCTTAGAACGATCATGCGCTTACCAACTGCACCAGTTGAATGAAAATGGAAGAGGGGGCCGGGAGGCGAACGGGATGGCGCAGTTGGTAAGCGCATGAGCACGCATGAGCAAGTTCCCGAGTTCGAATCTCGGTCCCGTCTCCCATTTTCATTTAACATGACATAATTAATATATGAAACTTCCGAATTTGGGGACATAGAATTCTATAATGTTCAATATTTTGCTGTAGCTTTGATGACAAAACACGTTGAATTACAGTAACGATGGAATGGAAGCATGGATGCAGTCTTATGAAAGATAAGGAACGTTTTCCGCTTTTTAACATATTCCTTACAAGGTTTAGATGAGAAAAAACGTGGGAATGTTTATTTTCGTTCGTTATGCCATGTCCCATGGAACCACTTCGTGCGTCATTAACTCAGTCATTTCCGAATTTGATATAAAATCATTTATGGCTTCCTAGCTTTCAATTGACATTAGACAACTCAATAGTGTCGTATAGTTACTAGTATTGTCAGATATAAGACGACAGTCTCTGTCTAACTTGGATCTGTAAGTAGAAAAACTAAAAACATGAGTCTATACTTGTTACATCTTTATTCGTGAAACCGGACGAAAAAATCGAATATTTTCGTGATTATCGTGATACAAAACCACTGTAAAACTAATTATGACGTCTTTGGTTTCAGTGGTATATGTATACCTATTTGATTTTTATGGTAAGAAAATGTGATGTATTCTCAATAACAATCATACCTGACATTTTGCTACAGGCATATAGCCCTGAGAGAAACAGTCTAGAGTCGAATAATTGAGAAGTTTACTCAAAACTAGATGACAGGCTATAAATTAACAATACAAATTAATTAAATGAATGTAAACTTCTCGTATGTAAATATTTTAAAGCTATGTTTTAGTCATATGTCAGTGTTCAAATCAATGATAATTCAATAAAAATTCATCTTCAATTGGAAAGTATGATATTTAGCTAAAGTAAAATCACTTTCTTTTTCTTCAAAGGATTAAAACCCATTGACTCACGTAAAAGTTAAGTTTAGCGAACTAACATATATTAGCGAACTAAACTAATATTAAATTGTTTGTCAAACGATGGTTTTCAAATTTAGGCCATTAACCTTCACTACGACGTGGGTGTGCATACACACTAAAGTAAACTATGGATAACTGTTATGAAAAATTCCAGTTATCAGTATTTCAATGTAGTTCTGGTAATATTTTCAATTAGCTGCTGAATGTACTTTGTTTCCACAACTATCAGCTTTCTGATGAGTTAAAATGAAACATTGCGACGAAAGTAAAAAAACTGCGTTAACCCTTAATTTTATTGAGATAAATCCGAAAACGTTATTATCAGAAGAATTTACGATGGTAGGGATTGTTGTGACAAATTTCACAAAGAATTACCCACGTATAATGCTTAATAGTTTTCTTTCATTTTAAAATAAACAAATTGATTAATAATGCAAACATATTGAATTGCGTATACCCAAAGATAAGAACTAAATATAGGATGACAATACAAATAATGAAGATGATTCGATTTTAAATAGATCGGAAACGTAAACTACGTTTTCCATTTGCGATCTAGTTTGTGTATTTCCAGCCATGATTATTACCTCATGAGATCATAGTATGTTAGGTTTATAATGAAGTTGTTTTGTATCTTTTACATGTTTGTTTGCCTTTAAAATGCATTATCCATTCATAATGTATTTGAATGGTGATCTTTAAAAATGCATTAAACATTCATGATGAATTTTGCAGATATATTCCACATTTGCAACTTACATTTGTATGTAAGTAACTTTAAGTAGGAAAATAGTTCATTAAAATAGACTACTCCGGTGAGTTAATACTTTTTATTTAGAAAAGGAACATAACGCGGAATTCCACTACATTGCATGCGAATAGACTATGTGATATTGGTTCTTTTTCTCTTTACAAATTTACGATTTTTTTGATTCCTTAAGATCATGAATAGACGACACTCAACCACGATTTCTTTTAGTTTTCTTCAGAGATAGGTGAGCATGGTCAGCTCTCCAGACTTCATTGCGGAACAAAATCCAGCAACACTCCGTGATCTTTGCTGAAACCAACTTTCCATTCTTGATTGTGCTCGGCAGAAAAGTTAACATCCACTAGGTCTTGACGTCTTAATACCGTTGTGGTTCTTAAGTCTCCATGTGAAAATTTTTGAGACGTTTTCCAGTCTCTAGGAGACGAATACCGGGCACGTTCATCCGTATTATCCTAGTATGGACCAAAGCTATACGGACCTGTATTTTTTTCAGTCGGCTACGGATTTTCGAGCCCACATCACTGAATCCAGAACTCAGAAAGAGTCGAACATTGGCAAATATACAAATCCATAACGAATAATGGACTCTCAATATTAGAATTCTCAATCAGGAAAGCAACGGCAGTCTATTATTTTATTAAAAAAACTCATTGTATGTACTTAGTGAGTTTCGACTGTCGTGCATCCACGCCACTTCTTGATGTTGTGTTATTCATTTAGGTAGTCACGGTAATGAATATCGAGTAAAATGTTTCCTGTGTTTCCCTTTGAGTTTTAGTCTAATCATTGAAGTTTTTGGATTGATTATTTCGAACCACATCTGCTTCCGTCCAGCTCTGCTTCACATTCGGCGAATTCTGTTTCGTGTATGAGAACGTCTGCGTCAGCGAGAGTTGGCTCGATTTGAATTCTCTGAAGGACGGTCGGGTTACGCTGCGCAGAGATCTAAATGTACGCACGTCACAAGGATAGTTTTCCGGGATGGAGACTGCGGTTTGGCAGGCTGCAGCGGATTCGGAGCGACAGCGATTAGGGAACACTTCGGGTTGTTGCGTACAGCGCCTGTTGTCCATGTATATTGCTGCAGGTCGATTCGTGCCTTGGAAGGATCGTGTGTACCATGGGTTCTGGAGACCTTCCAATGACAGCTTCATTCTCGCCTCGGGAAGAACGTACCGCCGATCGTTTCGAGACGCCTCTCCTTGGAACTGAGGATGATGTTGATAATACTAATACTAATAATTATAATTATAATAGGCACTACCTCCGTTGTCAGGTATGTAAATCTTTGATAACCCGTAAGCAATAAATGTTATCAACACAAACCGGCACGACAATGGGAGACCTATATGACCAACAAATCCATACTTAACACTGAGGTCAAGGTGAATAAACATGATATTGTCATAAGAGATTTGAGAAAGAAAACATGTCTGTTGAATGACGTATATACCTTTGAATCAGAATGTTGTGTCAACAGATGCGGAAATAATTTTGATATACAGGAATCTCTCCATTGAAATGAGTAGAATCTGGGATGATAAAACAGAAGTAATTCCTATTATCATTGGAAATTTGGGAATGGTCAAAAAGAAATTTAAAAAAACAAGTAAAGATCCTAGCTAATACTAAGGACAGTGAAATGCTGGAAGTTGCATTCCTGGGAAAAACTCACATCGTGTGCAAGGTACTTTAAAAGCACGAAACTGAAAATGCCTGATCCCGAGGAAGCTGGTTGCAACCTGGACAGGCTAAGTATGAACCTGGAGCAAGTGAGTTCACTTTAAGTAGAAATTACCAATATTCAAAACTTTAAGCGCATCTGCCAAGGAGTTCTTCAATGAAATTTGGTCCGCCTTTATGAATTTAGACTCTTTGAAGTATTCCAAAACAAATGGTTTTAGAATCAATTGTGAGAAATATTGACTTGGGTCCGATTTTGGACCCTTTCTATGGTGTTTTGTGGCTCTTGGTCTATAAGACCTGATCTGTTTTGACTTTTTGATAATTAGTCCTCTAATTTTATGTTCGAAAAAGTGACCAAGTTACAAAATGATTGAATTAGGAGGAATATCATGGAGTGTCCCACTCAACTTGACATCGTCATCTTGGGTCTACTCCCTCTGTTTCTCCACAAGTCCACTGGACAGCTCTCTCCAGTACGTCCGATTACATACACACACCATATAGCAGAATAACCTTTTTTCCTTCGGCCATCCACCACAGCGTCCCTCCTTCAGTCCCCCTCTTCGGGCTACTACTCCCTTCTCATTTCAACTTACGTTAGCCCGATCACCTAAAAGCTTCACCTAGCAACACCTATCTCGCATTCTCAGACCTTCGTCAACAAGTGTGTGCCCGATGGAATTTTCCTTTTGCAGCGAAATGGCTCCCATGTCTCTTTCTCTCTCTCCAGGATGCTAGCCAGTGTAGTCAGGTCAGCTTATTCGAACAAGTACTTCCATAGTCATTTTGAATTTTTTCTTATGAATCTTATTTTATATATTTCCTTTTTATATGACATCTGATATGAACCTTTTGTTTCCAAATCCCCCTCACATCAAACTAATAATTTAAGAAACTAATAGTTTAAAACTGTAGCACGAACACTGTCACATTTCTTATCAAGCTTGTTCATTGAATAAATTGTCGATGTGAATCAGTAGTGCTCATGGTTTTATCATTGTACAAATGCGTTATTTTTACATGTGTATTACTGCGTCTCTGAATTGTTCATTGTTACGAGTTATTGCTTTAAGAGATATTTTAAACTCTAGGAAATAGATATTTATTGGTTTATCTATTAATCACACCAGCTCTGAAAGAATTGTTCGAACCATTACCCTAAAGATGTACCTGGAATGGCGCTTTGGGGCACTTCATTTTGTCTGGGCCATATCCAGTGAACGTATGATCCACTAACTTCAGACTCATCTTTCCTCCTCGATTCGTCGTATCGACTTTGCAGACGGGTCGGCACCTCGGATTGCACATAGGGTCCCGATATGTATACACGGGAACGTCTTCTTCCACTGGGGGTTGGGGACTGGGGGACTGGGGGAGCTCTTCCGTAATGTTGGGGGCACTGTCTGAGGATGCAGTAGCGTCTGCTTCTATCATTGTATCCTCTTGAAGCATGATACTCGCCGCCGGACTCTCAACCGTCTTCTTGGAAGTGCTAGCCCAGGATTGTTTGGTTTTTCTGGATACGTAATCGACTAGACCACCCGCCTGTAACCCCTGGGTGAACATACAAGAAATACAAACAAATGAAATCAACTTATCAACTCCAGTATCCCATAAATGATTGGGATCCCATAATGTGCCTTTCTCTATGATATTAAACGGCTACATTGGATGGAGAAGAAAATGTGAATTTTTTATTGATAGCTAATAGTAACTAATTTTTTGTTACATTATTATTTAAGACTCTTCAATTCGATATCTCTCTGAGCAACAACTGTGCGCTTAACTTCATGGCTATCTATTGTGTCTCAGGGATGCCAAATATTTATTGTACCCTGCATTAATCATGTTAATTATACATCTAGCTTCTGTTATTCACTTCCTTTATTTACTTATTGCATTTCAATTTAAGTTCATTAATTTTAGGATTGTGTGGGTACCAATCTTAACTTTTTAAATTATTGATTTCATAAAAATTGAGACTAATATTATTTTAAATTTCATTTACTTTCGTTGCGTAGCATAGAATTCTTAAAGTTTGCAATCAGAGTTTCAAGACAATTTATAATAAAAATAAACCTCTCTATTTAGACATTAACCCCTTATTATTGCACCGGGATAATAATGGTTTATTCAGGAAATAGGTTTTGGAACACGGACATAAAAAATAGCTTCTTTTGGAACTTGGTGATGAGATAAGTAGTAGGGATGAATCACCTGCAGACATGCGTTTCCACGCCACGATCCCGACGGGCATGGAGGCATGTTGGCTCCGCGCCCACACGACGGCCGCAGGCAAGCCCGACGCTCTGAGTCCTCCTGACCGACGTATCCCGTGAACGCGAATTGCGTGGACTATGGCAAAGAGACGCACACCGGTGAAGCATGCACGCCACCGTTATCTTAAACAAACGCCACGGAACTAAATTGGAGCCTACGAGATTTAATGACCTCAGAAATATGGGATTTGTTGGTACCAAATAAAGTGACAAAATAATTGATACTTGGTATAGTGAGTGGTTGATAACTTCGCGGGAGAAGTATATGGTGCGTTTATTTTTTGTACGTAGAAATGTACTTGTATTTGTATTTGCCATTGCACTATACTACTGGAACATACACTGTCCATAAGCCAATGTATTGTGATTTCATACACCTACCTTATACGGGTTGCATAATATATTAGGTACAGGGGCTAAGCGGACAGGAACTCCACAGCGTCGTACCGCTTACAATGCCGTCAGATGTTTTTGCCCGCTTAACCCCTGTAGACGCAACCTCGGGTTACGGCACGGTCTCTGTTGTTGAACCCGCGATTCAGTAGTATATACATTGATGGAATTTGTACATTATGCGTAGTTTTCTACTTAGTTATTAGTATATAATATTTAAAAATAATGACCGTTGCGAAAGTTTTAAGTGGAATTACAGTATTATCCAGAGTACGAGGAAAGTGAGGAAACTTCATTGAACCTCATTATATTTTTCTCTTTCTCATTAATAAACTTTATTTTCCTTATTAATAAACTTCCCATCAGGTAGCATATCAAGCACACCCATTTTTTACATAATAGTTATCTAGTGATCTACGGACATTTAGAAAATTTTAACTTTTTCCGCTTCCGTTATTTTGTTAAAAAATTTAACAAAATGAAATCATGCATTCTCTTCATTATAATTCCCAATATAGTAAATACATAGAACAATTATTATAGAAAGAAGAATACATATGTGCTTCTTTCTTTTTGCCTTGGAGTTCTAGTTAGGCATTAGACATTAACCCTCACAGCTTTACATAATACTGTAGCGCTTCGCGTACTCATTGCCACGTTAGTCGTTTGCTTCCAGTTTTTTTCCTATCGCTTATCTTCGTCTACATCCCGTGTACTATGATTTAAAAATGTTTTTGTAATTTGGTGCAGAAGTGCACCAATTCGATTTCTCGAAACTGTGTTTGCTATAAACGAAACTATATAATTTCTTTGCTAAAAAAGAATAATATCGTGCGTTATGAAAATTCTAATTTAGCTCCCTTTTCACTTTCTCATAAACATTGTGGAGAGAAATATTGTTCTAGTAAAAATTCACCAATTAAAAGTTCCTGACAACCGAACAGCCGTTTTGAGAACACCATTAGTGGAGAGGGGCTTTAGGTGGAGAGATTCTGAACCTTTCTTCTTCTTCCTTCGAATTCCATTTCGTTCGAAACATTTGGTTGCGTGAAAGATTGTGTAAGATGACTACATTATAAAGTCACAAACTAAATAAAAAGAAAACAATAATTACGAACATATTTGAAATTAATATTGAAAGTATTCTCTCCTCTGCAAGCTTGTTTGTAGGATAAATATACATTTAATATTCAGTTACTTCTTGTGAAGATTTAAGTGCATTCTAAAGATATCTTATAAAATTAAGTCTAAGTATTGAAAACAATAGTCTTTAAGTTTCAAGCAAAGTAAATTTGATTTGATAAGCTTCATTTTGCGAATGCTTTTACGATTCGAGATTGCTATACAAACAGAAAGAGAAAAAAAACCTGATGAAATTTGTGCTCTTCAACTCTGTGTAAGGATGTGACCTGGAAAGGTGGTGAATACAGTTTTGCTTCATTGGAACCTAAGATACGAGAAATCATCATCTACATTAATACGTAAAAGTCATATAAAATTTATTCACTTCTTTTCATAACGGAACGGAGTAAATTATACAAACGAAGTAGCGTACTTTAGATCACTAAAAGGTGTCTCAGCAATTTCCTGTTATTTCATTTCTCACCTTTTCCTTTCGATATAGCAATATTTAAAAATTACATCAATTAGATAAAGAAAACAAGGATGTTACCTGACTACTTACAGCGCTGATGCGTCTGACCATGCTGGTATAAGAGTCAATCCATTTTATATGATCCAGAAAAAGGTGCTCCCTCAGAAAAATTTCATCTTTCGTGTGTTGTTTCTAGTATTATTGAAGAGTTGAAAAACATAATTTAAAAAATTACCTTGTCTAGTTTAAAAATGGCGGCCATTTTTTTTCTTCTGCGCCTTTGTAAGAGTTTACGTAAGTTTGGCCTTTGTAAGAGTTTACGTAAGTTTTTATATCTCGAGATTGCTTTGGTCCAGCAACTTAAAATTACTGACATTGTGTTAAACACATTCTACGTTACAGATTCAACATATATTTAATTTCTTCTATAGCTACCTGCGTCTTACTGGTTTTGCGCCCTGAATTAGTATCTTGAAAATGAATAAATTTGTGTTTTCGAAAGCAATTTCCTAAAGGAGGGGATAAAGTCTCAGACCAATGTTTTTGTGCTTATATATGCAAATGCATATATAATGTGAATAGAATTTCATCCTTGAAACACGTTTCTTTCTGTCGGTGTTTATGAACTTTATTCGTAAGGAATTGTACAGGAGTTTCGTGAATCTACATTGTGTCACCATTCATAACTGTTCTGATAGCTAAATATGAAACCGAGTGAAACTTGCCTAAGACTTGCTGATGGTGAAAGTAGTAACTGCAGTATTATCCAGGTACATACAATAATCTTTCTAAATAAAATTAAACTTTCATGGTATCGTATAGAATGATAGTTTTATACAGTTTAACTAGTATTCATAAAATAGTCTTTACAAAATTGTTGAGGCAGTGCGAGCGCGCGTTCCCATGAAGCGGTAGACTTCTTCGTTGGGCAATGTGGCAACACTTCCTTTCTTGAGAATTATGGCGGCACGCAGCGAATGGGTTTTGAAGGAAGGACTGGGCCTTACAGGGCGTCGAACCCGGCTTCTGTGAGCGAGACCAGCCACAGTCCAAGGCATGAGAGGAAGAATTCGAGAAGGGGGAAGTAATTAGGGTCAGATGGGTTAATTTAAACGGGTAAATGTAAACAAGATTGTGCGTCGCTGTGTGTGAGTCAGAGAAACTAAAATATGATCAATACTAGAAGTTGGTGAAACTGTGGATGAAATATAACAATTCCACGCTTTTGAACCCAACAAGTAAGACCCTATGAAAATTAAGACTGAAATTAGAAATATTGAAATTCAAAGTTACAGCTCTGTATTCATTGCGTTACAGTGGGCAACTTATTCAAGTTTTGTTTATTGTTATTATCAGTATTGTATTATTAATGTATTATGATAACAGAAAATCATTGGTAAGCAATTTTGTTAGTCGTCAGTTTGATGTTTACATTTACACCGCGTCTTTCTGGGGAAGAGGTAATTGTAAATATAGTTATTTACTATTAGTTTCGTGTCTTTTTGTCGTACAATTGATGTGCATTTCTGAATTAATTTACTTTTAATCACATTTTCTATGTTTCAGTTATATTCTACTAATTTTTTCTTAGTTTTTCTTCGGTAGATGGGTGGGGTTTGTTTGTAAGTTCATGTACCTACGTATATGCTTAAAGGTAATCGATTTCCAATCGGATCAGAATATTGCGATTAATATTCTTCAAATATGGAAAGCAATATAGAGGAAGTAACATACTTCGAGCCAACTATAATATCGATCTCTCTCGTGAACATAGTGAAAAAATGTGTAAAATAAACGTTTCATGTTTCTGTACTGTCAGTCATTTCTGGGAAGTGAATCGGAAGACATCGATCGTACTGTAAAATAACCCCGTTGTCTCAGGGGAATTGTAAAAACGCATGGTGATTGTATAGAGATGAATTAATTATTTCTAATTTTTAATCTTTGTTACAAGAGATTTATGAATTAGGATAGTGAACCGATATATTAGTTTGCTTAATAGAATATTTTTTTTTTAAATTAAGACATCCAAACTGAGGTATGAAAGAGAAACATTGAAAAACTTGTTTATAATCACCCCATCTAACCCTGTTAGAGTTGGAATCCTCAACCTAAGATATTTTATCCGTTCCACCAGCTCTGATAAAATAATCTTTAAAACGTTTCAGATATATGTTTGGACCAATCTATAGAATATGGATGTTCTTTTATTTATTTATTTTTTATTATTTTGGATTAGTATTTTCTAATACAGGAAAACTCTTTTAGGCTCATCGTTCATTATACCTGAATGGTTTATCATGTTTATCCGCCTTAAAAACAAAGTACCGGGTAGTTGCTTTGTATGCCATTTACTGCTTTCACATCGCACTAAACCCACAGATTGGTAGAGTTGGCGGAGCCGATAAGACCGACACTACCACCTTCCTGAGAACATCATCTCACTGTCGGGTATTACTAACTCTTTCCTATGTTAGCGTCGTTTGAGATTATGACCCACTCACTGGAGCTGTTGTGTAACCCAACAGTTGCCTCGATATCTTTTCAATTGTCGCTAGAAGTTTTGATGACATATTGCGGGACTCTGGAGTGCTACAAACGAGAGGGTAGTGAAACTTACGTGAGGATATTTGCCCGATAGCAAGATTCAGAAGGGAGTGTGCGGTCTAGGAATTGATTGTAAGATATTTTTGTTTACGTTGTGAGAGAGACAGAGGCAATATCTTTTCGATGGATAGTACATAGAACAAGCTCGAAATGAATAGTAGAGCGCTTCGCCTACACGACTTAAAACAAGTCTACTCTCATTGAGAAACTATTACATGTTAGTTTATCTTCTCCCGAACCCACTAGTATATTTCTATTAACTTGTTAATACAAGTAAAAATAAACTCGTGAAACAAATTTAGATAATAATGTAATGGTATGAACATACTACAACATTAAATACGAGAACAATGGAAACAATATTATGATGGCAATGACAGTCATTATTTTCATAGCTGTACGAAGTGAGTACGAAGCGTAACAAGAATCAAAAGAACATCTGAATTACTGGAAAGTCCTTTTAGTTAACATCTATGATGGACTTTTTCCAATTATTTAAAATAATTGAATACACATTCATTAAACTAAAACTATTTATAATAACATTTCTTGGTTTTATAAATATTTGCTAATTTGACTAGCATCTGGACGGATATAATGCCTTACGTGGAGAATATCCAATAAAATTGATAAAAAAGGGAATTGTAATTTTTGGAGAAGAAACGAAACGAATATGAGAAAGTATTTACAATGTTTTTCCATAATTTTTTTTTGAAGAAAAAAAAAGATATTCTTACGATAAAAAATCTACTTAAGAGATGCCACACTGCTTTCAAGATATTGAGAAACCAAACTATCGTAAAATACTCTAACAATTTATTGCTTGAACCAAGTCGTCATTGTATTATTCTGAGAAATGCGTTTAATTGAAAAAGGTGGTTATAAATGGTTTTAATACAGGTAGAGGTGATGTAGTACATTTAATAATGATAAACTCTCATAATAAATGAGTGGTATTTTTCGATCATAATTAAATAATAATAATAAATAAATAAATTTATTGTCAAAAAACAGTACAAACTGCGTATGACCACGTGGAGGGAAAAAAACTAATTTATTCTCCGGAAGCAAGCAAGGGACCATCCCATCAATTCCGATCAAGGGCCCTAAGGCAGAGGCGGATTCAAAAATTTCAGCAAAAATTCCTAGATAAGATAAAAAGTTAGCTGCGAGTTATAATACCAATAGAGTTATAATACTAATGCGAGTTATAATAATTAAAGTGTGAATCAAACTGAATAGTATGTTCGTATTATTTGGAGCACGTTCTTCAATTGAGATAAAGAATTGATAAAATTGTTGCAATGACTGGTACGCAGCAGCTAAAACGTCATGGAAGTGGTGGGTACTTGCGCCTGTGCACCACACCACTTTCTTCTGCACCCAGGCCGACGAAATATGTAGGCCTGGGCGCGATGTACCGTGCTGTCACGAATCAACGGCACGTGGATTTGGTGGTGTTGACTGAATGTCGCTGATTGCATGAACGGTTCCAACACGAACACCAGGTGATTCGTGTTTTGTTAGAGATAGTAGACAAGCGGTCACCTTCACAAGTTTAGGGACGGCAATTCACGCGGCCGAAGAAACGGAATAAGAGATTGGAGTCTGCGAGAAAAGAAAAACAAAGGAAACCTGAAATCACTGTGTCGGAAACAGCGTTCATGTACAGCGACTGATAAAAAGAAAGGAAACAAAAACATTACTACCATCATGGTGTGGCCTAGACCATGTGGTGGTTAAGCACTGCTTTCTTGACCTTCAGGCCTTTGTATATCGTCTACCACATCTTCTGCGCATCCTGTCATCATTCAGTCACGCATAAATCCTACTACACTATTTTTAAAAATTTTCCACTCTTCTTTGAAAACTGATTTATTTCTTAGAAAATTGAAGATAAAGAATATCAATAAGCGAAGTATTTTAAATTCGTTTGCTCACATGAAGATAACAACTTGTATAAATGTTCAAAAAATATTATAGAAATATTCTTTCTACGACGTAAAACCATTTTATAATATTAGAATCGTGTAATAAGAAATATACATATAAACAATTGAGGATAGAGTAAATCGGTGTCTGCACTTCAAGAATTACTTAGCGTAACGAAATTACTCTAAAAAGACTGTTGGAAGACAATAAAAAATTGTTTTCATATGAATGGGAACAATTCGTGATTGCCACACATGAGAGAAAAACGATAAATAATTTCGGTGTAAAAAGACCTTAGAACTGGGTGATTATTTTAGTTCTATTAGATATTGTAAATAATACTGTCGTTATTAAAATTAAACAATAGAACCAATAGAATCAGTACACACCAATCAAACATGTTTACATCTCAATATGTGCCTTTAACTGACTGCCTATCGGTTTGAAGAAAATTCTAGAACGTCATCCTACTAGTACATTTCGAAGCAGCGTNTTTCCTGATTTGTTCTGATTCTCTAAGTGCGCTTCAACCAATCCAGACTATGTATCCAGCTGATAAACTGATCCAGAACATCCAGGATTTGCTTTTCTCGCTCCAAAGTGATGGAAAGAACATAATGTTTTCCTGGATTCCCAGACACGTGGGAATAAAAGGAAATGAGGAAGCAGACGTTTCCGCGAAGGTGGTATGCCCCAAGAATCCCTTCACGATTCCAGGAAGGCATCTCCTAAATTCCATCA
>NNCF01129366.1:71381-105800 GCA_002313205.1 Laupala kohalensis
GGGGTGGTAGATTATTTCTCAAGGAATGATAATTGTGTTGAAACCTAAGAATGTATACACTCGAGTAGCCCCATAAGGGGAGCTCTTTCAATGTGCAACTGGAAAAATCACAGCTATTTCATTCGATGGGTAGAGGGAGTACGAAGAGCATGCAACGCTAAAAGAACTCGCAGCTATGTGTATGTCATAGCTAAGGTAATCAAAGAGCCTCTCAACTAATGTATTCGAAAATCTTTGCAGAATTGTAAGGGCCCACCGTTTCTTTACACGGGTGCGTAACGATTTGTGCCAATACGGGATATTAAAAGGTCCCAGAAAAAGTAAGGGTACTCAGTATGTAAATATTTAGTCCAATAAATATCTATACGTTGTATCGTGTCCTTTCAAGTCTCATACTTACTATCGGATTTTTTTAATAGACCCCTGACTTCTAAAAACTGTGGAGAGTACAAAAAAAATCGCAGAAAAACACAGTTACCACCATTAGATTTGTCATTTCGTTTTGCATAAACAATAGTGAAAAATTAGTTTTTACGAATTAATATTAATATTTTTGAATCTGAAATGTTTCTAAAAGCGTGATATATTGTTGATACGTCGACTTCATTATTTTTTATAAAATAAACAGAGTGGCAAAAATAATTCTAATTCTACGAATGATCACTGTTGTATTTGCGACATTTATTAATTTCAAGCTTGTACATGTAAAATATAATGAGTTATTAATTTTAAGGATTGAAATTTATGTACGGTCGCACTCAAGAATGCCATGATCACGTAACAATTAAATGAAAACATTTAAATCTATTTGTGTAACCCCCAGAAAGTGACAAATAAAACCAATAATTACATTTGTCAATTTTTGTACCAATATTTATGAGACATTCTCTAAAAAAGTTCTTTTACTAACCTGTGGTGGGAAAGGGTACCCATCTTTTGACCTCTCTTGAATAGGCCCTAAGTCCTGACAGCGTCTTTTCGCGTTGGGTGACAAGGCGCGCGTGGGCGAATGCTGACGTGAACGTGGAGGAGTCTGCGTGCCCTGATCCTCTCGCCTGCTCGGAGGACGCGACCTCTCGTCTGGTCCTTGACCAAATAGAGTCCCACTCGCGTTTTCCATTAAAGACTTCACCGAAGGGCATATTCCACCTGCTCCGTGACACGAAGCGATGGCGTTGAGAGGTGTCATCTGGCCTTCGTTTGGGGGAGTGGGTTGTGGAAGCTGTGGAGGATTTGGAGGTTCTGGAGGCTCTGGTAGAGGTTCTGGCAAGTGCCCTGATGAGGGCTGCGAAGATTGACGTGATGGAGGCCTTTCATTCGTATCTGGTGGCGGATTCTCGTTGTCATCCTCCCTAGAGTCATCTGTGTCCCATAACTGTGTTTTTTCTCTTTTGCTTGTACTACGCTTTTTTTCGAGCATTCCGAATTTAGGGGTTGCAAGATACAAATGTGTAAGATCTTCAGGAGGTTGAAAATTAGGAGGAAAATATCGACTCTTGGATAATGATTTATACATCGCGGCGGAAAACCTGTCCTTCTGTGGTGCTCGCCCCAGTTGTGAAGAGTATAATCTAATATCTGGAGATTGTCCTGGTAAAAATGGTCTGGCTTGTTGTGAAAGACTTTCAGTCTGTTGGCGTAATTGTTCCTGAGCCGAAGGAGGTCGCCGCTGCTGAGATGGGTGCTCTATACCCAAAGGATATTTCCCTTCCTGCGGTGGTTTCTCGCAATGTGAATATGATCCCTTTTGAGGCAGTACCCCTTCATCAGAAGAATATTTTACCTCTTCAATTGGCTCACCATAAAGTTGGTACTTATTCTGCCATGGTTGTCCTTTACTTAGACATCCTTCGCATTGCTTTGTGGATTCATCTGGGCGATCTTGTATATTTCGAATAATATATTCTTCTTGAGTTGGTTCACCCAAACTTAGGTATTGGTGTTGCGATCTGGAAAGAGAAGGAAATTGTTTACCTGCAATAAGAGGTCTATTTTGAGAGATCCTATCTTGACCTGGTAGATATTGTTCATTTGCCGATTGATTTTCATAAGGAATATTTGTTTTGGATTTTTGTTTTAATATTTGATCAGAAGTGTAAATTCCGTGAACTGATGGTTTTTGTACTTGATTTGGGAGATATTGACCTTGGCTGTGTGGCCTTTGGTTGGGAGGATATTGCCCAGAAGGTTGACCTTGCGTTGGTTGACGTTGGCTAGAAGAATATTGTCCTTGAGAGGCTTGACCAGGAGCGTATTGACTTTGAGCTGGAAGCCGTTGTCCAGAAGGATATTGTCCTTGCATTGGTTGACGTTGGCTAGAAGAATATTGTCCTTGAGAGGCTTGCCGTTGGTTAGAAGAATATTCACCTTGAGAGGGTTGCCGCTGGCTAGAGGAATATTCACCTTGTGAGTGTGTCCGTTGACTATAAGAATATTGTCCTTGAGATGGTTGTCGTTGGCAAGAAGGATACTGACCTTGTGACTGTGATCGTTGACTGGGAGGGTATTGACCTTGAGAGGATCGCCCTTGAGTAGGATATTGACCTTGAGGTTGTTGAGGAGGTAGTTCTGGAGTAGGATATTGACCTTGAGGTTGTTGAGGAGGTAGTTCTGGAGTAGGATATTGACCTTGAGGTTGTTGCCCTTGAGCATAACGCGGTTGTCCTTTACAACGAGGTTCTCCAGACATAGGATTTACATTTTGTGGCGGTCTTTGATCAGGAGGATAATTACGTTTCTCTTCCCGTTGGCAAGGGTATAGCTGTCCTGCAGGATCCGGCAGATCTGTTGTCTGAGTCTCTTCGTCTTGTGAAGGAAACGGCATCGGTAACATTTCATACGCAATAGGTATTATTATTCGGCGTGGTGGACCACAAGAACTGAAAGGATGAGTCACTAAAGGGAAAGTAGGTTCGTTCCAAACAGGTCTCACGTTTCTTCCATCCGTACAAAAATTTCCAGTTGAGCATGGAGAAGGTCTATAGTATCCGTAGTAGAAATCGGGAGGGATATCAGTGTCGGGATCAACAGGAACTCCTCGATAAGGTCCTTCAAGTCCTCCAGGAACCTGCATCTGTGAACCTTGAGGTACCGTTCCTTCACCACTCTGACAAGGAGGTATCTGACAAGGAGGTTCTAGCGAAGCGCCCCGACTTAGAGGCCGTTGATTTTGTGGCATTTGTGATTGTGAACCTTGAATTTGACTACCTTGCTTTTGTCCCTCATTATCAAACCCTTCCTGATATCCATTTTTTTCACCTTGTTCCTCTTGTATTTGACTTTGTTTTGGCTCTTGCACTTGACTTCGTTTTGACTTTAGTATTTGACTCTGTTTTGGCTCTTGCACTTGACTTCGTTTTGGCTTTAGTATTTGACTCTGTTTTGGCTCTTGCACTTGACTTCGTTTTGGCTTTAGTATTTGACTCTGTTTTGAAATTTGTGACGCTCGTTTATCGTTTATTTTTGACCCACGCACGTCCTGTTCCTCGGTCTGACTTGCGGATATTCGAATACTTTTGACCTGCGACTGCTTCGGTTGACTTTCATATTCCTCGGTTGTATCAGTTTCCGATTCTGTTTTAGTGAGGTATTCCGCTCGTAAACGCACACATATGTCAGCGTCGCATTTGGCGTTTTGGGAAGGATTCTTCGCAGCGTTACATGGTCCTGGATCTCGAGGCATGTCTTTGCCAGCATTATCCGTGTCTAAATTTCCAATAACTTCATCCAGAGTGAGATCTGCAATCTGGCTTCCGGAGCTTTGTTCTTTCGCGGAAAATGATTTCGTTGCTTTGACTGATTTAGATCCTTGAATTGAACCCTTGGAAATTTGCGATCCTCCCTTTGAGAGAGATTTTTTCGTTGTCTCACTCTGTACGGAACTGATTGACGCTGTACTTCCTTTTTTCGTAAGAGATTGTTTTGCGACACCATCTCCACCATCAAGTTGGGTATCTCCTTCGTTATTTAAATCTGTCCCCGTTTTCTTTTCACCCCCTGCAGTCTTCGATGAGAGCGATCCTTTCCGTGAACCACCACCAACAGATGTCTTAAAGCAAAGAAAACATCGTCAATGCGCTTATGATTCATAAAGTAAATATTAATGATTTAAAAACATTCGTTTCTCTTTTTTTAACCATATAGTTTTATATGTACGAACTCCGTACTTGAATTCAATAATTTCGACACTAGTTGGGACACATCGAACTCTCTCATGTATTATTATTATTCATGTAGATCAGACGAATAAGTGCTTATATAATACAACGACGCCAAAAGACAAGGGACGCATAGTTAGCTGCATCAGAGAATGGATAGTTTTCTTAAGTTAACTATGAACCATAAGCAACCAAGCAATTCAACATAACTTCAAACGAGTATAGTTCATAAACACCAAATCGGTTATTCTGATAGTGAATGACGTTCACTTGAATTGACTTTTTCCCCGGAAATTAAAGAATATTCAATGTGATTTAATTAAAAACAAAACAATGTTGAAACGCTTGCACATTTCCAGATATATTGAATGAAACTTTTGACAGGTATGTTAGAAGTCAAAATTTTTATTTATTTTTAGTAACACGACACATTTCTAATTTTCCAAGTAAATTGAAGGTGGTAGAAGTAAAGTAGAAATTGAAAATTTAGAAAAGGTATTAACAGATTCGTCGATTAAAAGTTGCGACGTAAGTATAGACTAATGTTTTCACTATCGTTGCACTTTTTCTTACGATGAGGGTGTTCTTACTTAAGAATGTTGAAATTGACTGAATTTCTTGGCGCACCCTAAAATGGATACGAGTATATTTGGCAAGACCTGTTTTAAATGTTACCTTATAAAAGATATTCTGAGATCAAAGATTTTAAAATATAACACTTTTAATGGTATTGTAGAATTATTCATTACTTGGGGCACCGCTGTATTAAAAATGAACTACAATCACTGTTGGGATTCCTTTTCTGACAAATTTTAAATTTTAAAACATTTATTACTTCTTCTCTATACGCCTTTCTTGACGATGTACAAATTTCATTTTCATCTTGTCTTAAACTGTTTTGGACATTAATTATTTTTGACGTTAATTATCGTCTTAATCTGTTAAATCACATTCAACAGGTGTATAACACACGCAGCGTTTTAGACGTTCTCCCTCAACGTCCGTCTTCAGGCATCCGATAACACCGGGATTCGAAGGGGGTTCTTTGACCCTCCATTAGCCACGTGGTAGCGTCCTCAACTTGAGAACCAATCTACCTAGGTTCGAATCCCGGTACTGTCGGTTGCCTGAAGTCGGACGTTGAAGGAGAACATCTGAAACGTTGCATATAATGTACACCGTTTTAATATGTAAAAACAGGTTAAGGTGATGGAGAATATCCAAAATAGTTGTAATAAAAAAACATTTATTACCTTGGAAACCCTGGACCCTCTCTTTTCCTGGCCCGAAATAGACCCAGTCGCTTTGCTAGATCGTTTTTCGCTGTTCCTACTCTTGCTAGGGGACCGAGATCTTGATTCCCGACTCTTTCTCCTCGATTCACGCTCCATGGTCGTATTGGCGAGGAACGGTGAGTAGACCAAGTAACGATAGTTTCCAAGAAACTTCTGATGTGTTCAAGTTGATATACTCGCTGCTGCAGGAAGAATAAAAATTTGATAAATTAACAAAAAATGTGAATTTATGAAACAAAAGCTTATGTTTAAATAATCTTCAATTTTGAAAGTTTATTATTAATAAATTATGCAAAAGGAGATTAGAGAAGAGGTGATTCAATCTCCTGAAGGCCCAAGACACATTATAATCATTTAGTAGTTTTCTCCTCTGTGGCTCAAACGTTAACGAAAGGAACCCGGAAAGACTAACATAAAATTTAAATCTTGGCCAAGGTTACTGAATATTTGCTCAATTGTTAGTGATATGTATTGTTTTATTCAGTTTATAAAGGTATTCTGATCAAACTTTACGTATTACATGTGTTGGTTTATAAGACCGAATATTATTCCTTTTCGTTTCCACTAGTTGAACAGTACACAAAGAAAAATGTTTAATACAATAAGGTCAGGATGAAAAATATTATTACATCAAATTCGTGAATGACTTATGTCATCAACTAAATTAATACATGAATCGTTGTGCTCTTTCAATTTTTAAGTACTTTTATGCAATTTGTTTTATTTTGTATCATTAGTGGTTTAACTATGTCATTGCTTTGTTTCATTCTGCGATTGGCAACAAGAACGATAATACAGTATACATTATATTCCTGTATCTCTCGACACGTTCATGCAACAGTGTAACGGCGAAAAGCGTTTTAGTATATATAAGGTATTTTCAAGCTACATTTCAAAAAAATGCTTCGTACTAAGGGGGATAAATTGTAATATAAGTCACACTACCATTTCAAATCTTGATCCTTGATATACATTATATAAAAGAAGTTTGTTTGAGGAAAGGTCAATCTACTCCAATTAAATCACAATTTCATACACCCAACGTTTCGTCAATTTTTTTCTTCTTCTTCAGAGCTGATACTTCCTTACACAACGTATCATATTTCATGCATAACTCTTTTCATTGCTCACTTCACATACTCATTTGTATTCATTTTTCAACCCTTGGTACTACAAAATTTTGATTTGGAATAGGTTCACCTTTCCTCAAGTACCTCCTCTATATAGTTTATATCAAGGGTTATGAACTAAAATTAATTATATAACAATTAATCCCCCATAGTACGAAGCATAATTTTTAAATTTAAGTGTATCTTGCAATACCTTATAAGTTTTAAAACGCTTTTGTGTCTAACTGTTGCGTTAACGTGTCGAGATATAGGGGAATATGCCATTAATGGTTAGATTTGTCTACATACTCACCTGTTGTAAATAATTGATGGTAAATTCAAAATCTTAATTGATTTCTTTGTATGTTATACATTTTTTTGTATATTTGAATGGCAATCCGATGACAGTTATATTTTACGGTAAGGTGGCCGTCACCGGGCGACCGTAGCGTTGAATACAGACAATGGATATGACATATTAAATTGATTTGGAAATACAGTTACGCTACTGTAGTCGGGAGGAAAGGGGGTGTTAGCTTAAATAACGTTTTTATAGGATTCGCGTAATAGGATTCTTTCTAACAGAAGTATGTCAGTTGTGGTCTGTTGAACTCTTATGTCATCTCTTGTTGATAATTTTCAAGTCATAAGAGCTGGCAAGCCTAAAAATTTAGCATTTATCAATCCTATCGTTCATCGTCACCATCATATACATTAATAAGCAAATATCTCAGAAACGTAAGTTCCTTTTCTGTGCAACTAGACGGAACAAATCATGCAAATGAGTTTCGTATTTTAGAGCATTAAGAGATGTCTTAACATGTTCCTATTCTTTCGTCTCTCGCCTCTTCCTTTCCCACATAACATGATTTTAAAATTGCCTCAAAAAAAGAAACTCCATTACTTGAAAAGGGTGTTACTTGACTACTTGAGTAATAGCAAATGAAGCAATAACGTGTCTGGCATATAATCAACAATATTCGTAGAGAATTTTATGTGAGTTTCGAAATTCTCCATTATGTATTACCATATACTATCAAAAAATTTGCTGATGACGTATTTATAATGTTAATGCTAAAAATTAAACCAAGTGAAACTTGCCTACTAGTTACACTTGGGGAAAGTTATTATTCTTATTATACTGGTAAATAAAATAGATTTTATAAATAAAAGTAAACATTTTTTTCTTATCAACAGAATGTTATATTCTATTTCTTCTACTATTCGTCCAATACAATAAGTTGAATATTTGGATACTTGCATTAGTTACTGCGTGTTTGTTGGGCAAATCTATATCATTTAATAGTTCTTTACCAAATTGGGGAAATTGTGGCAAATGGTCTCAAAGACCTTGTACGTTATTTCAAAATTCAGCTCCTATTTATTTGGATAACTTTCCGGAAACACCCTTCTGTATGTACAGGTATCAGCTCGTAGCTCACTTTAGCCGGCGGTTCTTATATAATATTTTAAACCATATGTTAGTTTCCAAATGTCTCAATTTTTATGATAGTGAATTTTCCGTTTTATTTTAAAAATTAAGTACCTCGAAGAAACTTACAATAATTCACAGTTTTCAGTAGTATTCCAATATAAACGAAATTACAAATTACTTTAATATACACTTTACACAGTAATAAACAAGACTCGTAGTTAATACCTCTAAATTCTTTGGTATTTCACTTTTAGGTTATATACTTGAAAAAAAATAATTCATAACCTTCATATAATTTTTCTTCTACAATTCTGTTTCGTAGATTATACGAACAGGGGATTACCCACCTCTCGTAATACAATCGAACTGTAGAGGTAAGCTGCATAGTCAACAGTCATGCGAGTGATTATCTACTGAATAGCAGTCAATTTTGATTGTTTTTCTTCTCTTGTAATTCATCAATATTAAATACCCTTAAGAAGTGTTCATTGAAATTTGATATACGAGTATTTTGATCAATTACACTTTTCCTGAGTTCCATGCCACAGACATTCCATAGAATCCACTTTTATCTGTTATTTTCCTCTAAATACATTCATTTATATGATTATTCATGTGTATACTTTGTACGTTCTATATATCAAACTTCCTGAAAATGTGTAGAACGACTGGAAGCTAGTTCACACTCTGGGCCATCACTGGGTGAAATAAGTTGCAATACGTCTATAAACTTGTATCGACCGCCATGTGCATTCTTCATGTTTTTTCAATTGCGAGGTCTTACTTACACTGCAAGTGCAGATCCTGTGAGAATATTGAGAATTTATTGCAATCGACACCATGAAGGAAGACAGTGTGGGAGTTTTTTCTTCTTCTTTTCCTGTAGAAGCCACGCCAGTAACTTCTGTAACTTGTGTCCTAAAAAAAAAAATCAAACTCCGCTTCCTAGCAAAAACTCGGGGTGAAGTTTAATAGTTCTTTATCGCTTCAAATTTATCATGTTTCCATTTGTTGTACCATCTTCTGTTTTGTTAACAGAATGAAAAATGTTGAAAGGAAAATAGAAATAAAACACGATCGATATTCCGTTCGAATTTACATTTTATGAAATATAATACAATGTTCTTCCTAAGAGTATAGTTTTTATTAGAACGTTTTATGTTACGTATTGTAATCGTAAATTTCTTATAATGACTATAGGTTTTTGAAACTGAATCGACACCTGAAAATTAGTACAATTTACACCAAATGGTTTGAGTTTATTTCTTTATGGATTAGTTTCTATGTATATCCACATATCTTTCTATTTATTTAATTCTGAAGAATTATTACAATATTTTTTCTCAATATTTTTTAAAATCTATCATTATGTCTTGTTAAATAAGTTATACATGTGTAAAATCCTCCTCATAAATAGATTGTTTAAATAAAATCGTTATTTGCATTGTTTCTTTGGTAATTTTTCGTAATTCCTTGATGGAGTCACGGATAAAAGAGTGCCTTGGTCAAATCGATAGCTACCCTTTTCCTTGTAGAATGAATCTCCGTCAGTACCGGAAACTTCTATCGACGTTGGAGCGAGGAGATAACTGCAGCTTACCCTGGATGTGTCCATGGTCCCTTCGTTTTTTGTTTTGTTTGCTAGTGCTATTCTGTCAAATAAATCGGTAGATGGCATGCTTTACAGTATCATTTTAGAAGTAACGTGAAAATTGGACGGGCATTGTTAAAGTCTTTAAGTACGAGCTATCACCGGAACTTTGAACGTCTTTTTGAATTTATATTTAACTTACAGGAAAACATGTATAATGCCATTTTGTTTATTTTTACAATGAAACAGTATATGCGTCTTCTCGAATTTAGTTTCTTGTATTAATCTCTAATGTATCAAAATTATTGTTTTATAGATGGTATTTCCAACCCTGAGAAGATCAAACATAGTTTATTTAGTTAAAGAGATCAGGTAAAATTATTCTTTATTAAATCAGTAATATGAAGTAGAGAGAATTCATATGCATGTATATTACAAACACATACTGCTGAAGCACCAATAAGAATGAATAACACTTTAATTGAATATTGAGATAGAATATTTTGGTAAAACCGCCAAATTCACGCAAGTTACTCAGCGGGTACTCAGATAATTTCAAAATAATTGATCTACAGTGAAACACTTATTGCCTTTGTTGAAGGAATGCAATCATGTGGCAAGTGTGCAAAGGGAAGCGTAGTGAGATCTCTCCCTCAACATTCCTCGGCAAGAATTGTGGAGCATTCCCAAAATTCCCAAAATATCTGCAGAACAGTAACCTTCCCATTTACTGGGTAATCCAAGAGGAAGGAACCGACTTCATGACTTAAATATTTTGTTAATTGAAAATAAAATTAACTTCTTACAGAAGTATTTAATATTTTTCTTAGTATAACCTAATGTTATATTTCGTGTCTTGGACGTTTTTGATGTGACCACCCGAAGTACCAGTGTGGACATGAATATAACATGTGATTTTCTACCAGACGCGTAGCAACATGTCTGACCAAGCACAAAGGGCGAGGTATTGGCCCCCTTCTGAACCAATCCAAGTTCAATTTTCTTTGAAGAGAAGCGAACCGTCAAATATCAATCACACAAATTCATTTATTTCTCAAGTGAATTTACATGAATCGGCTTGCAGCAACGGGGAAAGCAAGTGGAGCATGTCAAGAAAATTGCGTCTTGCAACAGAATTACTTGTAAAAAGGGTTTGAGTTTGTCAGTGAGATAAATGCATTTTAACGTAAGTGAATTTTTTATGGAGACATGTAAAAGATCTTGTTTTTTATTCAATGCTTCACACTGGTATCAATGACGTTAAACATCAAATAAAAAAACGAGCAACTCCATGAATCGTGATACGTTGCCCCGTGTTTGTGAGAGAATCTTATATTGTCATGATCTCCCCCCTGCTCATCGTATGAGTTTGTTGAACACATGTAAAATAGGATATAATTATGTACATACGATATAATTAATGTGTGATTTTGTTAGAATTTTTCCATTAGTGAAATTATGTCATGAACTTAGATCATACTTACTGAATTATTCCGTATATTCAAACTATTTCTTGCTTCAGTGATTTCAATTGATGGCATAAACATACTACTGGGTTTTCATAGTTGTGCAACAATACCAAACTTCCTTGAGGGAAAAATCCTTTATCAAATCTTAGGTTTAGGAATATATCTAGCTACTAATTTTTAGAAATCCATGAATATACCGTATATTTATTGGAGGTTTTAAACGTTCATTTCTACCTTTGTTTTCGTTTTCTTATACATTAACACAAAACATGAATGAAACTTTAGTATCAATATCGTGAACAGAGAGAGGTTTTTGACGTATATCTCACGTTGGATAAAAAGATTTACATTGAATAAAGTATCTTGATTCCCGACTTAATTTCCGAAATTAAGTTAACTGGAATAAAAAACAGCTCTTTGAAACGCTAAGAAATTATTCTGATCGCCTATATGCAAAAACCTTGTTGTATACAAAAAAAAAGAAAAAGAAATTGTTCCTGCAAATATGACTTATTAATGCATGGAGCTACATTTCTTAAGATATATGTCGAAGATAGCCGTGAAACCAGGAACCTCGTGGATGTACGATTTCACTGACGTGCTTTACGTCTCGCGGTTCCGGTACGATAATGTAGGGATACTCAGGTGAATTAATAATCACGTTGATACTCGGATTAACTGAAATAATGATTGATTGTTAATCAGGTTGACAAACAAATATGCAGCCGACAATTCAATTAATTTTTATTCTCATGATTTACAATTTTATATTTTTTCGTATTATATAAATTAGCGAAATATCTCTCGTGTTGTGTTATCTTCCTTCGACATTTTGCTTCTATACAATCTTTCATCCTTGTGGTATCATACCGTGCTATTTAACGTTTCATGTCGTCTTTTATTTTACACTTTCAACATTTTCTTGGAATCCATGGAAATTATTTTTTGTTTTTATCATTGTGCCACTCAGTTGTGGTGTGATATCTTTGTCTCTCATACATGTCAAATACGTCTGCGCGTTCCGCACTGTAGAATTGCCAGTCCTAGAATACATGTCTCGTGTTTCTTCCCCTTCTCCACACTTACATGTGTCGCAGTCAATCCGAATCTTTTTAGGTAGCTATTTGTATCCCGACAATTTCAATTTACTTTATTCACAATAATTGAACAATATCCTAATTAAACTCAATTCTACAACCATATTTAACAACCCCGTTTGTACCATTGTCATTCCGGGGTCTCTGTTTCTCCTCTTGAATCCTTGCCACGCTTCTTTCCCTTTAGGAGTGTCTATTTGTCGCTTCTTCCAGCGTTGCTCAATTTTTGCTATATCGCTGCCTTTATTGTTCCTATTTGTTCTAGGTAATGTAAGAAAGCTTGAAATATCAATTTTGTTTCCAGTAATTTACTCTTTTCGTTTAATGACGTCAGTCCTAGTCGTTTAATAATTTTGACAAATTGTCCTCTCTCTGGTCCATATATTTCACATTCCCATAAGATATGGTCAGGCGTCTCCTGACCTTTTCTGCAAGTACGTAATCCGTTGGTTACATTTCCTGTTCTTTTCAAGTAAGTTGCAAAATCGCCATGTCCCGTTATTGTCTTTACAATATATGGACTCAGTTTTGACCACGTCTTTGTCCGTTCTCAGCAAGTGATGTCCGGTATGTCTTGATACGCATATGCATCCCACTGCGACCCATCGATTATTGGTGAGGTATTTCGGGTTGGCCGATATCACCAAAACGAGAAATGCGCTCCAGTGATTCTTTTCATTCCTCTATCCTTCAAACATGCTGACGTTTCAGGGAAAATATTGTTGAATCTTAAAATATTTCTGAGATAACATTGGGGACGACAGTTTTTAATCAGAAAACTGTGAACCATGGGTATTAGTGAAACAGCGTGTTTGTAATAATATTGTTACAATGTAAAATCTTTGCCATCTTTTTAGATTATTTCTTTTGTATACAATTAATATAAGTACATGTCATTATAAATTAGTTTTACCATATATTTTAGATTAAATGCAAACTTCTGAAAGAACATACGTGTCCTAAAATAAACTTTGAAAAGCCAGTGAACAATGCCCTTCACAATGAACAATTATAATAGCTCTTCAAAAATTTAGCAAGTATAAACAATCAAGTAAACTAATAATAACCACATGATTAATAAAAAATAGAGAGAAATTATACAAAGAGAATGAAGAGGAAGAATCGATAAGTCAAACTACAATAAATTTGAATATACGTTTATCGAGTTTAATATTATACTTGCTAGACCCGTGCGATAAATCACTCGGAAAATTGAATGAAACTTACATTCTGTATGATAATATCAACGTTTACTTTTACTTAGCAAGGGTATTTTATTGGTCTGAGTAGCATGGTATATACTATTTTCCTCTGTTTGCTAGTTGTAGGCAAGTTTTACTCAATTTAAATTTAAACATTAAAAATATAAATAGGATATCAGTAAAAGTATATGACAATAAACCCTGCAGCACTCGCATGTATCTATTAGAAACATGTTACTTGTTTTTCTATCACATTCGGGTGATAGGTTTTTCTTAGAAAGTTGTGTGGCGCAGTATCTCTCTTTAGACATTCCCGGAACAGAAAAATTCACTTCTAGTTCCGTTTATGTTAGTTTTATTTGCTCCAGATTAGTTTGAATCGAACTGTGCGCGTCCTGAAAAATAATCAGTCTCTGGGAACAAGTAAAGGAAACTTTGCGTTCTTTCCTACAAGAACAGCAGTAATTCACACAATGCAGTTGCATAAATGTGATTGTCATTCATGTCTGCAGCATTCTCGTATTTTATGAGCAATATGTATAAATGATATAAATTAAGCTGTCCTTTGCAACATTAACTTTATTAAAGTGTATGTTAATGAAATATAAATAAATAAATGTTAAGTAAAAATGTTATGTAAAAATAATGAAATATAAAGAGCATCTGCTTTAACAACTATTTTTATTTCCTTACTCATTCATATAAGAGTTTTATGAAAGTTTCACAGTTAAAGAAACATAAATAAACGAGATGTATCTGATAGATACACTCGACTACTCGAGAAACATATCCAGGGCGAGTGCTGCAGGGTTAACAATGGAGCTTTACGTAACTCACATTAAGTTCTTTATAAATACACAAGTAGTAAATTGTTTTCCAGACGCGCCAGTGCTGTCATTTATTAGGACTGAAGTAGTGAAGGGATAAATGAGTCAAGTAACTTCTTTCCTATGTGTAATTTTTAAACACTTTCTCGAAGGAAAAGGTGAGAGAGAAAATAGTAGGAAATCGCCGAAGCATCTTTTAATACACTACAGTACGATGGTACTTCACAGTCGTGATTTACTCCGTACGGATACACAGAAAAGGAACTAAAATTTTCTGGACCATTTTATTATTCATCTATATGATTATAATTCTATTCCAAATTGTTCCACGACATTAAAAAATTTAAATCAAATTTTAAAGCAATACTGAAAGTTAAATTGAATTTTAATTTTAATGTCTCCTGTTTTAGGATGAACATTCAACGATAGAAAAAACGCAACAGTTTTTGAAATGTTTGCCAACTCCTTCGAGTATATTGCGGATGGAGCGTTTGCATTTGCTTCAAGTGCATCGAGTTTTACGTTGAAATGAAGCTCTCTTGGTGAAACAAGCTAATTGTGATCGCTCTGGTTCGATAAACAGATATATTGAAAACTATACAAAAAATTATCCAAGACATTATTTGTATCGACAGTTTATTTTAAATTTTATATCAGTGGTATACGCATTATGGTTACAACGAGGGGTATATTTTTAAGATTTTACATTAGGTAGTATGGAGAGAAAGGGTTTAGTGAAGTGGAAAGATACAGATTTATAACTGAAAACAGGATGCTGGTTAAGTGGTAGGTAAGAAAACACATAATGACGCCCTCCATATCGAATGATTTGTAACAAAGGTGTCCAACGATTTGTCCTTCGATGAATGCTAAGGACAACTGCGGGAAGCGTATAAGAAGGTGGGAATAGATATCTAAGCGCACCCCCTCCCCCCACCGCCTGGATATAAAGAGGAGGTTAAACTTAGAAATAGAGCTACTCATTAGCAGATCAAATGAGTTAACCAGGCTTTATAGAGCATGGTTAACTGCTTATAGTTAATGAGAGGCTACGTTACGTACTTACGCCCGAGGTTTTCTTCTGGGAGAGGCTGATTTTCCATAGACGGGAATTTCATTAATATTTATGTCACTATTGATCTCCAATTTTTACTGCACATGGTATCTACGATTCACTTTGAAATAATAAATGAATAGTAGTGCGTATTTATTACATAATCTCTTTTTATAAATAGGAAATCCGCTACTGCCCTTGGCCCATTGATCGGAATTCACGAGATGGTCACTTGCTTGTTTCCGGAGAGTAATTTTGTCGGGACAGTATAAACTCATTATCACGCGTTCTATTACAACATATAATTTTAACATTTTTAATAACAGAAAAATGCTCAATATTATGTTTATCCCTAACTAATGTTCTTCCATTTATATGCGCATTGAAAAATGTTTATTTTAAACTAAAATTTCATAATGCGAACAATATTGAGCTCTCATTAGTAATCTCTTAGATTGCGGTGAACCTCACCGCCAGGTAACAGATTAATCATGTTACGTCGAATGAATTTCATTCGACGTAACATGATTAATCTCATTAGTAAGTTTAATGATGGTGTACTGTAATTAAAATTTTGAATTTATCCAGTGTTGGAGAGACAACATGTGAGAGCTTGACTATGGGTTAATGTTTGAAAACAATTACCATTAAATTTACGTTGAAGATTGTACGTCAACGTGTAATTATTAGATTGTATGTTCAACGTTAGGAAGATCTCATTCAGCGAAGACAATTTGATGGGTTTCCGAATCATTGCTCGTTTGCTTCATTTAAAATTCTCGAAGAGGTTCAAAATTATCTCTATCGCTGAGTAAGCTTTCGTAGTTCTGTTTCATTATGCAAACACTGTGTACATACGTAAACTTTGAAGTCGGGAGGAATACAAGAAGATTGATCCATCTATTCATATCAAAGTTATGTCTACGCGTGTATGTGTGTCTGAGAGCGTATTACGTGGCGCAGATACGGAAAGACCCATAACTCCGAAATTTAACCCACGCGTTTTGCAGAGAGGGGTGTATGAGTGCTACTCAAAACGATGTTGGAAATTCTAAATAGATTTCGCAACCGCGAAGCTATACGAAGGATACTCGAGTATATTATACGCCACAATTATACGCCTTTAACTTTATACTGGAGTTGCATTGTTCAGTTGTAAATGCTTCTTTCTTTCTTTCTTTTCTTTCTTTTCTTTCTTTTCTTTCTTTTCTTTCTTTTCTTTCTTTTCTTTCTTTTCTTTCTTTTCTTCTTTCTTTTCTTTCTTTTCTTTCTTTTCTTTCTTTTCTTTCTTTTCTTTCTTTCTTTTCTTTCTTTCTTTCTTTCTTTCTTTCTTTCTTTCTTTTCCTTTTCCTTTTCTTTCTTTCTTTTCTATAAATATAATATTTTCTCACTAATGACGCATTTGAAAATGGGCGTTTATGGCCTTAGTTGTTGAAAAAGGTGACTTCTTTATTCAATAATGATAATAAAAATATAATATTGATTTAAATTATGTGTTCATTGTCTGATCTATTAAACATGTATTTTAGAGAGTATCATAATGCGAATTTTATAACAGGATAAACTACAAAAATAAGCTGAAACAAATCAATAATGATATTCTGAATAGGGTGGTAGCTCTTCATGTTGTAAGAATTATGAGCAACGCTGAAAACGTAACGCGCGACCTTCCTGGAAGGTCGCGAGCGACTGGCAGGATACGCATTGCTTGAGAGTCGCGCCATTTTTTTCTTCCTATCAATCAACATTGGAGAGAACTTCCAAGAAACGTGTAATGCTGGGACTTCATTTAGCGTTGCGGTATTTGTGTAGCGTATTCGCTATATTTGGCTAAATATTTGATGAACTCATAAATAAGCCATCCTCACATGGTCGGAACACACAAATAACACAATAATGCCGCATATGTTTTCTTATAACAATGATGGACGGGATGTATGTGATATAATATAAAAATATTTATACTGTTTCGATTTCCCCATCCATATAAATGGTCCAGTCCATATTAAATTGTAAAATAAGAAAAGTCAAAATATAGGTTAAAAAAAACAGAATATCAACAAATCGCGATCACGCGCGCTCTACTGAGCGAAACAGGGCAAACCAAGTGTGGACGGTTTACGTAAATATTTGCCTTATTTGAGTCCTTTGATGTGCAACTGAAAACTAACAAGAGAATGGATAAGGGTGTTCGCGTATTTGCCACAGTAGAGCAATAACATCGAATTCAGACAAGTAGCTCATCTACCCTTGGTCGTCTTGGCAAATTCGCAAATACGCAACACCAAGTGAAGTACCGACATAAGATACTCGAGTACCCGACGTGTCACCTCGCCTCGGAGTTCCTCAGTGTGAAGAGGTCCTTGTACCTAAGGGACTTCAGGCGCTTTACTATGCAACACGCGTTACTGATGTGTATTATTTTGAAACGGTTGCATAGCACTTTTGTCACGGATACTTCTGAATTCGCCCATCATCGTGATGATGAATAGAAACACTAAACCATCATCTAAAATGTGCTTGTAATATATCATGTCATGAGCATTTAAACAATGCCCCTCTGGTGGCTCAGGTGGTAGCGTTCTTGCTCTTCACTGAGTCATCCCGGGTTCAATTGTCGGTAAGACCACAAAAATTAGTAGCTTTTCACAGGAATGTCCCAGTTTATATCGCTGTGACTACTGAAAAGCGAAACCTCATCTCTCTATCCACCTCCTGCTAGTGTCAATAACTCTAACTATTACTAACTACTTCTACTAACCCCTCCACGTGGGCTTAATTGCAGTTCCGGCCCATCTGCTAAAAATAGGCTACCACCCAACTCCTACCTCCTATCGCTCCATGTAGATAAGTTTCAATAGCACGCTACATTTCCCATTTACAAATAGTATAACGGAAAAAATAGTTAGGCAATGAAATAAAGATAAAAAGTGGGTCGCTAGTCTCACGCGCAAACGTCATTTCTAAAGAGACGCCTGGTGACTTGATTGATTTTCGCAGCTAGTTCACACTCCGCCTCTCACGCGCATCGCCTACCGTAAACCCATTCATCACATAGAGGGTGCTGGAAAGACAGTTTACTCAAGACGAAAGACTTGGCGCTTCTTACGAGGTCGACATTGGATGTTTCGAAAAGCACCGAATGTATTGAGGGTCCTAGAGAGCATACCACCCCCAAAAACAGAGCACTGCTCTGCCACTTCAATTATAACTGCATCGAAAATAATCACGGAAAAATACGAGTTAAGTTTGTTTTAACAAGATTACACAATATATAGTATTACTCAAATTAAATAAATAATTAAAGACGTACGACCTGAAACAGTATATTTTTGTAATTTAAAATGAGTTTAATCTATCGAATTTTGTTCTTCATAGTTTTGTTATTGACGAGAGAAATTTTATCGTCCACGTAATACACATTTAGGTAATATCCACGTACACTTTCTTTAAGAATATATTTTTCAGCAAGGTTAAATTTGAATGTACAAATTACGTAAATGCTGTTGCACTTATTCTAATTTGATGAATATGATGTATTTTAAATTTTGAGTCCGTGATTCTTATCGTTCCCGTTTCAAAAATACTATACGCAGTAAATACAAGTTTTGAGCAAAAGTAGCAGTCACTGTGTTCATCGTTGGTGTGGCATTACTGACGTAGATATCGCTGAATAGTAAACGCCGGAAATGCTAGAAATGATAGAACTTAATTTAAGTTTGTTGTTTATACACTATTCAATTCGACCTTGCTGAAAAATATATTCTGAAAGTACGCGTACGTGAATGTTACATGAATGTGAATTATGAATACAATACAATTGCCCATTTCAATGCCAAAGTCTACACAGCAAAATTCAATAGATTAGTCTTAATTCAAATTACAATTACAAAGCGAATACAAAATAGATGTTTTACCAAATCTTGTCTTAAATTTATTTTTGTTTAAGTGTATGGGGTATTTTCGTGAGCCATTGTACTCACCAAATAAAATAAAATTACTTTAATTTTGGTTTCTTTTCTTAAATGGTTTGACCGTCGAAGTGAGTTGGTCTGCCTCCTGACAGTGAAATACAGACAGGGCTTCCAAATATTTCTTTCCTTTCACTTTTCTTTTCTCCTATATTCCTAGTTTATCACATTTATCGCTTTTATCTTCTTTACTAGCCTTCTCCGTGTGCTGAACGATCACCCATGTTTGCCATGCATGGCGACCCGTGTCGGAGGGAATGGGTGTCCTGGCGAGTTGAGGGGTCCATGCAACCGTAGAAGGATTTATTTCCAGGGTAAGGGCGGGGCGCATGGGGTCCTTCCCGTTGGTCCGCGGCGTTGGAGCAACCCTGCTTAAAGAGACCTTGTGCTCCCGTTATATCCCCGTGTCAACCCTGGCACCCTAGTGGGGTGTCCCCTTGTTGGACTCCGTGGTGGATGGGGAACACGGGAATAAAATAAACCATACGCATGGAAAATAACGCGTCACCTTTCGGAGCGGATGAACCGAAGAGAGAGTCACACACCCAATCGTCTTCGAAGCGACCGAGGGTTCACAGCCCTCCCGCTTCAGACAACACGTCAAAGTTAAAGAACATTTCTTACGAGAATGTTTTTGTAGTAATGTCGCGTATAGACTGGACCCTTGAAAAAGTGTCCCCGTTCTATATAAAAAAGTATTGGGGGAATTGGTTGGAACTCTCAAGTCCTTCAAAATGCTCCGTAACGGATCAATGCTGTTGGAAACCACAACCAACAAGCAAGCGTTGAAACCAAAACCAACAAACAAGATTTAATCTTTGATCAGAGACTGAATTGGATTGAACATCTGACAGACCTAAGAGCGAGAAAATTAAAGTCTATGAATCTATTGAAGTGCCTGAGTAGCAGGGATTTGAAGCGCTGATCGTTCCTCCTTGCTCCAGTTTTATCGAGTATTCATAAGATCTCGGCTCGATTATGGCTGCCTTGTACATAGCTACGCTCGTGCAAGCTATTTAAAGAAGTTGGATAGTGTCCATCATGCAGGAATCCGACTAGTTACGGGAGTATACCGTACTATTCCCATTCCGAGTTTGTATGCCGAGAGTGGCGAACCATCTCTTTGCCTCCCGCGACAACTACTCATGTTACGGCACTACACCCTTGTGCGTATTTTATCCGACAATCTGGTACACATCGCAGTATTTCATCCTTCCTCTTCTTTCATCCGTTTCTACGACAACAGATTGAGAGCAACCAAACCTTTTGGATTTTCGCTGTAAACAAATTTTGGAAACCTTGATTATACGCACTCCTAATGTTTTAAATCAAGCTTTCAGTAAAACTCTTCCTTGGGCTTTGCACAAGCCGAAGATTAATTTCGATCTCTGCATCATGACAAGAAGAACTCTCCAGCCGCGATGTTGAGGGTATACTTCCACCTAATCCACGTTGACGTACCCTAAATCCCCACAAAATATAAATAAATAGTTTCATTCGTAACCATTATAGTGTCGGAAAAAAATATTAGCAAATATATTTTTCACTTTGTGTTTTTTTGTGATACCGAGATATTCCACGGTCGAAGTACCTTTGTTTAACTTTAATTTAAACTTGTTTAAACAGAGTTGTTTTGAGACGTACGTTCTTGACATTTTAGTAATGCCCTCTTTCGAACCTAATTCGCAATAATCTCTACTTCCTTGAACTCGAGATTTGTTCTCTCTCAATCCCCTTTCCTAAACTCACGTGCAATCAACAAGGAACTTATGAGGACATATGAAGATATAAAGAAAATTGTCTTGAGACTCGTGACTGAAGGCACTGGGGAAATGCCTTGAAATGCTGCCAGACGGCAACAGCTGCGGAAGTGTAGAAGCATCCCGTCTCTCCCTTTCTGTTCTCTCCCTCTCTTTCTTCCTCTCTCTCTCTTTTTCTTTCGTCGCGTCGTCTAGCGATATAGCTCTTCACGCGGAAACTGTTTGGGACAGAGTCATTTAACAAGAAAATCTGAAGTTTGCCCTATCCCACTTTTCCATTACAGAGTTAATGAAGCAAAGTTTATTTAAATTGGTTCCGATTTTTGTTCATTTCAGATTTAAATGGAAACTCTTGGAGGAATAAATCGATTGGTACATTTTGATTTACAAATTGGGCTCTAATGACCTTGCTGTTGACAAGCCCTTAAAGCCCCACAAAAAAAAAAAAATTTGTATGTTGCGCCCCAGGATGAATTGAATTTTATTACTGTAAGAAGAATTAATCACGAGTACATCATATTTATTAATACCTTATTGTCCCAGAAAATTATATTTCCTTTTTTTTGTAACTGGACGGAGTGAATCACACCAATGAAGTACGAGTATAGTACTTTAGAGTATTAAAAGATGTCTCAGCGATTTCCTGAAATTTCATCTTTCAGTTTTTCCTTCCTGAAATATTAGCATATAAAAACAACACCAAGAAAAGAAGCTACTTGACTCATGTATTTGGGAAGGATGTTCTTTGACTACTTGCATTCGTACACTCGACAGCTCTGAAGCGCCTCACCATGCTTGTATAGACAATACACTTAGGAATTATAAGTGAGAAACGTGATGCTCCATTGTGCATTATCACATTCTATTCATAACTCTTCTGATGTCCTGTTTGTTTTGTTTATGCTAAATATGAAGCGAGAGAAACTTGCTTACAGCTAGCATGTGGAAGAATCTGCCATTTTATCCAGGAAAATAAAATAGTTCGGCTAAATAAAAGTAAACGCTCATATTATCGTGCAATATGTTACTTTTGATCAATTTAACAGGAATATTCTTACTAAATAGAGCTGTTTTTCAATGAATACTGTCCAGTTGTTTTTTATTCTTAGCTTTTTTATCATGAATGTTTTAGGCACATTAATTTTATAAAGTGAAAAACCCATATTACTTTTTAGAATATTTTATAGAGGTCACCGGGATCATGGAGGTTGATTTTGAAGAGATATTACTTCTTTGTAGTTTCTTATTCGTGATTTTATTCTCTGAGAGCTATGGAAGCACATCATGGGCATGCATATGCCAGGATATGATGCTTCACAGCGTCGGGATTTCACTGTTCACATTTCTTCCTTTACAAATAACCCCTTACTTTAAATTATATTGTCATCACTAGGTACTTTTGTTAATAAAACTATTAATCATGTTACGTCGAATGAAAATGGGAGACGGGACCGGGATTCGAACCCGGGACCTNAACGAATAAGATTATTAGGCTTTTAAATGACTTGAGTAATATTACCCACAATAATTTTGTTCATAAAACTACCTTAAAAGCTTCGTGTTTTTTCTCGTACTTCTAAGGACGCATCATTGGTGCGTTGGTTAGACTTGTCAGTCAGATGCCCAACCGACACTAACTACAAGCCAGCAAAGGAAAATTCATACGAGTTATAGCGACGGGCTGCTCCACATACCCCATGTTAAGGCCTACCACCTCTCGGATTATTTCTAAATGAAACAATTTTTATATTAAAGTACTTAACAACCTTTCGGTAGGTTCCATATTTTCCAATCTTAAAATCATTGCATTCACGATTTAATTACGAGAATTGTGTAGTTCTCCCCGTTTGCTTCGTTGTATGAACAATGTGATAAAATTCACAATATTACGAGTCAACTAAGAAACCATTCTTATTTTTCAAATAAATGCTCATTCCATCTGGAACTGGATTTTTTCTCGCAAATCCGATGTTCGTCCAATCGTGAGACGATAAGATGTGTCGCACTCAACAAAAAAAAAATTCTTGATCCGGAATTTTTCCAAAATACTCGAAAGAGATGTGTTTTTATTAATTTTTGAAAAATTAAAACATTTTTCCTATTATTATTGACGTGTTGATTTGGACGCGACGAATCTATTACAAATACACAATTCACTGGTACGTATAGAGAACTTTTGGTTGAGTATTTAAGCATTTGTGGGTAGGTTTTTGATTAATTTCGGTAAGCTAGAATTCTTTCCGAAATTCAATATTAGTCCATTTCTTAATAGCCCACGAAGTGTATCGCATTCAAAACGGCCGACTTTGTAAAACACTTGACTAGGAACTTTTCCAAATATTCGGAAAGGATTTTTTAAAGATTCAAAATGATGGATACGTATGTAGAAATGTAAGGAATTAATTGTAAAATACAGCAAGTCGGTGCGATGTGTAGAAATAATTTTATCAAATATAAAATATTGAATATTTATATAATGGTGAATATTTTATATTCTGTGGATGGAGTTTGACGAGAGTCCACTAGATGGTGCAGAAGGTTTTTTTCTTCTTTTGGTCGACGAAAGGTTTGTGTTTTTTTTAAAGAAATGTACCCACAGATGTTAAGTGATATGTGTCGTTTTGGAGTATTGAACTTTTAAGAGGGTGACTATTGCACTAAATAATGGATTCATGTAAATTATGAATTTTGCATCTTGGCTACGTAGTGACTCCTTGTCAATTGGAAGCTACTGTAATTACTTATCTGGGTGGTCTTTAATTGGGGTTACAGTAGATGGAGACTGGAGAATTCGATTCAATAATGTCATTTAATATACACATATCATATTATATAAACTTTAATATGATATTATATTGAAATTATGGTACTTCAAATAATATTCAAATAAATTATTCTTTTGTATAACCTTCCGGTGTGTATTATTATATTAGGATTAAATCTGACATGCTGCTTCACAGTTTATTACCTACACAGTCTCCTAACGTCTGTAAATAACTTTACAAGATATAACACATTTTTTTAATATTGGAAAATGATGTAAATATTTCAGGGAACTTGATATGTTTTATTTTCCTAATCAAATAGTTGTTTTGTGTGCCACCAGAAAAGTGAGACTCTCGGAGTATTTGACCGATTTCCAAGCAAGACAAACCATGATAAAATATGTATCGAATTCCAATAGTCCAATAAACTCGGGATGTTAGCGAATATTTGTAACTAAACTTTCGGAATACTTTTTAAAGTGTTAGGTGATGTGAACGTAAGCCTCAGGGAGTTAAGTACTTCACTTCCGTCTCATTGTGTTGCCAGGTCTAAGTACGGGCATTTCTATTCCTAATCACATATTACCCAAATCTCAAATCGGATATTTGACACTACACTAAACCAACACAAAATGATAGCTAAATATGTTGACCGTATTTCAAATTGAAATTAGGAATACTGTATTTACATGAATTACTTTGAAATTGCTAAACATGAAAATAATTGTGGTTTTGTGTGATGTCGAGAAAAGTAACAACATTTAGAGAAAGAAATTACTTCTTTGTTATATTGCTTCTTTCTTTGAGGGAATAGATATTTTTGAGTGGAATTGATTGTTGATCAAACGCTATTTAGTAAATTCAAAGAATTCCCATCAATTTCTCCCCAGTTTTAACGTCAATGACTAAGAATACTGAGCTTCTCGTTGTATCATGACAAAGAATAACCATTATAAATTACGACCAATTAACACGTTATTAACAAAAAACATCATAAGCTTATGAATACAACGAACTACCATCCGCACTGGTCCATACAATATTGTTCAAACATTTAAAAGAAAATTGATCACGAGGATGTACGAAAATCCTCTTTGAAATTTTCTCCTTCATTAAGTAATTTATTTCCTTCATTAACTTAGACCCTCCGTGTATCTTTATTCATTTATTTATCTCCCCTTTTCACTTATATTACAAGTATTTTCTTCCTCTTTCAAATAGGTTATATAATTGAACTATTTATTCATATTTCTGAATAGTGAATATGTAATGAATTGTAAAGTTTTCCTTGCTTTAATATATCAAGTATTTTATATGAACAGTATTATTCCTTGTATGTAATGTCGTTTATAATGAAAACATTTTCATATGTAATGCTATATGTAATTTTACTCTCTGTAGACAAATCAACATTACATATCCACTATAACACATGCTGAGACACACATGTTGACAAATTATAAAATATCGTTCTCTTAAATTGTGTATGCTTAATTGGTTATGCATTTGTTGGTACATTTATTGTTATTTCATTTCACTGTGTTAAAGTATTTCTTTCTAAGTTATTTATATTTCATAACTATGTTTTATCAATCTGATTGGATATTTTTTTGATTTCTATCAAAGCAAAGTGTCCAAGATAGTCCTACGTAGGCGTAAGAAACCTTATTTCATAGAAAGAATGAAGAAGATGATTTTTTTAGTTACGCGCCAAAGAAAGTCTATGAGCAGAACTTTATGATCATATTTGTATTCATTAAAAAATTTGCAATGAGATACAGATTTTCTTAAAAATATAAACTAGTATTTTAAAGGCCTAAAATGAATTAACAAAATGAATCTAATCGATGACTGCTGAGTCATATTTTTAATTATCGAAAAAGAATATTTTGTGATCAAATTCGTACTAAAAATTTGAAAGAAAGGATATGTTCTGTAACTACATATTGTATAAATCCAAATATGGTTCTGTGTCAACCTCTAAGTATTCCAAAAACCAACGTAACTAAAAAGCGCAACTTTTGACTCATGTCCTTTTTACTAATCACGGATTTTAATAAAAGGGAACTTGGCTGTTAGACGAAAGATCGCATATTAAGAGCCGAAACATTTGGCGAGTGCTTTTTTCTTCGGCATAGAATTCGATAAAATATTTTTGAACAAGTTTTTCAAACCAGTGCATACAACACGGAATCCCTTGACGTGTAATCGCACGTACAGGATTTATCTGCGTTGTATTTTACCATGAAACAGAAATTAAATTATATGTAATGTGTGTCTAATATTGTATAATGTTATTATAATATAAAATTTGTAATTACAGAGTTATTACGTAATAATTTCTTATTCTGTAATCTTATTTCATGTAGTATTTTTTATATTTTACTATTTGTATATTCATAGTAATTAATTACATAGTATTTTTACTGCTTTTATCCTATGTTCGGCAATAAACCGCCATCTCTATTGGGGTTTTGCAGAGTATACTCAATGGCTTTAGGTATTATACCGGGATGTTCCCTAGTTTTGCTTTCCAGCGTTAAACGTAAATACGATCCTCCCAATTCTTATTTTGTGACTTAAAATGTAAATGTTTTAAATGATTAGAAGGAATGAGCTTGACGTTGACGAGCCCTAAAGCCCCACAAAAAAAAGTTTTCGAAATGTAAATAGTTAATTTTTGTATATGTCCTCCTCTGAGAGTACCATCTTTGTAATGAACATCGCTCTCTTTTCCACGGCCAACCAACCCCCTTATCCTTCTTTCGGTCTCTTCCTTCCGCAATGTCTACAACCTTTACTCGGGGTGATATTGCATTCCTGCTCGCTCGCGGCTTCACGTGCCACGTCGGGGAAGGAGACGAACGTAAACCCACGCGGCGCTTCCTCCAGTAAAGAACGTTCCCCTCCACCCCAGTCGCTACGTGCCAACTCAAGTCGAATTGACGGAGTCCCTTTTCGGCGCTCGATGGGTTTAGTACACAGTCACGTATTGCCAGTGATCTGTCCGTCGGCGACATGGTATTCCGAGATTACTGATATCACGAAACGAAAGAAGTCGAGACATATTCATTAGTGTTCACAAAGTCTTTAGTTTTGTTGTCCCGCTTCTATCGTGAATAGACATTACGAGACTTTTCCCTCATCATATTCGGTTACGCTCTTTTTGTATTTCTTTTCTGCACTTCAATTTTTAACATTTTCTTTTAAAACTTCTTTTATCTTATGTAATTCCTCTATGTAATTTTCAAATGTATGATTAGTCTTATCATTTTTATCATAATTGTGTTGTCCTTGGTATTGAAAATGTCTGCAAATATTTCTTTCCGAAGTTTCGACCTTTCTGCGCTATACAACTCGCAATTCCACCAAACACGTTCATTTGTTTCATTTCCTCTTCCGCATGGAAAGGATGCCTCTCCTCTCTTCCCATTCTAAACATATGTTCATTGAAGTTTCCATGATTTGTTAAATATGGAAGTACCGTGGGACTAGGTTTAAACCACTTCCAGGCTTATATTTGCAGTATTAATTAAACAGGTGCGCACACAAAATTCGTCTGTTCCAAAGAGTTATTCTTATGTATTTCCTATGTATTCCTACGTATTATTATGTATTTTGATAAGCTGAATCCGAATTCGGAATAAAAAGCAGGTTGATATTACAGCTTACACATAGAAAACGGTCTTTTCCAAAGACAAGATCTATGTATTCTTATGTACTTTTACGCGCCCAGTCCGAATTCGAAATTGCTCCAATCCCCCAAATATTTTTAAATTCCAATTTTCTGTATTTAAGGGCGGTTTTTCGCAATTCAGAAAAATGGAGGTTGATGGAGCAATTATGTCTCCGTATTCGGATTCAGCGCGTCATAATATATTAGGGTTCATTGGTCCAGTCTTTGGAACAAACCAATTTTTTTGTTAGTCTGTGTTGTGAATCTGTTTTTTAAATAAATAAATCAACTGTGACGTTTTATGACGTTTCCATTAGGGTAGTCATAGTAGCCTACAATCACATTTTAGTGGTCAGTTAGAATTAAAATAAAACATTTTTTACAATACTTAATCAACCAAAGTGATTTTTTATTATATTTAAAAAAAATATGAAATACGTCAAAACACATTAAAATACACACACCACTTTGTTCTACAAAAGAGTAAGACATTGCAAATATTTATATTTTGGAATAATTAAATAAATTTCAGATAGACACCATTTTGCGTTACAAAGTTTACATGCTTATTATAACTAAACAATTAAATCTTTATTTGGTAGGTAATAACTTAATAACACTCCAAGAATGTATTGTTATCGCAAACAGTTCATGATAAATAAACTTTTATTTGTCGAAGAGGGTATATTTGCCTTATTTCGAGCACGTACATAACATATTGTGACGTAAGTATTCAAACTAGAGGTCAAATATTTGCATGAGGATTATTTTTGAGGTACTACTAGACAAAACAATTAACAGTAAAAATGAGTAAGTTAAGGATCGAGATCGGATAGTAAAAAAATATGTTCTTTGTTCCCAAACGTTATAGCCACACTGTAATTTTAAAGTCAGAAGTCCGACTGTGCGTGGAATCGAACCCGCGCTGTTCCTCTCTGTGGAAGAGTATAGAAGTGGATCTCTGGAAAACATTTCATTTCCGAACAGCTTAGTGATTGAAGAGATCATGCGCTTAGGATGTTCCTATCTCAATCCTTCAGTGTTTTCATCTTCGTACTCTTCCAATTCTCACGCCATGAGTCCGACAGTTCAATTTCACTGTGTCAACAGACTTAAAGTCCTCCCTCACATTGACCCTCGCGAAAATAGCTCGAGCCTCTGGGTTCTGTGTTCCCCTCGTTTCTCTTATAGCTTCGGTCTCAGTGAAAAGCTACAAGTTTGAAAGTCTTGGCGACGCTTGTGGGCAGCTTGTACTTCCGAGGAAAAGTTAGAAGATTCCTCAGTTGAAAAGTATTGGTGTCGCCAGGTAATTAAGTTCTTTTTCAATAAAATGTGGCAACGTGAAAAAAAGGTTACTATACATTTGAGGAATCCTTGAGTTTGAGCACTGTTTGACCTTAATCGAAAACTTATTTTTCTCATTTTAAATAACAAAAATATTTTATAACAATGTGATTGCTTGTATTAATTAATTGGAATATTTGCTCAGCTTGATATCAGTTTCTCGTATAAAAATAAAATACGTTAAAATGATAACTCAAGAATAAAATAAATAAAAATATACATTATATATAAAAATTAATATTTGTATGTGTGTCCTTTATGCGCTCGTATACCATTCATCCGATTCTCGTGATTTTAATTTTAATTCATAGATGTGTTCTCTGGCAAGGTTTGGGTGTGTATTCTTTACCAGGTATAACAAGTAATAGGCAATAATGAAAATAGATAATGAAGTCGGGGTGGGGGTAAATCAATCTTCGGAGGCGTATATTCGCTTATACCACCCAAACGGTTAGAGGTAGGTGACAACTATGAGTGGCAATATTGTTCGCCTCAAAGAGTTCTACAAAAAAGTCCGCGACAGCATGTGTCTATCTAGAAAGGTTAATCTAATTTATTGAAAAAAAAATGTATTGAAAATAAATGAGTAAAACTACTTTAAATAAATTTATCAATCGCATTACTTGTTTATATTGTGGATTCATCTGTGCTATTCGGCTTCTAACAGGTTGACCCAAACTCATCGTGGTTACCCAGGGAATATGTCGTATTGTCCAAAGACACTTCGGTTATGCAGATTTCGTGAGGTTTGGTGATAGTATCTACAAGACATTTGTATTCGAAGAAGAAGCAGTTAGCTTGTCCATCGATTTTTCTTTGGTCTGGATCGTATCTCCCAAATAACAGAGTACAGAGAAATCTCTTAGTCCGGATTTCTAGAATCCAGAATGTTCTATATTTTTATAACCTTCCACAATCCGGCATCTACGCCAAAGATGATTAATTTAAAATTGTTGATTTTTATTACTTTTCATGTCATGTTTTTGGAATTTGTCATATTCTTTTTTAGTTTTAACAATAGGTTTATGTAATAAGTATAATAATGATAATAATAAAAAAGCATCTATTTTAGGTTAAAACAAACTTTATCCTACGTATCCTCATAAACAATATAGTTACATTTTGGAAATTACATTTAATGTCATTTTTAAGTAAAAAAAGTCAAAACAGTATACAAAATTGAACGAAGGAAAACTGAATCAGGAAAAAAACATTAATCCATCAACATTTACACCTTGTTCTTCGTGTAATATCATTAAGTTCGTAGATTTGTTTTGTTTTTGACGTAATGTTTTTCATGGTGTGATAAGTATTTTTTTAAATATACAAATGTGTATCTCAGTCTTGTTCCCCTTTTCAGAGAAAACCTTGAAAATCCACAATTTGGTACGCCTAAGGTATAGAGTGTGTCGAATTGTAGAGATTCTTCGTGAAAATCGCGTTTCGCTATTCACATTCCTCATCGCTTGCTTATCAAAAGATATGTTGAACTGAAGTTGATCAAAAGATATGTTAAAGAGACGTGGAATGAGAGCGGGTGATGTAATGGTTAACACTCCTGCGCTCAATGCAGGAGTCCCGGGTTCGATTCTCGACTTGTCGCCATTGTCATCTGACCGAAAGTTATCACATAACTTCTCCACATGTAGGGCACACAGAAGAAATATGTGCATCCCTAACATTTATAAATATTCCTTCATTAGTATAGGATCTCTCTCCATTGATCTCTTCAGTAAGTTATTGCAGATAGATCTTTCCTGCTAACTGAGACTAGATTGCCAATTTAATAGAATTGGTTAATATTTGTATTATATTTAGAAAATATACAGTTAATTACAATTACATTTTTGTGATAATTTTAGTGATGGTGTAGCGATCACGTTATATTCAAGCAATAAAATATCTGAAATTATTTTTAAAAAATCTTTATTTTTTTTACATATAAAGAAAATTGTTATACCAATTTGCGTTATATTCCCTCTAACATTTGAATCTTTCTTAGTGAACTAATCAATGCAGAAACGAGCTGCCAAACGTAATGGAAATTTACTTAAGTGCCTATGCAAAAACACTCAAAAACACTTAAGATTATTACTGCTGACAATGAAGAAAATATCTTAATCACCTAAAGAATTTTCTATTGCGAAACCAAAACTTTACGTACAGTGAAACTTTCCTTTTGACACCTATGAAAAAACATACAAAGCTTAAGTGGTAAGTACGTGATAAGTAATAGCATTAGTAGATTTAGTAGCGTTAGTAGATGTGTCAGTAGATGACAGACATTAGCGATAGTATATGTGAGTGGGATCCCATGCAAGACGCAGACGTTTGTGAACGTTATTTCATCCTTAATTTGTCTTCCAGTGGCTCATCGCCATTAGTCACACCATTATCTGGTGTTACATCAGGTTGGCAAGAGCAAAGGCCTGTTTGTCGTCGTAAAAAACGTGTCAAATATAATTATCTCTTATAATCCATCATTTCCGACGTATGATAATAATAAAAATAACAAAGAAAAAAAAATTGACAAAGTGTTAATGGAACTAATAATGCAGAGTTCATATCGATTTGGAAGTTTCTAGAATGACCAGTCAAGTAAAAAACATGGTCTAGAATAATGGTGACTTTTTTCGACTACATACTTTTTCACGAAACTTCAGAAGCACTTGCAGGATCAATAAACGTGAGATAAATATGTGCTTTCGGAGGTATTACTCAAGGGAGAAGAAGGCATTAACTTTTCTCGTTCAATTTCGCTTTCCTGACGCATCACCAGAAGGTGTTCTCGAGAACATCTCTCACTTACTGAAAAGAAATGGATTCATCTCGCGAATATTTTCTTGCGTTCCATTAAGAAAATGAAAAAAAAAAAATAATTGCTAGAGCTTAGCGTTCCCTATCTGCTTCAAACCATTCCTGAACATGTGGCTAGGTGAGGGAGCAATGTACACGGAAATGATCAAAAGAATTTAGAGGGTATCATATTAGTGCGACAAAACACCCTGTGCAAAAACTCAATGAAACTAATTCGTTGAGATCCAAAAAGATAACATTTTGTTTTTCGACCGATTGCAGGACTTTCCTTACTCATTCTGCATAATTAGAAACTAATAATTTCGTAAAAACGTTTCGCTGTGTTTCAAAAATGGTGTGATGTACAGACGTAATACGGTTTAGAAATCTGTACGCAGAATTAACTAAACAATCAAAACGCTTACATTCATATTGTCAAAATAATTTTCGAATTTTAAGAAACTGTAAGTGGAGCACGGTGTGTAAATGTTGTCGGTATGAGATTTACAGAAATTAAATGAAAGGGAATAAGAGGGGAGAATAATGGAAAACGTTGACTGGAAAGGACGGTCTCGCATGAAAATGGTGAGGGTTGAAGAAGAATAACAAGTATACAATAATAAAACGATTGGACCAAAGTAAATCAAATTTTTAAATGAGCAGTTTCTAACTGTTTTTCAAATACTAGGCATCTTTTAAAAGAATTACTTCGTTAAAGTTTTTAAATATATTTTTCAACTATATTTTAAATTTTCAAACATACTTTTCATGGTTCAATTTTGCACGTTTTTTGTGAATAACATTTTGTGCATACAAAGAATTAGTGCATCTAATTTCATGAAGAGGAGAATGTAATGGATTTGTTTCCGTTACTGACCCTTCCTGAAACTATAAATGAATTGATCCAGCAAATTTTTCTTCTCTGAGATCCACAATTAATGATTTTGTGACGTAAAACATTTTTGAATGGTAAGTTTTTACAGGGGTATTTTTCATAAACTGTCCTTCCATTTTTCCCTGAGCAAATCAGGTTGCAAAACGTTAAACATACGAACTATATGGAATACGTCTAAGATTACGTAAAAGACGAAGACTCGAATCCTTTTGACTTCTTCGTAAAGTGATCAAGAATAAAAGGAATAAAAAATGAAATATAAATTGGGTTTGCTTCAAATTTATACAGTATTCACAAACAGATTGAATTACCATCTGCACCCATTGTTTAATGCGTGTTAAATTTAAATTCATCAATACAAATATTATCCTATTCTCCAATGATTAAGCTTTTGTTTGAGTTTGATTGTAAATATCATATCCTATTGATATATTTAGGAACATGACCGAAATGTTTCAGTAGCTAGTAAATACTCCACAGTAAATATGTGTTTGGCAAACACGGGGCCCCGAGCTGAGTCTGGCATTACTTCTACTTACTCGTGCCACGCTGTTATGGTTAGGGTATCTTTCATTTTCCTCATTTTTGTCCCCCCTCATATTTTGTCCTCAATGTTTTGATGCATGTTTTGAGACATGTTTTGATATGTTGTAATTCAGGAGGGTTTTTAGTAAGTATGGTTGAGTCATTCGGCGAGTCCCACACGCGGGGAGAGTCATGTTGGCTCTCCCTAGTGCGTAACTGCATTTTCCCTACCTGTACAAGTTTTTAGGGCTCCAACGACCTCGATGTCGACGAGCCGTAAAGCCCCACAAAAAAATTACTTTCCATAGTATTGAGCATCATAGCCCAAAGGTTGTTGGTTCCATTGTCGTTGTAAATAGCCTATAATTATATTTTATATTAATAGTCTGAACAATTGGTATTGGGTTGCTATTGTAGGTCAATTATTTATAAATAAAGTCGATATCTTAATTCTGCTTTCAATAGATGTTTAAACCATTATAATTTATATGTTTTATCTGTATATTATTTATGTATACAGTCATGAATAGCAATTTTCAAAGAATTTGTATCAGGGTTATCTTTCATAATGAAAGGAATATGAGGTGGTTATTCTTTACGTGCATAATCATGTTTCTTCTACTTTGGCTTCGAGTTTGTTAATATACGTGTCGTTGAAATACAAATCGTAAGCCCTTTGTAAGTCATGGTGTAAATATCGACTTTACCCTTACAATGCTTTATTCAAACTCAAATTATAGACTTTTTTCTAGATGTATTTTATATTCGTTTTGATCTCACTGCATTACACGATTTCATGGGGGATGAACAAAAACGAAGTAGATTAGTAGTCGCATGATAATAGTCGCATGACCGTGTGTATAATATTACGATTCTGGCTACTATCCTTCTAGAAACTAAACTTCTGAAAATTTGTTGACAATACAGGTTTTAACAACGCAATATTTTTGTAGATAGATTTATCTCCACAGATTCATTCATGCTAATATCCTTCTGAAAAAGCTCCGTCCATTCTCTTTTCATCATGTGAGGTGTCATATGTTTAAGTTGCATATGTTCATTTATTCTTCTAACAATTCTCAAAATAGAGAAATGATTAATTCAAATAGTTCAATAAAGTTCTGAGGCTTTGAAAGGAAGTTGAAAATTAACTTTTCGTTTACTTGAAACTACTGTTTGACTGAATTTTTTACAAAAAATCGCAGCTACTCATATATAAATTTGAAGCATTTCTATGTAAACCATGCACTTAAGCAGTGGTGTTCCTTATTTTAAAGTGTCTCAAAAAAAAGTTGGTACACTTCATTTTAAGTATATTGTATCTATTGAAAAATGCGAATGTATTCCGGACTTCTTTTTTCCAGAATTTCTTCTTTATAGTCATAGTTATAGATACACCCCGAGCTGAGTCTGGCATTACTTCCACTTACTTGTGCCATGCTCCTTCCTTT
>NNCF01129366.1:105839-116568 GCA_002313205.1 Laupala kohalensis
TTTCCTATTGTCTGGGTCCAATGGATCCAGACATTCCAGTTCAAAATCCAGTTCAAAATCATTCTGAAGCTTCTATTAACAAAAGTTTATAGTTTCATTCTGGTTTTGTTGTTTATGGCTCAGGTTTCTGCTCCATACTAGAGAACTGGTATTACTAGAGTTTTAAAAAGTTTGTTTAGTTTTCCTTGAGGTGTATCTATTTCTCCATAGTACATACAACTGGACAAACACCTGTCTCTTATACACATCTAGATGTGTATAAGAGACAGACCTCGCTGTTGACGAGCCATAAAGCCCCACAAAAAAAAAAAAAGATACTTGTATAATATATATTTATGGCTTTGGTGTTAAAGCAGTGTGCGCGACATCTTTCGGATTTTGGGCAAAGTAATGACCATACGTTTCAAATTATTTCCTCTGTCTTACACGAAAGTAAGATGATATAATACATAAAAGCTTATAATAAAAATTAATGTCTCTGCTTTTCCATATGTCCTTAGTAGTTACTTGTGGGTTCGAAGCAATATAAATAAATATTTTTTAAAAAGTCTTTCCACAGAAACAAAATTATTCCAAGGCAACTAGATGTAGATGCTAAAAAAGTAAAAAAGTAATATAACCCCAATCATAGACCAGGTATACATTATATTTAACTCACGAAAACAGAACAAACCTAGAGTTAGTTTACTTTATAAATAAATAAGATTTTTTAATTGTCACGGCTAAATACCAAATAACTAGAAGTTTCCACTTATTTAAACGGACGTGCATCTGTTTACATATCAAATTCATGCTTCAGACATCGATGCCTTCGGTTACTGAAATTAGAAGATTTCATCTAAAAACCTTTTAGAAGCTAATGATATGCAAGTAACAATAGAAAGTGAAAATTTAGTTCAATTATTTACTTTTTAAATTCATTTATTTATTTTATCAGTTATACTAATAATATTGATGCATCATAACCATTTAAAATATTACAGATACTACAGTTCACACACATTCTACACCTTGTGAAGTAAGTTAGTTCTGTAACGTGGTCCGACCGTGTCACTATTGCGTTCCCTCCCTCATTAATGATCCTTAGAAAACATGTCATGAATCTGCTATCTTAAGTGATAAACCTTGAGACGCCTGTGGGAAGAACCCTATGTAACAGACTCAAGGATGGGTCTCATAATTTTAGAAAACATCTATGTAGTTTAGGACAAGAGGGAGAATCTGAAGCTTTGTGGATGCTCTTCTCAAACTGTCACAATAGATTAACTTGACTGACCTGTATCTGTTTCCACCCAGATGCAATCTGCCTCGGAGTAGGAATGTCACTGATTATCACCATATGGTAGCGATAAGAGAAACCTTCTCGATGTTTCTCAAAAACCCAAAAGTATAAATATGTCGAACTGTGTAAACAGGGATGACTTCATAATAACAGCTGCAAGTCAGAGATGTGTGTTACACCCTCCTTTTACAGGGGTAATGTAGCGACCCTTATTCACACGAGGCTTATATAAGCTGTTCGGAAGTTACCTCGTGGCATTCAACCACCATCCATATAACCAGACTGTTACTCTGCGGTACCTTGTGTAGCAATTATACTTTTATTTTATATCTTGTATAGATTAATCATGTTACGTCGAACGAAAATGGGAGACGGGACCGGGATCGTTCGACGATTTCGTTGATTTGTTGCACCTTCATCATCCTCACTAGTACTCATTAGAGAAGACTTAGCTTTTCTCCGATCCCGATATTCAGAATTAATCCTCAATGAGGATTTGAAATACTTTGCAGTATTTCAAACGTTTACTTTTATTTAGCAAGATTATTTTATGGGCCTAAATAATATGGCAGATTGGCATAGAAATCTCTTAAATTGCAGTGAATTTCACCACCAGGTAACAGAAAGGGACGGCGCAGTTGGTAAGCGCATGAGCGCGTTAAGCTCAAGGTCCCGAGTTCAAATCTCGGTCCCGTCTCCCATTTTCATTCAACATAACATAATTAATGGCAGATACAATTTTCAACCAACTATGTGCTAGTTGAAAACAATTTTCATCCGGCCTCATTCGCAGCATTAACAATGTACAGAGGACATCACAACAGTTACGATAATACAATGGATATATACATGATAATATACAATGGAGCATTACATAACTCACGTACTATTTTCTATAAATATTGTTTATTACTTACCACACGCTTCAGAGCTTTCATTTGTCAAGACATAAGTAGTTATTCACATCCTCTTCAAATAAATAAACCTAAAAGTTTTTTTCTTGATGCAATTATGCATGCTGTTATCTCGGAGAAAAGGGAAGAAGTAATGTGAAATTACAAAATAATAAAGTCTACTGTATAATTTTGATAAAGATTTGTGGAATATTTATACAGGAGCATTCTAATATTTTAGTTCTGACGCAGACGGTTTTTCTCATTTGATGCTAAGAAACCTTGATTTTCTTTTACGAGGAGACCCGAAAGTAAAATAAAATTTCCTCTTTCCTTTTTCTGTAATAATTCTCAGAAACTTAGAAATGTCTGTCATCGCAAATACATGAACGAAGACGAAAAAGAAATGAAATTAAAATCTTCCAGGAAAGAAAGTCGCAAATATGAATGGTTCGTAAATTATATTTGAACTACCACTCGCATTTCAGTTTTGCGAATTGTTTTCACTCTAGATGGTGGAATTTGTGAGCGCCGACTTGTTGAGAAAGATAAAGAATCTGCTGTTTTCCAAGCGAAACTTATGGATTTAATGCAATAAATAAATTTTCTCTAAAATCCATTAAAATTTTAATTCATGTAGTTTCTATGTCACTTATTCGACCCTCAATAATTCATCTCAATATAAATGACGTGTATTAATGAAGTTTTAAATGTTCTTTTTATGTGAAAGAAGATTGTTTAAGTCTGGATTCCTTTTTGATTCGCAATACATACCTGATAATGGTGTATCGAAAGTAGATATATGGAGATACTTTTATTATGGTGTTTTGGTTGAATGGGGACATAACTTACAACATAAAGTCGAAAGTAATATCAAATTTTTATTTCAGTCAATTACAAGATATATCTTGGCGACACATTTTCAAAATTCATTTTATTTAAGAATTTTCGTTCCTAATATATGTGACAATAAAAATTATAAATTTTTAAAAAATCAGTAAGTGTTGATTACTTTTTTAATATCATGTGTTTTAGAATAAGTTGGTACTTTATTTATAGATTGATTTTTCTCTCATCTCGTTAATACTACAGCTTAGGTAACAAGTGTCGGTGCATGGTGACATTATAAAGACAATGAAGACATCGTCCTGGAGCTCTGGGAGAATTACATTTCCACTTTTTCCTCCACGCGAAAGTGAGGCAGTCAGTTGAAAGAATTCGTCTACTATTGCATTTGTGTTCTGTTTTATGAGTTGCAATATATGAAAAGGAGCATTCGCAAATGAATTCTCTCGGAAATGTCAAGTACTCTCGGAGTTACCAGGTTTTGCCTTATGAAAACATTCCCCTGATATTTCTTCTTCATTGTTGTTATTATTATTATTACTATTTTTATTATTACTATTATTATTATTACTATTATCATTAATATTATTAGTCAATGCATGTCTCCCACTTGAAAGCTGGATCGTTTCCTCTTAATGAACGGACATTGTCAAGTTCAATCAAGCTCTTCTCTTAAACATTTTCGCACTATGTGGCATGTGTCGAGGATTACGGATTTATGCATATTGGTCACTGCATTGGCTGCTCCTAGTATTTCCAAACAGCGTTTTGTGGATTTCGGTATAATTCCCGTAGCCGAAGTAACTATAGGTCGAATAATAACTTTTTTCCACTTTCCAGATTTTCTTGAGATTGTCAGCCAAGTTCTTGTATTTGCTAATTTTTAATCTGTAAGTTATGTCTGTATTCTGAGTCAGTGAGATGGCAACATCAATTAGACGAATTTCCTTCTTATTTCTGTCTAGGAGTATTTTGTCTGGGCGGTTTGCTGGTATGGTTATATCAGTTCTAATTTAACTGTCCCAGTAAAGTTTCCAATTGTTATTTTCAGTGACAGGTGGAGGTTCATATTTGTTTTAGGGAGTGTGCGCTATGTTTCCTGAAAGGTGTTGGTGAATAATTTTTGCTACATTGAAGTACCTTTTGGTGAAATCTGTGTTCGCAAGAAGCCGACATGAACCTGTGATGTGTTCAATAGTTTCTGATGCGTCTTTGCATTTTCGACACTTATCTTCAATTCCTTCACTTTGGATGAATTTTCTAAAATTCCTTGTTGATATTACCCTATTCTGGATAGCCATCATAAAGCCAGTTGTTTTCCCAAATAGATTTCCTCTTTTGAGCCACAAATGTGTTGCCTCTTGATCAATGTTGATATTTTCCAGGTAGTTGCCATGACTTCCATGCAACGTTTTTTATCTCCAGTCTATTTTTTGATCACCTACGGATTTACATTGAAACACATAGCTGGAATCTGATAAAAGTAAAGGTGTTGCATTCGTATCAGCTTTACAGATGACTCTAAATATATCATGTGATTTTTGCTTTTCAAAGAAATACAGCCTCAGACTATTAATTTGTTTGTTGTGGAGACGTGGCACATCAATTATCCCTAATCCTCCACACGTCGTAGGAAGAGTGATCCGTTCTATTGCTGCTTTGGGATGTCTCATGCGATTGTCTGCTAGTTGGGTTCTGATTAACCGTGATATTTCTTACAAATCTGTAATTGACCACTTTATTAGATGGAAGGAAGGATGTCTGGAGCTCTTCGGGTATCCCGATCAGGACCCGCCTGCTCAGCTCTTGATCACCACCAGCTTACGTAGTCAACCCCAGAGGTAGCTCCAGAGGTGCCCTGTCGCTCCCCAGGCAGCGGTTCACGTTTCGAGGCCATACGACTCCTAGTTATCATTCTCCACAAATATATGGGTAGTGCCGTTGCCCTGTTCTCCACCACCAGTTTCTGCCGATGTCTGTCTGCCACGTGGCTGATAACATGCTCTGACGTAGGGTTGGACTTCCGAGAGACGAGTGTATTCTAAGACATGGATAGGACGGATATCAAGGATAGGTAAAGTATGGGTAAAGACCGGATTGGTCAGATAGGTCGTTGAGGGATACCTTCGTCTGACTCCTCTGGCAAGACCTGTCCGGCTAGTGTGACCCTGCCAGTAGCTATGACACCGCCGGGATAGCTCCTAGCTTCATTGGAGCACGGAAATCCCCGCCGCCCGCACGGGCAGTGCTTCGTTAAGGCGGTTCCCAGGGGAGGGGGGTTATTTATGTTATTATAAAGCAGGAATAAGTAAGTGTCCTTTATATATTATATGTTTGTTTATTTATTATCGATCAACAATAACATATGACTCGTGTGAGATAAAATTAGTTAATAAAACACCAACTTTTCTATTTTCCACAGTTTAGAAACAACCTGTAAACCCTGGTTGGAGAATTGACTTGATCACAGAAAATTTAATTATATTTAAATAAATAATATATAAATTTATGTAAATTCATAACATTGCTTATAATTTATCCTCAATTATGTGTGGACATTAGTATACCTCTGTTACTATTTTCTCAGTACTTTCGATATTTTAATTCATGTTAACCTCCTAAATAACTTTTTCTCGTGTTAATTTTAATTATTTTATTATACTTTCATTTTTTCCTTTTATAACTGTTTGATGTGTACGTTTTGTCTTATTTTGTCCACGATGATGATGTGGAAAACGTTATGATATGAATAAATGTATTACCTTGGCGTTTCATTAATTTAAAGAGGTTTTATTCTTTTTGAGAAAAATATTACGAAACACTCCTTGATAAGATCAAAATTATCTAATAATTTGAGCCTGTCTCATTTGATCTTTTGATCGTTGGGGTGGTCTTCATATTGGGGACGCGTTTGGATTTAACCCCACAACGCTAAAATGCCGCTAATCTCGGAGACGCCGACTTTGTACTCATAGTCTTAACTTCGTTACAGCAGCGTCTACCGTCTGGCGGTGGTTCAACTAGTGAGCTTTGGTGGAAGGAAGAGGTGTGGCGAGGGTGGAGGTCAATGAGAATCCTGTGGAGACCTCGATGTGTATCGATTGCACTAATCAATCGATTGCTTCATGAAAACACGAGAAGATTACAAAATTAATTCATTGGCATTGGAATACTCATGAGAGGCAATCCAAAACTCAAAGAATATTATAATTAGGTTTAAAAAAAACAATGTATGAATTGTAACAACAATGTATCAAGACAATTGTATGAATATTTTATGTCGTGAAAATAAAAATACAAAAAGAACAAAACGAAGTTAAATTTAATTTCATATTTGACATTTTATAAGCTTTACAAAAGTGTAAATCACACATAATATTTTGATTATGTGATTTTAACTGCAAGGATTCATCAGTAGATATTTTTTCATGTTTTTCTAGTCACACTTCCTCATAAAATCATTAATAAAATATTTTCTACGAAAGCTGCATTCATTACAGATTAATTTAAAACAAATATTTTTGAAAGTAGCGTACTCCTGTTCTGGTTTTGACACCATTTAATATCGAATAAAAAATCACAAATAAGCCAAAAAGGCAATAATATATCAAGTTCCATAGTAATGTTTGAAAATATGTATTTGTCAGTTACAATGATTAGTTCCGATTCATGCAAATGCATAACAAAAAGTATATTTTAAAATAATTTGAGTAGATTTATTTTTTGAAAAACCTTAACTTCCTTAAGTAGTTCTGGGAATACAATATTTCACATCATCGGAGCAATAGATCTTTGATCCTGCATCGCTCTAAACTAACTGTTTTCATTTTCTGTTTAGGGCGCATCTTTGTGTATCGATCGGGAATGGTTGTCACCCTGCCTTCAAAAACGGTAAGTCCTTTACCTTTTCTCCCCGAAAAATCTCTTAATTAAAAAACGTATTCATTTTCTACCAAGAATCTGCAATATAATTTAGTTTAGTAGTAATTCACGCAATTGGCTTTAGTTACTGGTGAGAAAATGCATCGCAAGGTGCTCATTATTTTAATTAAGTAAATATCAATAGATCTGAGTTACAGGAGATCTAATCGACGATTGGGTCCAGTATTAAAATCATATGGGGTTCATTCTTTGTATATTCGGTCAAAAAGAAGTCGACCATCGCGAACTTTAACAAAAACATTTTTTTTGTAATTAATTGCGTCAAAAAATGAAGTTTATGCCCATTGATTTCATATTTTTGTCATTTTTTACCATTGAGTGAATCCAAGTCTGTTTTAACATAAATCAAGCCTATATGAACAGCAAATGAAAAATGCTTAAAAAGTACTCTCATAAAGATAATTATAGTGTTTTGTGTGGAAAGTTTAGACTCCATTCTGTGTTTTCAACCATATTATTATATTATTTTTGTCAAACGAAGGCCATTCTTGAGTTCAAAAACGGAAAATGCTACTTTTTCAAAATTAATTTTCCAAAATATAATAAATACTGTACTTTCGCGATTGTTATAATAAATCATTAATTCTGAAAAACTACATAAATTGTGAAATATAATTCCTCGATGTAATTGACTATATCTCTGCCAATTATGAAACAAAATTGATGAAATTTTTACCAATGAAAATTCAATGCATTTGGGTATTGGTAACGATTACATCTGCGGTGAGAGGGTTAACTCCATCATCTCAGGTAAATGAATTGAGTCATTGAAGTGCAAAGTTACAAATTTTCTGGCCCAGCCGGGAATCGAAACCGGTTTATCTCCGTGGCAATCTAGAGCACAGTCCCTTAGCTACCGTGGTAAAGAGAACATATTGCTTAAAATTATAAAACTAATCAAGAAATTTATTATAGTTAAATTTTGAAACTAATATTTGATTGTGTTACTAAGTGTTAGAGTCCCGTTTTACGCAACCAATAGGAACCTTATACTTTCTGTCCCATTTGTGATAAATATCATTCCAACCTTCCGAAAGAAAAAAAAAACTCGCGAAGAAACATTCACTCGTCAAACTCGGTGGCAGCCCTTACCATTTGCTTCCTCGCCCCGATCATCTCATTTCGCCCACTTGATGGCACCTCTTCACAGTGGGTTGAAAGTCGTACACTGCTGATCAATACTCTATTTGGCTTTGAATTCGTCCCATGCACTCTTTTTAAATAAATATATTTATTGTCGAATAAATCACTTAAAAAACTGCGGATGACCACGTCGAAGACAATGAACTAACAAGCAAGGAATCATCCCATCATTTCCAATCAACAGCAAATAAAGATGAGGGCGAACATATTCTCTAAAAATAACTGCATTGAAGTATATAGAGAGTAAAATTATTTCAAAATGTTGACCCCTGGGATTAAATAATTTAACCGATATACCTTGAGAAGACTTGAAAACTTCAAAAATCCCTAATAAAAGTTTTGACAAAGAATAAAAGTAGAGAGAATAACATCAACACCTAAAAACTGCCTTATAAAATATTCATGAAATTATTTCGATTTTTTTAAAGTTTTACATGCGACAAATTCTGCTGCCTTAAGTTTTTTTAAACTTAAAAAAAATACATAATTTGATTTGGCATGGGCTCTAATTACCTTGTTGTTGACGAGCCCTTAAAGACCCACAAAAAAAAAAAGATTTGGCAAAAATTTATGCAACGTTTGGTTGAAAATTTACTTTATTATTTTAACTGGGACTACGCAAGAGCGCCTCGTTCTTGAAAGATAATTTGTTTTACAGAAATTGCAAAAATCGTTTTATGAAATTCCAAACAATTTGTTTTAAAATCAATAAAGCTAAGTAAACAAATAAAACATATTTATAATAGTTAAAATCCAAAATTTATTGGCTATTGATATTACATTTTGTTCATTTTCTCATATTTTATTTTGTTTAATCGATTTTCTGTGACTTGCTATCCCCCATTTGGAACATGTCAGCATGTTAGCTGATGTATTTCACTCCCAAACACCTTATGGGGCTTCGTCCTTGCCAGGTTCCTAGTGGGTATCTCCCAGACACTCCTCTTATGGACCGATAGCGATATTTTAACTTATATTTAACGAAGTGAAGTACGCTATGAATAAATAAAGTTGTGACTGTGCTAAGAAACAATGTACACAACCGTGTCAAGGTACCGTACAGTTAATAATAAAGTATTAAAAATAAAAATGTTTAAAAACAACATGCAAGAAAAATCAGAATCTAGAGCACTATAACAATGACGTAATAAAGTACTAGGAATTAACATCACATCATCTGAAGTCATAGGAACACACTATTTATTGGGAAATTGAAACTTTCATAAACTTCTTTTATTAAAATCAGAAAATTCTTTCACATTATAGAAACACTAGCGCATTAGAGAGCTTTTAACTGCGTATTTAAAGAGATTCAACGTATTTATACCTTTTATATTTATATGAAGTATTCATGAATGATGTGGTCCTTTTTGGGAAAGAGTGGTTGACACGCCAGGACGATGAATATTAGCCTTAATACGAGTGTTGTGTTCGTGAAATAGACTGTTTCTTCTAAAGCAGGGGTGGAATTTTAATAATTCTGTCTTAACAAACACAATAAATAACTCAAAATACAGGTAATATATTCCCTTAATTTCGTGTACTACATAAATCCACAAATAACATTCAATGACCCGAACAATGTGATCGACGAATACAATCTAAAACTAAAATACCGAGAGCTGTGGTCCAGGGGAAGCGTCTTCGCTTACACGATGTCGCTGAGCGGTAGAGCACGGGTTCGAAGCCTGCTCGGCCGAATCAGGTGAGGAATTCAGCTGGCCCCACCTTCTTCAGACTTATGTCGGTTCGGTATCTTAAGTTCCCTGACAAACCAACATCTCTCCTTCCGACATTTCCTTACCCAAGAGTGGAAGAGCAGACCTCATGACCTGAACCTCGCCAAAAGATATTAAATAAAGAAATAAATAAATCCAAAATTTCAATTTTTTTGCACATGAAAAAGGGAGAAATGAACTTTCTGTGTCATTTCAAAATTTGAATTTACGACTTTACGGCTCGCCGACATCAAGGTCACTGGAGCCCGAAAATTTTTGTTCAGGTAGGGAATATGCTGTTACGCACTAGGGAAAGCCAACATGACTAATTGGAATGTGGAAGACACACTTCATACGGTATTTGGAGTTCTGCTCTTCTCTTGAAGTGTTCACTTCACTGTGCGTGTATTCCTTCCCATCCCCGAATGTCGAAGCTGAGCACAAAAAGCGATCGCTGCCATAACGTTTCCTCCACTCCGTTGCGCATTCCAATTGGAGTGCTTTGTTCTTGCCTCGTGCTCCCCCAACGGTCTTCCTTCCACGGGTTTAACGGCGCAAAACCTCCGCGATGGGCGTTTCATGGAGAAAAGCATAGGGCGCGCGAACGATACCTAAGTTTGTTCTTCAGCCTTCTCTCCTCTAACTGCCTCAGGCGTGAGGTATGATACATCTTCTCCACTCTTCCTCTCTTTCTCATTCTCTCCCTCTCTCTTTTTATCGATTTCCGGAAGCGAAGTGGTCATCTTGCTTAAGAAGAAGTTGAGAGAGTTTACTCACACTAGAGGCAACCGACAATTTGATTTTGTTGTACTTTCATCAAGGACAAGGTATGTGTGTTTTACAAAATAATTATTGCTCCCTTCTAGTTATGAACAGAGAACTGAAAACATGACGTTATATATATA
>NNCF01129366.1:118359-129521 GCA_002313205.1 Laupala kohalensis
TAAATAAAGAAGGATGACGAGCAATTAAAATTCAGCGACGCGCGGGCGACAACGGTTTGAAACCGTGTCCGAGGGGAAGGAGGTGGGAAATACAATAACATTCGAAAGAGGGTCGGTTCTGTGCCGGGGCCAGTATGGGTGCAACCCGAAGTTTACGACATGCAGCTGCGCGAGTATTTGCGGAAAAGGTTTTAGAAATTCGAAGGAAGGATCTGACAATATTAAATGAAGTGAACGGCTACGTTGTATTCAAAATGAAAATTAATAGGCGGTAACAAGTTGAACAAGGACTGGGGCAAGGAGTGTTTTGGTAAGGAAAAGGAGGCGGGGGCGAGCCAGGGTGCTTGGTGCAAAGGGAAAGTGGCTGGGACTGAGTTGTGAACAGATATTGGTATTTTTTTGTTAATTGTAGAAAAGGACGCAGCCGAACGAAAGCTGTTCATTGTGCAGGGCAGACGGCCCTGGGCGAGGGGGCGCGGAGCAAGAGAGTGACATTGATGTGAGGAGAGATGAGGGTGACTGATATTGGAAAGTGCCGGAGAATAGACAGACGGAAAGACGCACGCGAGCGTTAATACTAACAAATACGGCCATTGGCCTAGGAAGGACATACGTCACCTCAGAAGGAGGCAATCGGGAAACTCCACGTGGAGTATGAATTGATAAGCCATCGGCCAATGAGAACGCGTACGTTACGGTACGAGGAATTAGTTTCAAAGTTTTGGAGTCACTAGGTGGGAGAGAAGATACAAAAAGAACGATCACAGAGGGATCGAGATCATCTTAGCTTTTTCAATCGTCAGCATTAGTATTAGCTTGAGTTATCAGTATTCATTATTTTGAGATAATGACCGGTCTGAGGATCTGTGAGATAGAACAATTAGTTTTGTTCGTCTCGTTTGAGGGCAGGCTGATTAAGTTCAACATTCAGCTGCTCGTTAATTTGTTTTTTGCTAGTACGAGCGACCAGTTCTTTGAAGTTCGAGTTCGGCAAAAGATCGCGACATCGTCAATGAACCTAGTGATTAATAGGTCAGTGAACCAAATATAAAGAATGTGTAATTGCCAAAGACTTTTGCGTCATATCATTGTTATTCATTGAAGTTCAAAATTCTGAATCTCATTCAGATGGGTCTACTAATGTCTAAAATATCGAGAATCACTCGATAATTAATAATCTGAATTGTAATGAAATAATGTCATGTTTTAAATGCAGTGAGGAAGAAGATTATGAATGTGTAATGTATTGGGTAAGAACATGGTTGTGCATTTTGGGGGCATCATTAAAATGGAATGGTTATGAAATATGTTAAATGGGTAGGATGAGTAAAATATGTATTTTTGTAAATAAAATGATTAAGTCAATTTCGCGAATTTGTTGTTTCCATTATTAAGGACGAGTGTATATTTCACGGCTATTAAAGCGGGCCGAACCCCGAGTTTTCTTTTTTTTCTCACTTATGGGGCAAAGAAAGCAGTGTTGCGGAAACCAGCTAATTGAGCGAGGTAAATGAAAATTAATGATCGCCTTTGACCCTCTCTTTAATTAATAATGTTATAATTGGCTTTACCCAACAAGCTGCTTACTTTTTAATTAGACCCATTTCTCAATTATGTTAGAATTGACGCTCCAGCGTGGGACTCACCTTGTTAATTAACCCTCCCATTTTAAATTATGTTATAATATATGTGAAATATATACATGAAATCTCAAAAACTACAAAACCTATAAACTTGATATTTGGCCGGTAGATTCATTTTAGGGAGTAGACATTTGCTAAGAAATGATTTTACGAAAATCCATCCCTAAGGAGGTGAAATGGGGGTTGGAATGTTTGATGTATGTATCATTTCTTAACTCTAGAGTGCCCGGACTCTTTCAACCAGACTTGATACACAGATGACTGACTTTATGACAGCAAACATTATGGAAGTAAGACACTACTTGCACCTCTAGAGAAGAAGATGAGAAGGGAATGACATGTAAAAATAATTGGAAAATGCGATATTAGATTCGAAACCATAGGTTTGGGTGGCGTTGGGATGGATAAGGACGTCCTAAATGCTTTCTAAGTTAACAATCAGTCCATGTTGCATTATCCCTGGTATCACTGGGGTAGGGGTGGGAAAGAAGAACAGGCCAACATAATAAAAAAACGACCGATATTGGTGTTGAATAAATCATTTTCAGGACCGCTGAAATGAAGTGACACCCTCATTGCCAGATAAGTACACGATCACTCCCTATAACGAATAAACACCCTTTGTGTTGGGGGTGAAAAGGAGTAAAATGTAAAAATAATCAAAAACATCCGATATTAGTATTGAGATCGTAGTTTTCGGGGTCGCTGAAATTAGTAGCGGCATTCTTGAAGACGTCAAAAGCAACAAATAGCCCGTTTAAACTCCAGCACCCCTAGGGAAGATGCCATGAAAAAAAGTATCGAACATAACGTGCCAGTGACGGGTCCATAATTTTCGGCGACGCTGATTATATTGTGAAATTCCGATTTCGTGCAAATCTGAACTCAGTCCTCATGAAACAAACACACCACTGGCACCCCTTGGGAGGTGGGGTGGGGGTGGAAATGGATTTATGGATAAAAAGAATTAAAAACTAATATTGAAGTATAAAAAAATAAAAATGCATCGGATGAATAGTTGTAAGTTTGACGAGATGTTTCAACTACCAATACCTATAAAATCAAGATGCACATTCACATAGAAGCACTGTATTCCTAGAGCTGGGAGCGGGAAGGGTGAGACTTAAAAATAACGTAAAAAGACCGATATTGGAGTCGCGTCCATGGGTATTGTGTATTCTGAGATGAATATTCGTATTTCCGATGACATGTACCCTTCAGACTGCGTGAGGTGCACGGTGCCCCTAGAGGTGGAAGTTGTGCAGAGCGTGGCACAAAAAATTATCAAAACAGTCCGCTAAGAAAGGATTTTACAAAAATTCCCAAGGGTGTGAAATGGGAAATAGGAATTACATCAGTGAAAATAAAGGATTGAGGGTTCACACCAATACTAATATGCGCTCCAATATTAATGGATAACATTCTCAGTGGATACCAATCAGGATATGAGAAAAAACAAAGTTGGAGACATATTACAGAATTCACCTGAGCAAAACTGCGCGTACTCAGCTAGTATTATAACCAATACAGTGTTAGGTAGGGTTAATATAGTAAAAAGCAAACAAGGTATTTTATCCACGTTGACCGAAGTGAAGTTGTCAACTATTCACCAAACCTGGAAATATTTATTCATCGAAGGAGTTCTAGTTAATTAAGAATTCGCAGTACTGATTTTTACTGTTGGATAAGGACAATTATTTCGTAAATTTAAGTCTTGAAAATAAATTTTAATTTCATTGTGTGACTTTTTCACGAGTATCATATCTTCAGTCAAGTGAAACATCACGTGAACAGTATTTTACGCAGTTTTTGTTGAATTTTTCATTTAAATGCCGCGTAACGTACAAAAATATTAATTTCATTGCATTGCTATTTTAATTCACTATGTTTTAGTTTTTTATTTGTTTGCTAAATGAACCGATAATTGTGTCAGGATATCAAAAAACAAGAGCCCGTGAAAGTTTCTCCACATAATCCCATAGTAATTTAATGTCAAATAATTAAAACTTTTGCACTATAAGAGCATACAAATTTATCGCCATTGGAGAGGGAATGGTTCAAACTATCATTTGAAACACTTTTAATAGTAAAATAGTCGCTCTGACGGGTATAATACTTTTACCCAAAAGAATGAAGAAAATAACTTACCTTGGGTGCTTCATCATAAATGTGATGTGAACAAATGTCACTAGTGCTTAAGCTTAATGAAGCGGGCACAAGAGATCACTAATGGTGCGTGAGGTGATGAAACACGCGTATATGACAACGGAGTTTACATTGATTTAGCGGTGGATGCGCACAGACAAGTGTTGGCGACGACACAAATGAACGCATCTGTCGGCAAATGACAGTTTCGATAGTATGGAACTTCGACAGCTTGCGTAACTCGATTCACGGAAGAAAACAGAAACAGTAAGTTACTGAGTTAGCGTGTGATAAACTTAAGCAGAGAAGTATTTTTCCTTTTTCAAAGGAAAAGACCGGGCAATATGGAGAACTCGGCTACTTTAAAATAATATTAGTTATTTTATAAATTTGAATTCCTTTAATGCCGTTAAAAATCAAACATGGTAAATTTAACACAATGTTTTATCTATTAAAGTAACTTGCAAAAGAAAGAATTTATTCATTTCATGTCTTATTGTGCATTTGTCAGTTGTTGCATTTGTTAATGGCTTGATATAACAAAATTTTATTTTATATAACAAAACTGTATTGTGTTCAATATTTATCGGATGCTTAAAAGCACTTGTTTTCCCTGAAATAATATATTTGAACGAATACTCTTTTGCAAATTCTAACGTAGTCCAATTACAGTGTTTCAATTTTATTGTATGTGATTATAGTAACTCAGAACAGCAAAATTGAAGAAGGAATTTTGGCATAAAAGAATTAAAATCATAAATAGATTTATTTCAATTACTTTTAAATCTTCTTTGATTAACTAACAAACAATTTTTCAGTTTATTTAACGGAATTGATTTTGAAGTTATACGTTGTAAGTGAAATATTGAGCTATTTGTCAATGATACCTGAGATGAATATCGAAATGAAACTCTAACAGTTTTAATTATCCGCCAATGTATGAGTGTGAATATAAAAGATTTCTATCGTGCTCAGTTCATAAAACCCTACAAAAGTTATAAACCTGTATTCAATCCATTATCCTAATCGTATAATTAATAATAAACTTTATTGTCAAAATGACAGTTACAAACTGTGTAAGACCGCGTGGAGAATAATAAACTAATTGTGACTTGATTTGATGAACATTAGTAAATTGACATTCTTTTTCCTTATTTTCAAGGTACTTATGTTGAACAGTTGTTCTACAAAACGAGGAGTGAACAGATATTTACTAAACCACGAGTAAATACATTTTTCCCCACAATATTTGTCTTTTTAGGTCGTAAATTTTTTAACCTTTTGCCAAAGAATATAAAAACAGTTTCATATTATTCTCTATAAAGGTTAAAAAATTACTAGTGAAATCAATGATATCACCATTATGATACCTCCTAGTACCATAATCGTAGTATTTATTATTTTCAGTATATTCATTATATTAAGTTTCAGATTTCTTGTATTTGTGTTTAATATATAATACTACCTATGTGCTTGTATTCTGGTGAATTCTTTTGTATTTTTATACACGCTTCAAAGCTTTGTAAGTAAAATGGAAGACTGATAAGAACCTACATGTGAGGTTAATTTAATTATTTTAGTATGCAATTAAATACATTTCATGTTTCTTTTTATAACCATCAATTACAGGTCGTTGAAGGTTCAAAAGTCCGGTTGTACAATCTGTAAGTACAATCGTTCTCATTTTAACTCCACGACTCATGAAAGTTAAGAAAATAGAATGATTATTAACAAATCCCTCAACCCAAATATTCATTAATAGCAGTAAGCCTTATTATTGCGCATAACTCCACAAGCGAGTTCTTCAAACTATTTAATTAACTAAACATATGAAATCGAATTTTGAGTGTAACATGCTTCAGTGCATTTCTAATTAGATCCTCAAATGGAGTAACTTAGAAATGAAAAACGTAACCATCTCATTAATTTACTTAATTATTTTTCAGTATAAGTTCAATGTTTATAATAAATGTTTCTTTCTCATACTATCATTTTGTTATTTTTTATGCTTAAATTCCCATTACCCTTTATTATCAAACGCTATTGTTGGACTAAATGTGAAAAAATGCAATTGCATGTAATTAGCAAATAATTTTTGCGATTCTAATACATGGGATTAATAAATGAACCTTTATTTCAAATTCACGTAATTTTAACCTATGGATTCCCGTTTGATATTGATAAATTATTCACAGATTACTCGATAATTAGGATAAACTGAAATAAAATATCTGAAACATTCCTAATATTTTGCCGTGCACTTTTCATTTAATGAAAGACTTCTCCCCTTCATTCCTTTTATACCAGCTTCTCATGGCAAAGAATTTGTTTTAAATTATTTTTCTGCATACCAAACACCACTTAGTTCATAAATATTACTGTGAAATTGGAAGATCGTAATGGTATTGGAAGAGTATGGAGTTAGCGTGGCTGGAACGGGAGACCGCTAAGCTGATGGATGGTATCAATCACCGGTGGAATGGTTCATAACATCTCATCGCAGACTGACTCCCAGGCCCATTCTGCGTGCTGTAAAATGAGTTCTGGGTCTTTTCTGGGGTTGAAACGGTCAGAGCGAAGTGCTGACCCCATCTCCTCCTCCTCCTCCTCCTCCTCCTAGTGCCGAACCTAAAATGGGACAATTTGACTTGTCGTTAATGGAAGTATCTTTACCATTAAGACATATTTTACCACAGCGAAGACTTAGGGAGACGAGCATATTTGGAATTGGGAATCCCCTTTCGTCTCCACCACCTTCTCTCATCCCTTCCACCCTTCCTCCAGTCAGAAGGTCTATGCGTGTGTAAACATATGAGAACATTTTCAATATTTTTGACTTACACATTCAGTATGTATTTCACACTTAGTAGCTAATAAAATTGATATTGAGACTTTATGAATAAATGACCAAGAAAATATTTAAATAATGTATAGTTTTTTATACGACGCAAACAAACCTAAACTTTCTTCAGTCACTATAATTTATCAATTAGCGACAATAATTTACCAATGATGATTAATTATTAACAATAATTTATGCTTGTGGGACTATTCCTCTGAGTCGCAAACGGTCACAAATTAGTTTTATTTCCCGGCGACAAGTAATTATTGATTTAGTATTAGAAGTGTAATTTATCTAACATCATTGGTGATACCTCCTTTTGGGGGTTCTGGGGTAAACATCCCCCCCCCCCACCCTTCCTGTCCGTCTCAGCAATAATGATCATTTATGGTTTCATACGACGAGATGAGAATGATAAAACCGCATCAAAATTATCCTGAAAATAACATTGATATAGTATGACATTTGCTGAAGTTGAATCGCAGAAATGAAGGAAGGCTTCCTCTCGCTGAACTCGAGAACCAGCCATTAATTACTCATTAGGGAAAGCGCATTAATCTCATGGTATTCCTTTTCGCTCCCGTCGAACGATCGTGCACCCGTTTAAAGTCATAATTCAACACCTGTAATGAAGAAATCTCCCTCCAGAAATTTCTAAGCATTAATTAGAATCCTGGAATCATTTCATAAGGACATTCGTATGTTATTTCATGTATAACCTATTTCTTTTATTATGCCTCTTCTTACCATTATATTTTCCATTTGATTTCTCGCATGTACTTCTTTAATTTGTTGGAATATTCGATTCGATGTGATGTATAATAAAGTATAATAAATTCCCTGTACAATAGCTTCTTAGAGAGTTTTGAGCTTCCCTTCTCGTGAAAGTTTAGTGTCTCGTGGAACCGTTTACTCAAGTGTTCCCACTTTAACCTTTTAAGGGAGGGACATTACCTCTTTAACCTTTGCATCCAAATTTCAAAGCTCGTTAGCCTTTTGATAAGCATGTTCACCTCCAATCTTATCACCTTGATGATCCCTGATGCTTCATCAATTGTTCTCTCCCCTTCATCTTCTGTCATCTTTTTCTCTTTCTATTCTCTTTCTCATCCACTCCGAAAGCTACGCTGATGTGTTTATTGAGAATCCGCGCTCCGGGGACTCACCGCGGGCAATCTGGGATGAACGTAGTTCACCAGTTTGCCACCTGAAGGCGTGAAGACGTATCATACTTCTGACAAGAGAGGAGTTAACGTCGGTCATGAAACACATGTACATATCTCAACAATGAATGTAAGAATATCCTGACTTATCAGGAACAATGAGTGAATTAAACAGTACTGTAAAAATGATTTTAACCTGATTAGTCGGAAACACTTGTGTATTATCGTGGTCTCCCGATTATCCGACTCGCTTATAAGCAACGTCATTTGAAGTATTGAAAAAAGTCAACTTGGCTCTTTAATTTCGTGTTAAAAATACGTCAAAACCTTATGGAAATGAATTGAAATGAATCACCGTGGTTCATTTGCTACATTTTTATGGAAAAGAGAAGTAATCGTAACATGTTGTTTCATGTAAATTTACCATTTAATGCGATAAAGTATCACATTATTCTGTGGAGATGGAACTTACTTGTGAGATTGAAATCGATAATAACACATCAAATCGTAAATATTTTAGACAGATAAAAATAGAGTAACAGACTTGTGTCTAGCTCTTAGGTACCTTGCGGCAATGATATCTGGGTTTAGCGTTTGACTTATCCTTATCTACAACTATTTGTTTCTAAACTATAAAGGAGGAAATATTCAGAACAATATTTGTTTTGCATTGTCAATACAAGTGATTGTGCTGTATGGTACATCGACTTCTAAAAGAAATTTATTTGAAATTGCACCACGTAAAAACTACTGTTCGGATTAAAACGAAGTTACTTTTAGACAATTAATAATCCAAGTTTTGAGTAATATCTGTTCTAAATCATTTNTGAGTAATATCTGTCCTAAATCATTTTATTTATTTTTTGAAAGTTTAGAAAGGATACATCATTACGTTACTCGAGTTTGGAGTCAGAAACGATAATACAAAAATAAAAACGTTTCGTTTTATATGACGTATTTTAAAGTTTATTTCTCAATTTAAGATTTTACCCATTGAATTAAAATTTAGCTAGAAATATTATTTAGTTAAACTTTAAATATTTATGTATATGAAATACTTGTTTCATCAAATAATGCAGGGGTAATCCTATGTGGATATTTCTTGAAGAAAAGTTGCTCGAAATGAGGTAGTAAATCTGCCAAAATGATACTTTGTTACAAAAGTCTTTAAATTTAATTAATATTATTTAACTTATTAACGGGTCAGTGGTTGAATATAATACTTCTGATTAAAAACTATATTATTTTATATCATTTTAAATCAATTTGAACAGTACAAGTATATTCATAAAATGAAATATTTTAATAAACTGAAGTCCAATATGAATGTTTTAGTTGTCCTGTACGTGTGCTTTGTACAATTAATATTATAAACATTAAAAACGTTTTTCCCTTTCATTTCAACGTGTTTTCCAAAAGTATTGTAGATTTAACGCGTTAAAATATGAACGGTGAATAACGAATCTTTCCGTCACCCAGGGACTCTGACATAATTCCGTTTCCTCCTCCTCTGACCTCGTAAAGAAGTTTACGTAAGAAAGAGGCGGGAAGAAATATACGGAGGAAGACCAGTAATCCGCAAGGGCAATGATAGAGGAGCAATAACTTCATAGGGGGGAATGTGCAGCTCAGAATGGCATTTGAACTCGTATATCTTCTTTAAAACGGAAGGGTACAAGCTTCTACTTATCCAGCGTGCCATCTCTTAGGCCTTTCCACAAGTTCACGCGGCGGTTGCAACCCCGATGTACGGTTCAACTTGACCATGAACTAGAGATATTGAAGCGCACGAAATTTTTGATCTACCTGTTATCTAATTCCATAAAATCGAATATCTCTCTTATTGACTTCTACTGAAATAATAACTAAAACTAAATGATTATGTATGTGATACATTTTCACAATACAGTTCTCTTGAAATAAACTTAGTTTAATGAAAGGGTACAAACATTTGGTGGTTTACATGAGCTCGTAAGGGATGTGCTGTAATACCCCTTGTAATCATAGATAATCACAGTTTACGAAGGGTTCCAGAGAATAAAGATAATCTAGGCATTCGGGGTGACGTTTATCGAAGTATTTAATGAAGCGAACGTCATCATCATGTGATCTAAATAGATGACAAAATTAACGAATTTAATTATAAATACCAGCTGACGTAAAATAAATTGTGAAGAAACGACCGAAGCAAGGGAACCAATCGTTTATCATCTCCGGAATATAATATAAGATTTCTAATACTACCAAGGAGAGATGATGATGAGGGATGTGCGGTGAGGAACGAGATTGACGTAAGATGCAGAGTTAAACCTGGAGGGTGAACAGAAGATAGAATAGATCCATCATTAATTTTAAAGCAATCCTTCTTTTCTCCGAAACGAGCTTACACGTTACAATGTAGTGTATTGTTCGGGTAGAATTAATTGAGTTTGATCTCTCAATAAATCCAGTTGATTTAGGTGTTATCCACCATTTTAAAGGAAAGAGGATTGATGAAAATAATTATGAATGACGGATATGATTTGGACAGGATTTCATTCCGGGATAGATGCGGTATCCATATTACAGCAGACTCGAGATGGACAGACTGAACGGTAGGGATGAGTAGAAATCGCTTGACCTCATTGAACACAGACTGTTTTTCCCATTGCTTAGTGCAATATGTATTTTGTACTTTTTATTATTTATTGGGTGGATTGTTAATCAGTCAAAATTATTGACCACGTGTATTAATAAGTATATGATATCTTGAGTTTAGGACACAATAGATACACCCTCCCTCAGATCGCCAAAATTTTGCCTTTTATTTAGTCATCTCCCGGGTCTGCAACCATAATTCAACCTCTTCACAACTAGCCATATCACTACAACCACTTAATCCACAACATTCTGCTATAGTGACTGTAATAGATAAGTGGTTGTGAGGAGGTTGAATTATGGTTGCAGGCCCGGAAGATGACTAAATAAAAGGCAAAATGTTTGCGATCTGAGGGAGGATGTATCTATTGTGTCCTAAACTCAAGATATTAAATTTAATAATTCCATAAATATATGATAAGTGTGATTTCTTTGTGCATTTACTCTTCCAGTGACTCTAAACTGTAAAATTCATTTCTGCATCTTTACATATTTTTCATCAAAATATTTTTTTCTTTCGTTAAATATCTAGTTCGTAGAAATATGTTTTTCAGTACCGTAGTTTTCCGATTCACCTTAAACAAAGTCCAAGTGGTCGTATTCCCTGGGAGACCACACTAAGGAAAGCAGAAATTTAAGCGTAGGAGCACAGGGAAGCGTCAGATGAGTCAAATCAAACCTAGGATGATTTACCTTGATATAAGTGCTATGAAAGTATTACTAAAATTGTAT
>NNCF01129366.1:129527-148268 GCA_002313205.1 Laupala kohalensis
TATAATAATAATAATAATAATAATAATAATAATAATAATAATAATAATAATAATAATAATAAGCTATTACCAAAAAACGTTTTGAGTTTAAGATTAATTTCTTTCACTCTCAACCCTCGATCGAACTCTAACCATAATTTTATTTGCAGAGATAAAAAATTATATTCAAAAAGGTTGAAGAATATACAAAAGGGTATAGAATGCTTATAGGGTTGAACCTATAAGAAAATACAATTATACCAGGGAGAAGAAGCTTTTTAGTATCTGAGGAATATTTTAACACGGGATAGGCAATAGGACACAGAGTAGCATCGTGTGTACCTGCACATCACGAGAATCCACTTTTGAGAAAACTCCGTGTCGCTTTGTGCTTTCCTTGCTAAGCAAAGCACGTATTTCTTATTTGAATGCGCGCTGATCTCGTGTTTTCTGAGTTTTGCGAAGTCTACATTATCCCTTGCCGCGAACGTGTGCTGAAGGCGTTAAAAAGCCATCTGTCTAGGAACCTTCATTATGCTTCGTAAACGTGTACTTGCTTCAATACTGCACAGAATTTTTGAAACAACACCTGTTCGCAAAATGTCACCATCTCAAAATATTCTGCATTTAAAAATTTCCGCTGCGAGTGAAAATGTCATGAAGCTTTTTTAAATCATAAAAATGCTCAATAACTATTCAAATATTTTCGTTTTATTTTGAATTAAAGTACATAATTTTATCCAAGACGAGAAAAATACTTTAAAATCATCTTTATCGATATTCGTATTTTATTCACAAAATTTCTGTTTTTGTCATATTTCTGATAACATTATTCTATAAGGTATGGTAAATAATACACGATATGTATTTTGTATTTTGCCACCCGATAATACATAAATAGTATATAAACGATATCTAGACGATAAAATTTTTAATCGTTATTAATTAATACTTGAAGGTCCTGATGAAGATTTTGGGATTGAAATCGAAACGTTGGCTGAAAAATATGTTTATTTAACATCCTGACTGAATCCTGATAAATAAAACTAAACTACATAGAAGAAAACGGTATAATCTGATGTATATAAAGGTACAATCTGATCCTGCTGTAGTTTAGTACAGAGAGTAAAGAAAGCGGAGACTTCTAGAATATTTCAGTAGAAAGGTTTCAAGTATAAACAAGCTGCAGGCAACAACTCAAGAAGTAACAACTACTGACGGGAAGCGAGGGGAATGAAGAAAGAAAGAAGGGATCGTATACAAAGGACCTCTTGTTATTTTGACCCCTATCGAATTGACCCGCCAGAAAATCTGATTAGCGCGTCGTCGCTGCCAAAATGAAAGTATAAAATAACAAAACTATGAAATATTGATGAAAATGATATCTGTTCTTTAAATTATTGCATGAACTGTTCTTTAAATTATTTGCGTAATCGGTATGTAATCACCTCATCTTTGGTCTCCAGTCATTGTAGCAGTACCAGAGTGTACTTCTACAATTCAGTACCGCTGGTCGCCAAATGAAAACATATTTCTCTTTATCACGTATTTTTGATTACAAACTACGTTTTAAATGTTTAAATTCATTGATCATGTGATCACGGCATTTTTCTAAAGGCGACAGTATACATTTTATTATTAAAAATGTGCCTGGTCGTTTTTAGCCATGTTAATGGAAATAGTTAATAACTCATTATATTTTGTATGTAGAAGCTCGAAATTTTGAAATGTTGTCACAAACATAATAGTTAAAATTTGCTGAATAATAATTATTTTTGATACTTTTAGGTTAGTTTATAAAAAATAGTGAAGTCTACGTATCGTGAAAAACGGTAAAAATATCGCATTTTTTGAAACATTTCTGTGATTAAATCAGTATTATTCGTTCTTAGAACAATTTTCGTGAATTGAGCATAAGCAGAAGCAAATTTAATTGTGTTAACAATTTTTTTCTACGATTTTTTGGGGGCATCCACAGCAGTTCAAAGTGAGGTATTTATAATACAAAATCTGAATATAGGTAATATCCCCACCCTGGTCCGGGTTTTTCTATGTTTTTCCTTCTGGTAAAGGCGAATTTTTTATGCAGGCTCTGTAGGAACGTATTTAGGGAAGCATCTATGGTAATAATTAATCTTGAATTTCGAGTTGTTGTTTTTTTGTTACGATTTATAAATAGTATTTTCTGAAGAAGAATATTATGTTTATAAAAATATACACTCATCAAATATGATATTTTTTTGTGTTTTACTAAATACTAATTTATTAATATTCTGTTAATATTGTAACACGTTCCGGTCTACTTTTATTCTGGTCTTAGGAAGGTGCAGAAATGTTAAATCCACGTCTGTCTTAGGGTCGTTGATCGGAATTGATAGGATGGTCCCTTGCCTGCTTCCGGGAAGTAAATTAGTTTATTGTCCTTTACGTGGTCAAATGCATTTTGTCACTGCTTTTTTGAAAAATTTATTATTATTATTATTATTCAATTCATTGAGCGTAGGTGTCATCAAGGGAAGCGGGTGGGTAGGGTGTGTGGGCTTTTTAGACGAATAAATGGAAAATATATAAATCGTAATTGACAAAAAATCTTAACTATACGTTAAAAGAATATATCTATTAAGCTTTGAAAATGAGTTACTCTGTATTGAAAAGAAAAAGAAAATTCTATAATATATTTAAAAAGTTTTAAAGACAAAAATCAAACCAAACATAATAAGCTTGAGTAAGCTTATGTAAATCGTTCAACGTAATCGGATGAATCGTTCTCGATAGTTTTGTCTTCAAATTCAAACCTACAGACATTTCAGTCTAGTGATTCTTAATTATTACTTGTAATTAAATTTTAGGATATACCGATGCGTAATTTTTCTTAGTTAAACCTAACTATAATGAAACCTCAAAAGTGTTGAACACGTGGTATCATTTACGGACTGACGAGGTATTATTTTCAGTCGCAAAGTTACATGGAATGACATTGTGGAAATATATATTAGTTCTTAGAGTCAGTACTCGATATATTAAGTCACAATCATATTCTCAAAACGTAGGAAAAAATGTCATCCACTTTTACAGTGATACAGGCATTCACAGCTAACTTGGACAAAACGTAAAAATATTTTCGAGGTTTACAACCTTGGTCCTTTATAAACCCAATTTCCACACCTGAGACTTTAGTTCTAAAGTAGCTCCTGTGCATGTTGGCTGCAAATGACAACAAAACGTTGAGTATCAACAAAATAACGACGCGGCTTAATACCCCGAAAGTATTTTTAAATTTTCGTCCACTTTTACTATATTTATTAATATGGCTTGACCCAAAACACAGAGAAGATAATTACTTCGTAAGTGTTAGTAACGTTTCTAAAATTAAAAAGAAAAAAAAGTAATTTTATAACTCTTCAGTAATGACACGAATGGGCATGTTGTTACAAAAAGTTTATTTAAATGGATAAGTAAATAAATAATTGGTTTGCAAATAAGGGATCGTGACTCAAAGTAACAGATCTTTCTTCAGATTTTTCGTTGTATCTTTCTTCGGAAGAATAATACGTAATTGTTACTTCTCCAAAATGAAACTACATTCATATTAGTAAGGAATAAATTTCTCCAGTTCGCAAAGACTTAACATTAATTTTGTTCGTGATATATTATTGTGTTTCAAGATGTTTTCTGGATGTTAAAATAATTCTAACTACACATAAACAAGTCTTATTTAAGGCTAGGTCACAAAAAAATCAAAATTTTTAACATAAAATTTCTATTTGTCATCTACAATAAATTCATTTAATTCTATTCATAAATAATTTTAAATATGGTAAAATTCTAGGTAATATGAAATATTATTTTTAGGAATCTTTGTATTAATGATGTAATGTTACTTTTTGTTAATGCATTAACGCTGAGCGATCTATTGATAGATCAGCCAGAATGATCGTGTATTTCTTCCAACAAACTACACTTTAAAAAATTTGGACTTATGTTCTAAGTATTTTGAAGATTATTAGATGTGTATGAATAAATACATATGTTTTAATTATGATTATTGACCCTTAAAAAATAAAATAATAATGTCTTCGTCTGACTCTTTGCGCAGAGTTGCATGGTTACGTGAGCAGAGTAAGTAAAACTTATCGTTTGGAGAATTTTGGGCTTCTGCGTATTGCTAAACATGTTTCTCTTTCTTGCTACACAAAATAGGAGTAATTCAGCGAGATGGTATCCGAGATATCACTTTTCAAAAACCGCTGATCTATTTATAGACCTCTGGGCACTCTGCGCTTCGGGTATAGCGAACTTGAGCATTGCCGCTCGCAGCTGACGTCTTTATAAAAGAGTCATAGGGCGGCTGTTATGTGTCCATTGTTCCGATATAGTGTATTCTCTGTGTGAATATTTTCCGTGAAAGTATATACGAGAAGACCTCTTTTATTTACATCCCTTTTGCACTGGTAAGGACACTTTGTTTTATTATTCTCGGTGACAGACGATGATGCGTTAGTTTTTTCGACTGAAAATGATATTCCATGACCTTCACTAGTGCATTTTGTTGTTCAAAATGAAAAAGAACCATATGTTTATGTACAATAGTTACGTTCGATACGTGCGCGCGGATTTATTTATTCATTTTTGACGTATTGTGTCTCAGACTATTAAGAGAAATACTAAATAAAACGAAATAAACTGATAGCGAACATACCTCTCACAAAAATCGTGCCCGGTTTACACTGCACTAGGTGGTAAGCAAAACTACCTCCCACGACACTCATAATGGACTGGAATACTGAAGGTTTTGACTCAATTGCAACTAACGGAGATGATCCTGTATTATGAGGACATGCTAGGGAATACTTTATTAGAATCAGTTTGCTATGCGACTACATCGAAGAATAGCTGAAATTGTTCTTTCGATCCTGATGAACATAGATTATTTCTCGGAATTCTTCACCTTTATGCCTCATTTCAGCGTTTTGGAATTTTCGAACAGAATTTCTTGGTCAACGTAATGATCGTGAAATATTATTGTCTCATTAGGCAAACATGATTCATAAAAGGAAAGCTGATTAGATACGGTTACAAGCCATGGTTAGCATCCCTGTGGAGCCAGATGATATTGCTAAAATTTTGATTTGCAATGTGAAAGAGTGAGACTATTCAATTAATTGTGATGATAGCATGAAAGATTTACGTATGTTCATCGAACTATGCGACGCACCTCATTTACATCTCAAAGAAATGTGCATTTTCAAATGCGCTACGATGGATTGGACCATTATGTAGGGAAAAGGAATAGTCAAAGACCCTGCCAATTTCAAAACAGCCCGGGATGACCTCTGACATTATATCAAATCGCAACATCACTGTATCAAAAATGTTTTGAACAAGTCCACACACAGGGAGATATATCGTCTTCATCAGAAAGGAAAATGAAGTTTTATAAGAAAACTGGATTATTTATGATCAGTTTATTGTAAAATATATGTTTTGTATGTAGCGTGTTGCATCATGAATCTGCACAGCGATCTATTTAGAGATCGGCTTATTATCGATAAGCGAAATGTAAAAACAATTTTTTGTTTTCATTTTTATCATTCCTATGACTAACTGTAGATATATTAAGCGAATTAATGATCAAAAATAATTTGGGCGTTAATAGATTAATAATAGAGACTCGCATATCAAACGATTCGCGTTCTATGCTCCATTCCGAACCTATGATTTAAGACCATCCCCCATAATGGGTAGAGCCTGCTTCCTTTGTCAGTGCTCCGAAAGCCTCCCGCAAATACGTGGAGTGCGCGTGGCTTGTTCTGCGTTGCCGCCCCTCTACGCTGCTGCGTCCGTCGTTACCCTTTTATCCAGCACCGACTCGGGCGAGCCCCGACGCGCTCGCTCTTACATGACGTTGTTCCCACTCCCCCTTCCATCCCATCTACAACAAGACCAGTCTACTCCATCACATCCCTTTTCATGGGATCACCCTTCACTGACTCGCAAGAGCTGGAATTTTATTCTGAAATTAATTAATTATATTTAAAGCACAATTTGGTTGTTTATTTATGTATGTCACAAAAGCAATATAAATTGATTTATTCGAACTAAAATATGTGATGTTTTAATGATATTGCGTCATCGTATAAATTATTACCAATTGTTTGCCAAAATTAATATAGTACATGAAGTTCTTTATAGAAAGTGCAAATATATATTTAGTTCGTATACTATTCAAGTTTTACATTTATATATTGTAACAAAACGGGGATAAAAGGGGGCAAATGAGGTAGTGTAGTGTTCAACCTATTAAACAAAATAAATTCCTGGGCTAGCTCGTATCAATTAAATCACTAAGTGGGTTCGAATTATTTACCAAAGTGAAATGCAAACACTGAGGTTCCTTATCATAAGGAAAACGCATATATTAACTTGACTTAATTATTTTATTTACACATGTACATTTTAATTAATACTATAATTAACATGCTTCACTGCCCCCAAACTCACACGCTGTTCTCCAAAACATTACAACACAGATACACTCTTTACAAAAAGAAACCCTTCTGGAATTTAGCTTTACCAAATGATTACACATCATTAATTGAAATTTAGAACAGAAAATCATTAACATCGCTCATCTTCTTTACACCCTATTTGAATTAATTAACAATCACCAAAAACAAAAGTTCTGAGCATGGACCTTCACTCATGTCGGTTGAAAGCACTGGATCTTTTCGCTGCTGCTTAATTACAAATATTGGTCGCAGCCAACATAACAGTTACCTTTATAACAGATGCGCAAATCAGTCTATGGTGTAGGCGGAGGTTGGAATGTCACTGACAGTAAGTGGCTCGAACGGTGACCCCGTGCGCCTCTCAGTTGGTCGTTCATTCATCGGCTGAAACCCAGTAGTTCTGCGGTCGCTGCCCCATTCATAAGTTTCCGCTGTTTCTCGGAATTACCGTGCTTCACCATGTTCCCGAAACTTCTTTAGCGTGAATGTTCCTCGTGACTTACCGAGACGCGATTTAAACGCCGAACCTCATCACTCATTTTAGCGAACGAAGTAGCACAGCGCGTTTCCGACTCGTTTTCGGAGAATTTAGAAATTGTAAAAGCTTCATTAACTTCACACAATTTAAATAAGCTTCAAGTCGTCACTTAATAACAACTTAAACTTAGAAAACATTAAGGCCTAATGGTCTGAAATTTTCAAAGTCCGACATCTGCTAATGCAGTACTCATTAGTAACACGAATGTTCTGCTACGACTAACACTCGAAAAGTTCCAGAATGCTCGAATGAAAAACAGTAATATAATGATTGCTGGTCTCAAAGTCTAAGTGACGTTCGAATCTGAAACAATAATGAATTGCTCTCTGAAGATCGTACAGTAATCGAGTTATCGAATCTGAAACAGTAGTCTGCTCTCGGAGCGTTTCTGCACGAGAATATATGGACTCATCCCTTACTACGCTTCTCTGACGTTTGCTCACGTGCCCTTTTTGAAAACCCACGTGACTATTTTATCCAATAATATTAAAATCTAACTCCTCGTGGAGCCTTCGCTACTGGTTATTTTTCAACTTGTTGACGCACGTCTCCGGCCAATCAACAAGCTGCTTCTTTAAAAATTACCACAATCCAACGGCGCTCTCCTTTCCAACAGTTTTCTGAGTGATCTTAGCCAGGCGGTTTTTAACAACAGAAGGCTACTGAATTTATACAACTTCCGAAATTTCAACTGCTACTCCCGTCTCTTTAAAGGTTTGTTTTTCTGCGGTTCGGCAACGCTCGCCAACCGTCTTCGGACCGTTGGTCGCTATTCCTTTGATAGTTTCGCCCGCTAAGGGTGAGGCCACCCACACCCTCGCTTTCTTTTGTAGTCCCTTTAACTCGTAAAATCTCTATCTCTCTCTTCTCCCGCGCTCTGCGTCTTTTCTTGCCACTGCGTGTTTGATCTTGTACACTGCCACTGATGTTAACCTACTTTTAAAAATATCGAGTAATATTTCGTTTCTTGCAGGTTTCACTCCCTACGACTTTGTTTACAATATACTCGCCATTTTCTAACTCCCAACTGCTTTTGGCCAAAATAAGTGCGTAGTACACCACGCTTTCCTTTCACAAAAATTTATGATTATTTTCTGGGAACAAGGGAATCCTGCGCATCTCCAACGGCTAAGAGCTTTCCCCATTCCACTTCAGCTTCGTCGCAACGGTCGCGGAACTTTTCCGCTTATTCAAGAAACATTTCTGATATTTTATAATTTTAATACTATTCATTAATAATCAAGAATTAATCAAACCTGAAGTACTATATAAAATAAATCCTGCAGGAGGTTAATTAAAACCTAGGAATATACTATCTCTTACACTCTACACTAATAAATTATATCTTCAAACCTCCCCCATTATTACTATTTTCGTATTACAAACATTACTGAAACTGGTGATTCTTTACCTACCATTGTATGACAATTATCAGTTTATAAGGTGTGCTGGATCTGATTTTTTAGTTCAGATTTGATAAAGTTTTTCTTAAATTCTAGTTCTTTATATACATTCGGCGTTTTATTAAAATATGTTATGGTTTGATATTCAAAATTTATTTGTCCTAAGCTATTTTTATATGTGGGTGATTCAATTTGTCTGAATCTTGTTCTGGAGGTACTTGATTTATGCGTGTTTTTAGTTTTTTATATTCATATACCAGTGAATTAAGTAAAAAGACTTTATTCATAGTCAAAGGCATCAACTCCGTAGATATTGTGGCACCAATAATATTAAAAGTTTTATTTTTTGCAATTTACAAAATATACTCACATTGTCATACATTCCACCCCATCTCAGAATATCATAAGTTGCAATACTTTGAAAAAAGCAGCAAAAAATTTGTAGCAGTAAAAGTGTGCTATTAACAACAAATGTGTGTTCACTTTTCTCCTTCAATAAGGGAAACAAAACTAAGTAGTATGCATTATAATATAACTAGCAGAGCTAAGCACTCAAGTGCTGTTTTTATTACATTTTTTATATTTTGAATATAGAAATATTCTTCATAGAGCATACTTTTTCAAGATAAATTAAACAAAATTCAAAATAAAGCATTTATTAGAAATGGGAAATATAATTAATTTGCAATAATACATTTATTAGTTGTTATTGATTTTTATTGTTCATTTTATTTTATCTGCTCTACAGGACATAAATGACAATGACTTGACTGGACGTGAACAACTTTGCAGGACTTGATGTAATTTACAGGCACATTTACATTCCTTGCTCAAGGACCCCCTTGAAATCACAGTTAACCGCTGGATAACTCTGATATAATTTTCAATATTCGATTTCGTTTTATGAATATACATTATTTACCACTTGTTTGGGTTTCCGTTTTATTGTTATGGTTAGCAAACAATTTGAAAGGTAACATTGTATGCATCGTCGCAGCAAATCGTTGGTTTAATTCCCCTCCCTTTGTGTGGGGGAGTTGGGTAGGGAATTTGTGGTCACGCTGAATTCCCTGTGCGTGGGTACTGGGAACCGCGCTGTTAAAGTGATTAGCAGTTTGCTTCACAAATTGGGAGATTTACGAGGTATTACTCGTGCCGTTTCACCACCCGCGTGCTGCCACATCCGATGGGTTTCAGAATCCACCGCCCCATTTCTTCGTCACATCGCTGCGTCTTGAGCACGTGATCTAAAATCTGCATTTGCGTACATAATATAACTTGATGTAACATTAATTTATCAGATCAGCTCTCAGATGGATGACAATGAATGCCACATTAAAACAACGTTCGATCACTTTGAGACGTGAACTCAAAGTGAACATTAAAGTTTGTGGGTTCGGCTCAAGAAGGTCCAAATTCTTTCATTGCAGCATTTGTAAATGGGAAAAGTAGCGTGCAAATTGAAGATTATCTACATGGAGTGGTAGGAGGTGGGAGTTGGGCGGAAGGTTATTGTTAGTAGGTGGGCCGCGTAGCTGGGTTTACCAACAACTTAGCCCACATGGACGGGTGCTACCTGTGCCACCAGACAAACTAGGTCCAAATGGCTGGTTTGTTCATCCCACGGTTAAATTGTAAAATCACTGGCTTGCTCACCCCCTATCGTGTGTTCAGTATAGGGATCGTGCCTTACCTTACCTTTAATTAATCTTTGAGGACTTTAAACTATACGAGAATTAATAATAATAAGAACTTTATTCTGTGGAATTATTTATGCATGAACGTAAAAAACTATGTATATTCCCCTCGTTTTTTCGTGCAGTCAACCTAGATATTCGTGAAGGATCGCATTCCATCAACTGTTCGCGCTGCCATAAACAAACTTTACTTTATTTACTGTACGGCATTTTAAATCTACCATATCCATGTTCAATCTTTCTTTTTTCTTTAATTTTACAATAAATTTGACTGGACTAATACAGTTCGGTATGAGGGATTCTACTCCCCATGAAGAAAATAATGAAGTGTGTGCGACATAAATAATATTTTCAGAAAGGGGATGAATCCATGTCGGTTAATGATTCATCATTTGGAATGACGAAAGCTTTATTCTCGCCTTTCATGGAATGATACATATGTTACGCGACTGGTCTCTCCATAAAGTGGATACGAGAATTCGTATTATGCATTCATGAATGCAAACTTGTCATGTATTCGTTTTAAATACTTGTAAAGTCGCACTACGTTTGATTTGACGGAAATATCAAGGCTGCTATTATCTTTGTGTGTGCACATTGATGGATAAATGCTCAGGAAGAATGTGTAATGAGAAGGGTGCATTGCAAATCACATTTACATAACATGCATGCTAATTCTCTGGTTCGCTGATTGACGCCTGATACGAGTGAATCTCAGAGAGCATCTGAACTTCGGGATTTAAACTTTTCATATTTTACGCATCATCACATCATCAACTTCGGTTTTTTGGCTGTTGAATTATAATTGTTTTTGAAGTTTTTGTTGAACTATTTTATTTTGGGCAACATTTTCTGATAATGATTTTCCCTAAGCTTTGGTTTGTCAAAATAAACGTAACAAATTAAATTGGTCTTCATTAATTTGGAACCAAGTAGTTACATTAATAACCGTAGAATCTACATATACCGCAGTACACAAAATAACAATCATTAAATAATTTTAATACTTTTGCAATATTCTCTGCAAAACAAAACTATCCAAGATTATTATTGTATATTGATGATTAGTGTGCAGCTTGTAAACTATTTATAGGTTGTGTACCGATATAAAGGGAAAACAAGTATTTCAACGTTTTATAGAGAACCATATCAATGAATTTGAATGCAGATAGAAAAAGATGTTGACATGCCATCTTGGAGTATTCCTTTTCAAAATGTGGGGTGGAAAGTGCTTTTGCTTTTAATTTAATGCTCTATTTATTAATATCTACTAAATTATATTTTTTATTTGCTCTGGGTTTCCTAATATACATTTCAATTGAAAAATTTTTGACTTTTAAGATCTCCATTACATTTATTACACTCAGCGCAAAATTATCTCTTTTCGTTTTCCTATCTTTTCTTTTCACTCCATCCAGTCTCATCCCTTATGCTTCCGTGATAAGTAGACTCCATCAGCGTAACTTGAGTCCTTAGTGGAAATGAGGTGGAGTCGACAGTTTCTCTGCGAGATCCTAAATCCCATTAGCTCAGCTGCTTTCCGTAAGCCTACAACAATTAAAATGAAACTCATAGTCACTTAGAACCTCGTAACGTTTTGACTACAACTAGTGGAATCTACTTCTGCACTAGTTAACCTACTTTCATGGAACTAAATCTGTTGATTGTTTGTTTCTATGTAGATTGCTGTAGTAGTCATCCGTACCTTTATTCCTTCCTCATATTTTATAATTCGAATGAGTGTGAGATGATACTTCATAGCGCTCTTGCTGTAGTATTTCTGATATTTTATGGAGAAATTACAAATAATTTTCATGCATGCCATTATAGTTTCTTATAATTCATAATTGTTCTTTTTTATCTTTACTCAATCTTGGCTCGGTTACAGTAACCCAATCCTGGACCGAGTTTCTCTCCGAGGCGCATTCATATATGAATCCACATAAGCGTGCTTGGGCTTCAAATTAATGGGTCATTAATTTTTTGTTATTCTTGATCTTAAATTTTAAATTATTTTAATGCTTACAGTTTATTTAAAAAATAAGTAAAAAAATTAAAAATTTGTTAAATAACTCTTTAGAAATTTAACCAGCCACTGACTTTGGGTCTTGGTCTGATATGATAGGTAGATCCCTTGTTTGTTTTCAGAGAGTAAATTAGATAATTGCCCTTCGCATGTTCATATGCAGTTTGTGACTTCTTTTTTTTGCTAATTTATTATTATTATCATATAAAGTGAATTTATTTTTTTGCGGAGGTATGTCGTATAATTACTCGTTTTATCTCGATTAAATTTGGCAGAGAGGTAGTTCAAAGTCTAGCAATGTTCACGGGATATTTAACATAGTCGTAAACTTTTCATATGTTCTATGTTAGCTTCAAATTTTAGATAATGTTTCTTCCATACAGAAATATGATCAATACGAAAGGGGTATACTGGGATGAAATGGTATTTGTCCAATCTTCCTTTTATCTCAATAACTATTAAGGTATTTTTATTTAATTTCTAAAATTTCCTTTGTTAACTTGAAATGCGTGAAGCTTTTTCTTCAGATTTTTGTCGCCCAATCTTAACATTCCCACTCTACACCTCTACATGCTATTTGTCCTCTCATACGATATTGAAAGTGACAGAATATTGGAGTATTTTCGTCAAGGATTATATTTGTACTTTATTCAATACGAGTATTTACATTTTTTTTAAATAATAGCATTATTGCTTGATTCTTTAGTAAATAAGTCAAACCCTCCAAAAAATGAAATGAAGGTTGAATGTTAACACGCCATAATACGACCCAAAATTTCTAACTTGATATCTTGATTTAATAGTAATGAATAAATATTTTTTTGGTGCAGCTGGTTAGTGAACCCGATAAATATTGCATATGGATATCTATATCACTATGGTAAATATTTATACAGAAACAACAAAATTTACGTGAGAAATCTGTGTGACTCTGTCCGCTCTAACCCTATTCCTGTCTGACTCGACATAGCGGACCCGACAAAAACGCTGACGTTTCCTCTTCGCCTCGATACATCCAGCTGCCATCGCGGCCAGGTCTCATTTTCCAGCACTCGTTTATGCAAATATTGAAGATCACACTTCGCTCCATATGCATAACTCTGAATGTAGCTATGTAAGTTTATCTTTCTTCGAGATTGCATTTTCTCTGAGGATCCTCCCATCTGTATAGGAACCTACACACGAAACGCATAAAAAATATTTATTTGTTATGCTTGTAGAAAACTTTCATATGGTATTTAATATTATTTATACGTTATTTATTATGAATAAGTTTTATTTGATTCCGAATTGAAAGAGAATTTCGATAGTTTTTGATAATGTTTTAATTACATATTTAGTAATCCATACGAAATTTACTTCATATTCAAGAAATTTTCTTGTAATACATGAAGTATTCGATGTCCATAAAAATGACAGAAATAAAAATAATAAAATTAAAATGATATGGATTTTTACTGGAGACTGGTACAAGTTAAAACAATATCGCTACGCAAATTAGAAAATCGGATTTTAATGTTATATAACATTCAAAATTACTTTATTATCTTTATTTCATATTTAGTTATGAGTTATTAGAGAAAACGTGGCATTAAATATTTCTCTCACTCATAGATCATTACCCCATAGCAGAATGTGTGAGTGTTTATGAAAGATATTTGTAAAAGAAATGAAAACTTCAAAAATAATAAAAATAGAATAATCAGCTTGCCTTTGGGAACAGAAATAAATTCTCCGCTATCCTATCTTTGATCTCTTGCTTTCCGGAGAGTAAATTAGTTAATTATTCTCCATGTTGCCATACTTTTGTCTCTTATTTAAGCATGTGGAGATTATGCCTCGGGTGAAGAAATATTAAAACCGTCACCGCCTTTTAACCTTTTGGTTGGAATTGAAGGGATGGTCTCTTGCATGATTCAGAAGAGTAAATTAGTTCCATGTCCTTCACTTCATCATACGTTGTTTTAACAACTTTTCTGACGATCAATTATTTAAATGCTGTGAATCGACAGTAAAAATATTGCCTACCCATTCCGTGAACAGTAGAGCGGGAGAAACAGTGCGCCTCAGGGTCCAAGAAATTGAGATCTTCGGGGGTCTTCAATGATCGATAACTCAGATTTTTAATATTAAATCAATAGTATGGAAAAGTGGTGGGAAAATGCAAATACGTTCTCGTGTTGTTATCGGCTGAGACGAAGAGTTGAATAATAAATAATTATCGATAAATTATTTTTAGTAATTAAATTATAGAAATTATAGTTGTTAAATTATAGTAACTGAAGTTACGATTTCTTCTGTGAAATAAAAAAAAACTTTAAAAGAGTGTATAAACAGTATTCGTAAATTATCTTATTTTACGAACTTCTAAGTATAATAGGTCTACTAAATATGCACGTTAAAAATATTTGTATAGATTTGTTTTCTATGGATCGCCACATCAGAAGGGATGAAATTAGAATGTGGAGTAGATAAGAGAAGGACCCAAATTCAAAATCAACCCCAAGACACCTAAATCCTCTCTGCGGTCTCGTTCCCCACTCTTGTCTTTGCGTATTATTTGCGTAACAAATCGATACTGTCGTGTTACTAGTGTTGTGTTCCCTCCTGAACACGAGCGAACACGCTTTAAAAGTGAAGGCCGGTGCAGATCGAATACAAAGGAATGTAAGACACGCAATGAGTGCTATATTTGTCTTCTCCTAGTCGATATTCCTGTTCATTGCATTTGCTCTCATATTCAATCGATTGTGACCCTTTTCTCATCAGGGTCAGGCTCTGATGTTCACTTAGTCATCTCTTTTGTGTTGCTTATATTTTTCTTGTGTTTTTTCAATTCATCCAATCCAGCATATTATAAAGATGGGAATGAATATATTGATCATGATTCATTTCATAGACTCTTCAGGTTAAAATGTTTGTCATAAGCCAATATCGACTAGAAAGCTCTTTCTCATAGATTTCCATTCTTAAGATTGTCGCAGTAATATTCAAATTTTCGTATACCACGAAGTTTATTGCTAAGAATTTTCCATTTGTTTATACATAGTACTGTGTTTTTGATGCTCTTATTCTTGAGATTTGTTAAAACCCATCAGAAGTAACCTATTCCTAAATTATTTTCTATGTAGATAATTTCAGGAATGAATTATTTATATTAGAATATAAATAATTACATTTATATTAGAATCTGTCTATTACATGTTATCAAATCTCACAACATAATAAGATATTTTGATAAAGTTTTCATCACAAGCAAATGCTATCAAAAAATCTTTTCCTCATTGTCGGAGATTGATTTTTCGCACACACTTGCTCATCATAGAAAATGCAGACTCATTGTCTCATTTACATCAGACTCACTAAATACTTTAGATTGACGTCATCGTTTCAATTCACGTTTTAACAGAGATCGATATGAACCACTATTGACTAAAACTAGTGAACGATATAACAGCATGTTTGAAGTTGTCTGAATTTGAAGTAAAGCAATTTGAATAAGATTCGTATACAATTTATTCGCATTTGAGGGAACCATGTACTAAAGTAAACATTTACAATTCATGTATCTTACATGTGGACATATAAGTAATACACGGATATGTATGATTCTTTTTTTATTTACTTTGTACGTGTGGTCCAAACAATTTCAATGTAGCATAGTTAATTCATATTCATCCTTTCTTCCTTCATATATTATTTACTTGATACAATTACATAATTTGTTCGATTCTTTTAGTCTATCTATTGTTTTATTTTTCTCGCACTTGACTTCACGCATAAATATCATGTATTGATTATGTTGACTCGTTTCTTTCTCGTGCAACTGTAGTCGACGGTAAAATGAGTATATTTTTAATGTCTTAAAATACGACCTTTGTTGGTAGATTTGTAATGCTAGAATAAATTAATTTATAATTTTAATATAATGAATAATTAATTTTATTGGTGTAATATGATTATTAAATGTTGTCTTAGAGAGCATTTTGATTGTTTATTTTGATTCTTATAACCGAAAAAAAGAGCTGCTTTACTGTCAAGAAACTAAGTTTCAAGTGGTTTATTCCAGCAAACGTCTGAAAAGGTTATTCTTTCATCGAGAATATATTTTAAAAGAGGTAAATGTCATTTTGGAGACCCTTTGACCATCGTAGAGACCGACAGTTCTCTCACGAAAATGTATGATTTTAGAATAAAGTATTTTACTCCCTCGCTTTTGTCCCTAATAAATTCACTGACTTAAAATAAATATCTCAAAGAGAAAGAGAAAGATTGATTTTTTTAAGTGAATGGACAAATTTCCGAGACAAACGTAACTCTTTTCCTCATTAGGACATCAATTTTGCCCTATTTTGCTTACGAGAGAACGTCGTGAAATCTTCCATTAATTTCATAGACACGTGTACAGCTCGTCTACGCACTATGATTTTCTCAAATCCTGTTAGTTTCGTAAATCGGTATTCGCCCCTCAGAGAAAGTCACGAAAACAGCATAAAAAACATACAAATGAAATATCTTCGTTCTTTTAAATTACGAAACCCCTCAAAAGTTGATTCATTTGAAAGGTTTTTCGCACAACAGGCAGGGGAAAAATATTTTAAACATATTTTTAGCATTATTTTCTAAATACAATAATAAAGATGCACAAACACCAAATCGCTGTCACATAATCCAATGAAGCTCAATTCTTTTTTAAATAAAGAAACTAGAAACTTATATGCTATGAATGTTAATCATGACCAAATATAATGAAGATGAATGTCTCTATAAGTACATATTCGTTGGTATGGTATTCAAACCTGTACGATTAGATTGATATTTATAAAACTTGGTGAAATTAAGTGAAACTGTCAAATTGACCCATAAAGCTATTTGAATTTTTTTACCAATCATTTGCCAAAGGAAATCCACACATTTTTCGTGAAAGCCCTACGCGGTTACTGTCAGTCCATTGAGCAAGGGTATCGCCTCGAAAGGTGGGTCAATGGGTCGCATTATCTATTTATAAAAAAATTGTGAAATGGTGTAAAAAGGGCGCAGAGAGACAAATTCAAACTCCTCGCCGTGGATGGGTGAATTCCGCAAGTATATCATTATAGACGTGATATTCGTTTCACGAAACAGTAATTTTCGTTACAACGCTATTTTAACTGATAGTATTTTAATGAATTCTGTTAATTAAGGAATTGGAAGAAAAGCGACTAAAGATGATAGCACTCCATCACCGTTTTAGTTCTTGTAAAGCCTCTTAGCGAAAGGTGTTAGAATGAAAGGAGACAAAGGAAGAAGAGTAAGGTTGCGAAAAATGATACCCTTGCTGCCTGGAAGCTCCTTTTCTCCACTTGAGTGACGCTGCCAATGTTCTTAATTGACGAGTGAAAGGCGAGTCTCGAGCCCGATTCTCAAGGTGCCTTCGTGCTCAAAGGAGATACTCTATCCCTATTGCCCTTGAGGAATTCTTTCCCGAAACATGTCTTGCTTTTTGTAAGATGAATGATATTTTTGCAACGAACCCATCATGTTGTTTTACTCTTGAACTTTAATGCTCAATTTTTATATGAAAGATGGTCAATAAATCGTATATAATTTTTAGAATCTGAAAATCTTTGCTCTTCGTTATATTAAAATCATGCGAAGTTTTTCTATTGCATTTTCTTCCTGATTGTTCCTGAAGAGGAAGGTAGACCTCCTAGAAAAAGTTGTTACCCAGTCTCAAAAATCATATTATTGTAACTATTTTGTCAGTTGCTCATTATTTATTACACGACGCAAGAATGGATTTGCAAAGTGATTAAAGCGGAAAATTTATTTTATGTTGTAAATAAAATACTTCGAAACTGTTGTTAGACATAATTTCATCTTCACTTTATGAATAAAAATAGTTAATTATGTTATATTAAATGAAAATGGGAGACGGGACCGAGATTCGAACTCGTGACCTTGAGTATAGCAGGAATGATCCCTAGAATGCTATCCAAGAGTAGAGTATAATGTATCCTCCAATTATACTTATAGTTATTTGTATATGTATATTGTGTGCTGTATGAATGTTTATTTATTTTTTTTATTTTTTTTGGTTGGGTCAACATCGAGGTCATTAGAGCCCATGCAAGTAGGGAAAAATGCAGTTTCGCACCATAGAGAAGAGCCGTAATGACTCTTCCCCGTGTGTGGGACTCGCCGAATATCTCGACCATACCCACTAAAAAACCCTCCTGAAATCAACAAATATCTAAATAGAAAGATGAAAGAAAAGAAACGAAAACAGAATACCAATTCATTATTTCACAAAAAAGGAAAACAATTTCTAAATATTATATTTTCTAATTACAGAAACGAACGATGAAAACAAAGAAGACAGTAAAGATGAAAAAGGAATGCAAGTTTAAAATCCTCCCGAGAACTTGTGGGAGGAGCCCCGATCTACTCATAAAATTCAATAGTTTATTAACATTAACCGTTTCATTTCCGAGAATTATTGGTACATCTGCTGACAGACCAATTTGTCTCCGTATACTTGAGTATCTTCTGCAATCAGTTAGTAGGTGACGCACTGTCAGGAAACAGCTACACTCTTCACAAACGGGTT
>NNCF01129366.1:151975-201046 GCA_002313205.1 Laupala kohalensis
AGAATCTTTCATTTTGTCCCACGAGTTCGGAGGAAATAAATGTCCGGTGACGTAGAGCCCCCGCATCACGCCACTAAACCTTGCTCAACTGAGGTGCGGCAGTTGCCCCAGAGGTTGATACGCTAGAGAGTGTTTGTCCTCAACACCCGTTCACCTCATCGGCGCGTAACACACCTTGAGGTTGAGGGTTTTTTTATAGAGGTTTAATCCTTCCTCGCGACCCGGCCAATGAAGGCAAGATCTCCGCCCTTCAAAACATGCAACTTTCCACCATCGCGCCAATGGTGGTCGCTGAAGCATGTCCAAAGCTTACGGTGTCCGAGGACTGGTGGCGCAGTACCAGTCCCCAGCTCGGGGCCGTGGGTTCGCCAAGCCCATACTCACTCGAAACTGAGTTCCCTGCGGGGGAAAGAAGAAAAAAGAGAAGAAGAAGAAAGATAATAAGAGGAAAATGAAAGTTACCCTAGCTCTAATAGCGTCGGGATCGAAAGGAACAAGAGGTGACCAAGGGAGGTCAGTATAGATAAAGGAAGGAGCATGGCACAAGTAAGTGGAAGCAATGCCAGACTCAGCTCGGGGCCCCGTGTTCGCCAAACACGTACTTACCAGATGTAAGCCCCCTGGGAGGAGGAAGAGAAGAAGAAATAGAGGAAAGAGAAGAGGAGGAAAATGAAAGATACCCTAGCTGTAATAGCGTCGGGATCGAAAGGAACAAGAGGTGACCAAGGGAGGTCAGTATAGATAAAGGAAGGAGCATGCCACAAGCAAGTGGAAGCAGTGCCAGACTCGGCTCGGGGCCCCGTGTTCGCCAAACACGTACTTACCAGATGTAAGCCCCCTGGGAGGAGGAAGAGAAGAAGAAATAGAGGAAAGAGAAGAGGAGGAAAATGAAAGATACCCTAGCTTTAATAGCGTCGGGATCGAAAGGAACAAGAGGTGACCAAGGGAGGTCAGTATAGATAAAGGAAGGAGCATGGCACAAGTAAGTGGAAGCAATGCCAGACTCGGTTCGGGGCCCCGTGTTCGCCAAACACGTACTTACCAGTTGTAAGCCCCCTGGGGGGGGAAAGTTTATTATTTTATATTATTGTATATGTACGTTGTATGTATTGTATGTATGAAAGACAGTGGTCAGCGGAAGAACAGGCCTGATGACCTGAGCCCCGCCATGGAGAAAGACATTTTATTATTAATATTGTTATTATTATTATTAATCAAGTTAGTAGTACGATAATATTTTTGTGTTTTATCAACAACATGAATAAAAAAGTGACTAAATCAATTGAATACGTGACATTTCTGCGCATTATTTTGTGTCTAATGGTGGTTATGAGAGAGGGCTAAGATTCGAAAGGATCTGCGTTCTGCGAGGGAAGACTGCGTCGCTCCAGCGCCCACGCTAGTGCACCGTGGCTAATGGACGCGACGCGACGCGTTCTCACGTCTCTGTCAATGCTCAGAGAAATGAACTGGAATAATTAAAAGATGGAAGGTATTTTAGTTACAAGAAAATCAATCGTCTAATTGTATTACAATGAATGTCAAATATATAATCAAAATAAATAAATAATTTATATCCTCCATTTTGTTATTGAACTCCGAATTCATATTGGGTTTTGGTTGCTTCTGTGTTTGAAACATGGGACAATATGTTACGGTATATTCAGATTCAAGGAAATGTACTCAATAAATTGTAAATGTTTCTTGGGATCAACATTACTTGAGTATAAACGCTACATGTACAAGATTATACATGTAACATAAAAAGGTATACACGCATGAGAATACTGGATTAAAATAGTTCTAGCGATCCAACTTTGTCAAATAACAGATGTATGTAATTCTTTTATTTATTTTTATTCTAAATGTTTTGAAACGGCATTATGAATTAGAATGAAGAAAAACAACAGAGTGCAAGTAATATAATATCAATTAATGATATTATATTACTAATATTTAATAATTAACTTTATTCGTTTGAAATACATGAGTCCATGTCAAAATGCAGCAACCGAGCGCAAGGTTTCGTGATTTACGACTCACCAGAAAATGAAGTGCCTTTCTGAAACTTCCTGTGACACTTGTTGTTAGTGTCAATGAGAACAACTCAAATATTTGCTGAAAGGATAAATATATCGAAATGCGGTTTTCACTAAAGTAAATCGTCACAGGACGCTAATTAATTGACGTATTAAAAAATTGTAGCTTTTTGCTGTATAATTGACTCATTCGATCTGATGTATATTGATCCTTTTATTTATTTTATAAATTAAACTAGAGCTCTTCTTCAGTTTCCGAAAACATACAAAGATCCTATAAAATTCAATAATATATATTTAAACTGAACAAGTGACAGCAGCGCAACAGCTTCCTAACTATATGATCATTTTTATATAAAGCATGGCTGAGAACTTGCCTCAGAGCTGGGTGAGTTCTTTCAGCGCGATAAGAAACGTTTTCTATTTTTTGTAAACCAATATTTGATTTTTCAAGCTTATGTTGTTACATTTTTGTTTTTCGTTCAAATCAATAAGAGTTATGGACAATAGAACCTCTCTCAACCGGTCTGGTCGGGACTGAGACCCTGAACGTTTAATACAAAAGCTCCCGTGAAAAATCTATTTTCGTTCAAACAGAGCCTTGAATTTCATCAAGTTATCACAAATAAACAAGCAAATGAGAAGTCAATGTAACTCATTTTATTGTGTGTGTGTGTGTGTTAAAAAACAAATAATTTATTACAATACACGACCTGGTACTATAACAAAGTTGTCAGTTTTAAGGAAATTCAATAAATTTGTAGCTCTTTTATTTCTGTTTTCATGTAAATGAATATTAGTACCGTGTTAGTATGTGTTAGAACAATAAATTTTATAATACATTAAATGGTTCGTAAATATACTTTAAAATGACCTGAGTACAAGCGTAGACCATAAAGTTTTCTTTGTTGAAGTTTTTTTTATTTCCTTTTCGGAGTTGTATTAGACTTCCGAGACTCGGAAGGAGAGGCTAGTTTTGCGTTGGCTTCTTCGGAATTCTATGGCTTTCCAACATCATCTACGATCTGAGAGGCGACTTTCTACATCTCAGATGTCGTCGCAAAATGGCGGTCCTAAAGAAAACTATCCAAACATTTTATGAATATTATGTCATAATAAACTAACTTAAACTTTTAATGGATTACGTGTATAGGAGATTGTGATGATTGAAGTTCATTTGAGATCTGTGCGAAAAATTCACAAACATTGTTAAAGAATTGTAAGTACTAAAAGAGAATTTAAATGTACCAAAATGGATGTAACGAATTTAAGACAACATGTCATAAAATATATCAATTTTTATTTCAATGTTGTGGCAAATTTTTGCAATTTTTTAAACAATTTAAACAAATATTTTTCTTATGTTATATTTCTGAATTGTTTTGTAAAATTTGAATGTCCAATGTTGATTTTTTAACGTTTCTTATCAAATATCTTATACATTCTAGCAACATCAGGTAGTTTTGCTAGTATGTATAAGAATGAGTGTTTGTTCGGCTGTTTGAAAGTTTATCAGATATGCAAATCTATGCATTGGTGAATTGAAATTTGTGTAATTGTCTGTAACAGTCTATACAATTATTTCAATTTTTACCCGTCTCTAGCAAATGTAGGTCAGTGGCTGAGTCGTTATCGTAGTGGCTTCTTATGCCTTAGTCTGCAGGTTTGTTCTTTTCGGATGCAAAAATCCTCACACGATATATTGTATGATTATACTGCATGTAAAAGATCCCTTGAGGATCGTTGTATGTTCTCGGCAAAATAAATTCTCTACGTAAAAAGCACTCAAATAGAACTCCGACTCACACTGTCATCTGGTAGTCGCTAATGTTACGGTGTATATAGTGAGATGTCTATTCCAATGAAGATATCTATTTATGAACTTTTTACAACNACGAATTAAGAGAGCAGAAAAGCAATTAAAATTGACTTCAAATAATCCTGTGTTTTGAAATTATTCGTCATTACGAACTTCATATTATCATGCAATGCAGAAAATTGTATGTATTTTGTAGGGTTTTTCGTGGTATATAATTATTAAAATTAACAAAAATAAAACTTGATAAATATAATAACTAACATATGANCTACGTGAGATTGTATGAGAGATCGTAAATAGATCAAATGAAATAACTGGACAACGCTGGGTACGTTCAGCTCGTTACTTAAAGAATAAAAAGTTGTGTAAATTATGTGTGTATTAATCCCTACTTTTCACTTCATTGTACAAATGATTAAGACCATTCGTTAATGAATTTAATTTTGGTATCTTTGCTCATGATTAGTGACGTGTTACAAAGANATTAAATAATTAAAACAGTGTTTTAATCCTTCAGCAGGATAAAATATACCAATTCTCAGTAAAATATATCAATTTTTCTTTCAATGTTGTGGCAAATTTTTGCAATTTTTTAAACAATTTAAACAAATATTTTTATTCTTATGTTATATTTCTGAATTGTTTTGTAAAATTTGAATGTTCAATGTTGATTTTTTAACGTTTCTTATCAAATATCTTATACATTCTAGCAACGTCAGGTAGTTTTGCTAGTATGTATAAGAATGAGTTTGTACGGCTGTTTGAAAGTTTATCAGATGTGCAAATCTATGCATTGGTGAATTGAAATTTGTGTAATTGTCTGTAACAGTCTATACAATTATTTCAATTTTTACCCGTCTCTAGCAAATGTAGGTCAGTGGCTGAGTCGTTATCGTAGTGGCTTCTTATGCCTTAGTCTGCAGGTTTGTTCTTTTCGGATGCAAAAATCCTCACACGATATGTTGTATGATTATACTGCATGTAAAAAATCCCTTAAGGATCGTTGTATGTTCTCGGCAAAATAAATCCTCTACGTAAAAAGCACTCAAATAGAATTCCGACTTTCACTGTCATCTGGTAGTCGCTAATGTTACGGTGTATATAGTGAGATGTCTATTCCAATGAAGATATCTATTTATGAACTTTTTACAACTACGTGAGATTGTATGAGAGATCGTAAATAGATCAAATGAAATAACTGGACAACGCTGGGTACGTTCAGCTCGTTACTTAAAGAATAAAAAGTTGTGTAAATTATGTGTGTATTAATCCCTACTTTTCACTTCATTGTACAAATGATTAAGACCATTCGTTAATGAATTTAATTTTGGTATCTTTGCTCATGATTAGTGACGTGTTACAAAGATATCCCATAAATTTTGATACCTTTTTATTACGCTATTTATACCATTCATTTGTACGTTAATGTTAAAACTTGTTGGTCAAACTATATCATACTCTAAACCAGATGTCATCCTCATTTTATATTCAACGGATGTTATAAATGTCCTTTTCTAAAATGAAAAGTTCCTGAGGCACGGATGGGATCTTAGATGAGAGAAAAAGCCTCAAAAGTAGCAGGGAAAATGGAGAATGAAATGAGGAATAATAAGGATCAAAGCTAGTAGGAAGAGAAAAGAAAAAGAATGGACCAATGTGAGAGACGATGCGCTTTCTTCATGTCTGGCTCACTCATCGATTTCCTGCAAGTCGCTTTCAGATTTCCTGCACGTCGATCCTTCTTACAGACAGCTCACTTTATTGAACATGGCGTCCAATTAATTTGAGCAATTCAATTTTTTGTCTACAATTTTGTCAACACGTTGTCTCACATCAAATTTAACAAAGAATTTTTTTATTTGAATCGATTCCTTCAGTTTTAATATTATTCATCCTAAAATGTTGATTATCTTAAGTAGTCCACTATGAAACTATTTTAAATTCCTCACCACACAATTGGTCTATGTTTCAAAATTTTCCCCCATTTTTATAGATCAATAAAATATAAAGATTTGTGATTTACGGCGATAATTATTGATGTCACCTATAACTAGCAAAACACACGCAAAATTTGCAAAGTACACATGTATTAGTTCCAGCAAAAATAACAAATCCTGTTTCTCAACATGGAATAATTTATCATTAACGATAATACTTTACCTGGAAGCGCATAGGATGCGACTCAGCTGTAGATTTCCATAAAAAGTATGTGACAAATGAGAGAACATTACTTCTGTCTTGAGATTCTTTATTAGTTTTGTCCAATAAACCTTAACGTTTTTAAACAACAAAGGAACAATACATAAATTACGACGGGACTAAAAATATACATTTTTTACATCTTAACTGTTGATATAACAATTTTTTTGTGATATCCACAGCATTACTTAAGTGATAACAAGACCTAAATGAAAATGGGGACGAACTGGAAATCTAACCCGGTATCTCATACTTCGAACCCTGGGGTTTAGTCCGTTGCACCATCCTTTCGCCTTCTTCTTTATCCCCTGTATGATAAAGGTCTTCCAGATGATCGGGTCTGGATAGAAGTGGTGTGGAGTTGTGACAGGCGAATGGGTGATATAGCGGACAAAACCGCTGCGACCAAATCAGAATACACTGTTTCGATTCCTGGTTCTTTACCATTTTCATCTCACCGTAGTTATCACATATCTTTTCATCGTTTTAAATATAAGTGTGCGAAACCGATTAAAATGCAATGTATTGTGGAATTCATTCAAGTGCTTGCCGGACTGACGCATGATACAACGATTTTTAGGGAACCATCTTAATGCCAATCAATTTGGGATTTTGGAATTCAATGAAATATACTTTTCTACGTACGTACCAAATAAATAAATAAGTTACTTGCAGATTAATATATTAATTTGTAAAAAAATCAATTCGATGGATCTCATATTTTCATATGTGTGTTATCTTTTGGATTACTTGTGTTTCGTAAGATTTTGTAAACAATAAAATATTTGTAAAATAATTGCAACGAACACAATATTTTAACAATCTTTTTTCTCTTCATATCATGGTGTTCATATTAGGTCCATGCATTATTATTATTATTTTTATTATTACTATTATTATTGTATAATTTCCGCGCAAATAATCCTTACGCATACATCACTAATATCTTCTGTTTCGTTGTTAAATTATATATTTTATGTTCTCGCAAAGGAAATTTAATTTTAGAATAGTATACATCTTGCTTATTCTTTTCTGGAAAACTAGTCCACTCACGACAGACTAGCCACTTTTTGAAGTGGATCATTCAGATTTATGACATGCATAGATATCGTTAATAATGTAAGAACATATCTATCAGTCTTTGTTTTTAAGTTTTAACCTTCACAATACAGTCATAGGTAAATTAATTCTTCAACTGTTTGTAAACAAATATGCTGAACTGTAATATCCTCTTCTCCATGATAGGGTTAAACNTTTTGCTGGTATCTTTCTCGACAAATTACTTAATAAGTCAAGAAACCAAGAAGTAATGTCATTAATGTATTATAATCTTTATTAAATTAGTAGCGATACTTGCGATCGTTCTTTTCAAGTAAATATATTAACGTGTGCAGTATTTTTCATCAATTAGTTCTTCTCACTACGGCTGAGAAAGGAAGCTGAAACCTGAGTACTTTCATTTGCATCGCTTTATTGGTACTCTAAGAATTTTTGAACACTGCTTTTCATTTGCCTGCCTTTCCATTACAACCGAATGCTGCGACTCTCACATCCATGTTCTTCTGAAGTGAATGACCATTTCATTCAATCTAAGTAATGAAAAGAACGAAGAGGAACCCACCAACATTAGTTTCCATAGACCTCTCTCTGCTGCAAAGAGGACATCTGACATCTCTGATGAGAATAACTCTCCAAGAGCGAAAGAGAAGGAATAAAAATAGACACAACAAATCAAATTGTGAATTATCGTAATGAAACTTCTTTATTGAATCAAATTACTCATGACATTATAAATAACATCTATCATTTGATGTACCACACATTTAGATTTTGAATCTAGCTGTGTATTCAGTTTTCAGTGGTAGTTGACATTGCTGTTTTTAAGTAGATTCACGGGATAGATTTATCTCATATTTTAAACTGATGACGCGTTTCTCTTATAACACTCACGTATATTGATGGATTTCCAGTATTAATAGATACTGCAGCAGATGATTCTTGTTTACGTTTTTAATGGATACCTTGTCAAACAAAATAAGTTATTTTAAAAACACAGATCCCGTTTTATGCTAATTTAGCAATTTTTAATAGAAATTAAAGTTTCATTTCATAATTTCCCATAGCAGTTTCAACGGGGGGAAAAGGAAATGTTGATAAAATTACAAGAATAACACGATGAACAATTGTGACTTTTGACAAAACATAATTATTCACAGCTCAGACTGTTTCCATAATGTAACAGGACATCTTTCTATGTCAGGTTTTATTTTGTTGTAACTATTTAGCAAATTTTGTGCTATGTTGCTTCTGTTCCTTATTTTTTCCAGTTCTTTTCTCGTATTTGAATAGGCCTAAAAGCAGATCTTCCATGATATTATGCTTTGATGTTAATGGCTCTGGCGTTAATGCTTTCCCAGCTTTTGACGACCCAGGTATTGATGGTTGCTCAGCAGTTCATGATTGTGGTTCTGATTCTTTTTTTTACTGCACTCATTGACTTTTCCAGGTCCTCAACGATATTCGTTATCCCACTCTTTTGAATTCTTTTAATGTAGTTTCGACGATGAACAGCAACAAGGACAAAACAGACTATATTATACACTTTTGGAAAGTATCGTTCATATTTATCGAATGGTTCTTCATATTAGGAAATTGCTTCACTCTAATCTACTTGCCCCTATCTCATAACCAGGGATTGATCGATGTGCACTACAAAATCGAAAAAAATGCACCAAAAAATTCAAAATACACGCCAAAAAGACCAAAATTGCACAAAAATTCAATTAAATGGAGTAAAATTTCGAAAAATGCACAAAAAAGTGACGTATTACTATGAAAATGCACGTGTAATATGGGTTAATTGAATAATATCACAGAATAAGACACATTTCAATAATAATCATGTAAATTTTGATTGGTTACACAAATTCTAACCTAAAAATTACAGGCATCAGACAAAAATCTTCAAAAATATGCATTTAAATGCACTATTAAATCAAATTCGAATGGACCCAGGAGGTTAAAGATACTGGAAATTGATTCATCAAAGCCGTAGAAAATCACGAAAAAATATGCAAAACATGCAAAATTCCGAACCTTTTTCATAACCCAAATACATCATTCATCAAACATTTATGGGGTAACAGGACCCCCCCATACAGAACCATGGACAGTGGGAAATAAGAAAAACAAAACATTATTCTTCAAAAAAGTTATTTTTAAGAAAAAGTAATTAATATTAAGATGAAGCTTACTTTCTATGAGTATCCTTCAAAACGTCAAACACACCACAAGCAAGACTATTCAACGGAAAATTTGTCCAACACACCACAATCAAATGAGATTAGATTTGATGTTTAAGGAAGTACGCAACAAAATGCTGGTGTGCTAACTAATAGAGGTTGTTATATTCATGAACTTGGTAGACCCATGATCCACATACCCTCTGGATCTAGTTATTTCACGTTATTTACTTGTGTTCGAATCGCGTCGGGGTCACCAAATTATTTATTTGTGACCCTGCTTAAAAAACCTTTGATCACGTTGAGTGAGATTGCGTGTTGGAATCACGTCGGGGTCACAAAATTTATTTATTTTGACGGGATGATTTATTTCGTTACTTCACAGGTTTTTAACTGCGTTGTTCCATAACGAAATTCCCTTCAAAATAAATAAGTCAAAAATCAGAAAAAGGACGAGTTCTATTCTTATTAAATGTGAGAGAAAACTGAATGCTCGTAGAAAGAAAAACATATAACGTGGAAAACTATTTTGGTGCCAACGACAGCAGAGCACGTCAAATCGTCAGCAATTCCTGAAAATACAATGTTTTTGTGCAGTAGTAATCTGCAGCACTCACGAATTCGAGTTGTAGAAGATCTTCAGATTTCACTTCACAAAGTTCAATCACTATGTTCATATGCTGCATAACTGGCACTTTGTCGTTTGACTGACCCGAGCTCGGATAGCGAGGGATTTTCGTCTCAATTATCCGTGAGCTGGTCGTCGATAAACGTTTGACGCAGAGGTCAGCCTTTCACAGAGGTCTACTCGGTAGGAGCTCTCTAGTCAGAATGAATTCAAGCTGTGATCAACAAAATAATTTCACCTTGGTAACCTTCTGATTCGTCGAGAGAATCCTTTGTCGCCGTTCTGGAACCTTCCTAACAGCGTTCGTATTTCTTGTCTAGGAACGCGCACACATTTGTCGTTCTTTGGAGTAAACAAACATTCGTTTGTCTTGTGTTCAATATCTATAAACACAAGTAATATCACATGTAATATCTATGCAAGTGAGTAGTAACATGCATGGAGTGATAATATGTATCATTAGGTGCGAGTGATAATTGATAATATGTAGCAGTTCTGAGTAGTAGCATGCTGCTACACTTGTGCCACATTCAAAAGAAATTTAAATTTTGAAATATATTTCCATCAAAGATATTAAAACACCAATGATTTTCTTAGTATCTCATTTCTTAAATATTTATTACAATAAATATCTAGGAAGTCTAACACTCTGCAGTAAGTTATTTTGGACGTAGGAAGGACTATTTGCTATGTATTTCTACGTAAGAAAGACAATTTGCTTAGGGGCAGCATCTGTTGAAATAATTATTCGCGAATCTAGTGTTATTTAATTGTTACGACTTATAAATAATACTTTCCGAATGGTATATAATTTGATAATAATACGTTCTTGTGAAATGATTCTTTGTGTTATTAAATACAATTTTTTTGTTATTATGTTAATACTTTAAAACGTACCGGACTATTTTTATTGTTAGGAGTGTGCTGAAATGCTAATTCTGCCTCTGACTTACGGCTCTTGATCGAAATTGATGGGATGGTCACTTGCTTGCTTATGGAGAGTAAATTAGTTTATTGTCCTCCACGTGGTCTTATGCAGTTTGTAACTGCTTTTTTTGACAATAATGTTGATATTAATAATTGATAAGATTGATAATTGATATTAATAATTGACATTTTTTAAATTCTGAAAACTGCTTTATTATATGTTTCAGATAATGGAAGGTGGAATCTAAAAATATGGTGAAAAGCTTCTTCATCATGATTAAGTACGAGTGAAAATGTCATTTGGAGATCCTACCATGGTTCCCGCAGCGACGCTTTCAACGGTAAAATAATCTTTAAAAGCATTTAATTTCATCGTTACATTTTTATGGTTAGAAGTGTGGTGGTTGTGACAGTAAATCAATACAAAAATTAATATTATTAATATTAAGTTATATTTAAATTAATAATACTATTATTAATTATATCATACTATCTATTGAAATCGTTTCATTTAAAATAAACCTTAGACTTCTTTCGATTTCATTCTTTACATTCTTTGAATGTCATCGTCAGCTGGAAAGACACGCAGGGTAACTGAAATGAAATTGATATGTGTATAACATAACGAATAGAAGACAAAATAAAAACAATAAAATGATAAAGATAAGAAAGATAAATGTGTTCAAATATAGTTGATAGCTATGACTGCAAAGAAATGCAAGAAGAAGAAGAAAAAAGAAAAGTAAAGAACGAAGTCAGTAAATAATATTAAAACGTACAACCTGTGGTAAAAAGCAGTTTTGGAAATGATTTATGTATTGAAATGAATTACGTATTTGAGTATTTTCTTTAGGGTAAATAGAATCGAATTGGGTTGATGGAAGCGTAATGTACGTCATTGTAAGAAAATGTTTTTATTAGCAGTAAAAACAGCTAAAAGTTATTTTAAACAAATAAGATTGGGGAATGATGTGTGATTGTATTAATTTAATGCTATCATATTATTAAAAATAACCGTAGAGATGTCTGACTGTAGTATCATCATCTAGGTCACACTTCTCTTGCATTGTCAGCAAGGTAAGACTTCTTTGACATCACGGTCAGCAATTGAATATTGACAGGACATGTTCAGTGGAAACTTCTACGGGGTAAATAAAAAGAAATGTTATGTCACTATAATGCATATTATATAAAATTGTTATCAATAAATAATTTAATCATTAATAATCTTTATATTTCTATGCACAAGGACGCAGTCAAAATCCAAGCCAGGGGACCGGATCCTTCCCCTTATTCCCTTGACAATCCATCAATTATTATTAATTGAAAATGTGTAACAATGATTTAAATAAATATTAACGAATATAAAACAAAAAATAACATACGATTATTTATAAGAGATTATTTTGTTCAAACCGCAGACACCCCCTCTCCGTACACACACCCCTGTAGAAAAATTATGGCTACGCCCCTGCTGCGTACAGTTAATCCATTAGTTTTATCTAATCATTATCTTTGTCTCGTACTTACATTTGCCAGGGCATTGTTAACAATTTTTACAGTCTGTGAAAAATTGCACACTATCAACTATTAAGGATTGGATTAACAAAGTTTAATGTGGAATATCGTGTAGATACAGTTGGACCCATTGTAATGTATGGATGTAAGACTTGGCCAAAGGTATTGCGAAATGTACATTTGCGTAACCGATTGGAAAGGATCCAGCGATTATGTCTTTTAAGATTGACCGGGGCCTATTGTACAGTATCAAACGATGTCTTAAATGTACTGTTGGGAGTGATGCCTGTCGACTTGACCATACGGAAGTGGGAGTTAAGAATAGCAATGAGGCGAAACAAACAATTGCTGTTAGATGGAGAGATAGTTAAAATAAAGACTGAAAAAAGCTAACAAAGATGCATGGCAAATTCGATGGGCGAGGTCTGTTAAAGGGAGAATAACGTTCAAGTTTATTCCAAATGCACTGTTTGTAACTCAACGAAGAAAGTGGTTTCAACCATGATATAGAATGGCAGAAATACTCCCAGGACACGGAGATTCTCAATATTATTTCAAACGGTTTGGAAAGGTATCAATGAGCCTTGTCAGTGTTGCAGTGCTCACGAAACGGTTGAATTAATAACGGATGACCATGATAGATAATAAAGAAAAATACGAGGTATTTCGTTCCTTCATAGATGGAATATATGGAATAAAAGAAGCACTGAAAATGTAGCGGAGTAGCTATTCGGGACCATTGAGTAGACTCAAAGACATCAGGCAGCAGAAGGAGAATGCAGGATTCATGAACCGATAGTCATGTAATGTATCTTATGATGTAGACATGAATACATAAATAACTAAATGAAAAAAGTCTTCATTAATGTCAAATTCTCTTTCCCCCTAACATAAGGTACTATGTTATGTTTCCCTTTTGACAATTATTCTCTCCTACGAGAACCAGAGAAAATTCTCACAATTGCGAGTAAAAAACATGCCATTGTTTGAATCGATTTTGTGCGTAATTACGCCTTGCTATTGTTTCCTGTAAAGCAATTTGAATTCTCGATGCAAATATGTACCACTTTCATTCATCTATTATCAAATACAATTGGTTTGAAATTAGTTCAGGAGAGTTTTTGTTCAGATATTTCCATATCTCTTTAATTGTGTTTGAATGTGAATTTTTGTTGAAAGAGATAATTTACGAATATATTAACTTTTGTTATTTGCGGAACAAATAAATCTTGTAGCACGTACAATGTGTGAAATGATACAAAAAGAATTCACAAACTAGTGATGAAAATAGGGAATGAGACCTATTTCTATAAAACCAGGCAAATATTATCAAAAGCACAAAATATCCATTGACACAGAAACAGTAGTCATACTGATGGTGAATATTTCTGTAACTTTCCTGTTTTCAGTGTTTAGTTACGAATGCAGTCAATAAAGCTCGATACGTTTCCCGCTGAGGGTCTACGGCAGTTGTGCGCGTGTTCGGTCTTGGCAATTTTGACCTTGCTCTATGAACAATGTGAAAGAGTGAGTTTATTATTAATAGTGTTGCAATTCACGTTCGAAAGCGATGAGAGTGGTTTTCGTGGTTTCCTTGACCAGTTTGGTATATTTTGACTCCCACGCAATTTCATTTTCTGATGGCTTTCTCTTGAGTATGTAGTTATAGAGTAAGATAACTGATTGTCTGAAAATCTCAGCATGTTACATAAGGCATTAAATATAATGAAAATCAATGAAAAGGGATAATTGTACAAGGATAGGTGCACTGACACAAGAACAGTCACACTTAATATGACTTGTAATATTTTTTTCTAGTCCGTTGATTTTATCTGGAAGACACCCATAATATTGAAAAGATTCTGCTCAACTTGAACGACAATCATCTGTAACGAATGTCTTTCAGTAACTGAGATCGATAAGTTGAAAACATGCCAGAATAAAAGAGATAAAAAGAAATCTGAAACATGCAGTGATTAAATAAATCAAATAAACTGATGATGATAATAATTTAGAAACCCGCAGAAACAAGTAATAAATCCCCATCAACTCCACAAACATGAAACAGCATGCATCTCTTATAATTTTCGTGACGTGTGAAGAAGACGAAAAAAACAGAATCAACAAATAGAAATTAAAAAACGATTCCCTCGTATGAAGAAACAACTCCGTAGTCTGGTTCAATCAAATATCATTCAAAAGTTTCTTTCTCTAGAATAACTTTAAGAAAACTGTAAAATAACATATTATTTATAATCACATTTATGGATAATGTAATACTTCTCAATCAACTGAAAATTCAACTGATTTTTATCAACCAAATCGAAAGATTATTCGAAAATTTGAAAAATATAAAGATCATCAAGTTTTAAATGTCTATATCTCAATCAATTAAAATCGTATTATGAGGTAATTTCTTTGTTCTGATGTTTATCGCAGTTCTCCATTCTCGCAGAAGCTCTGAACAACTCGCGATAGTGTTTCCTTTGTTGTGTAAATTCATTGAAGTGTACATCGCAAATGTTTCTTTTGAATTAATCAACGTTTCACATTGTAACACGCAAAGATCGCATTGGAATGCGTTCGCATTCACTGAATGATGGAGTATCTAGTGGTCAGAGAAGCATTCAGTTGTTTTAAAATGATGATGCTTCTTGCAATCTTTATGTCATTTCACCTACTACGAATTATTGTCTCTAAATCAATCCTTGATTAATCATGATCATATCTTTCAGAACTTTAATTATAAAAGTACTTAAAAAATAATAAAATGATGAAAAATATTTCTACCTCGTCATGTACATTACATTTAGGAAATATTGTAACTATATATTTCGAACAGAGATTTTTTTCTGAATTTTTATGAAACAGGTTAAAAAATACCTTGAGGATCTGGTACACTATTTTTGTGTGTCACTAGCTTGCAGAAATTAGCGCGTTTTTTTGTGAGAGGTGATAACAGTTTATTGAGCAGAAAGGGAATTGAATTCTGTCGGATTCGAAAGTACAGTCCGTTGAGTTTATAAGTCAGCTGGAGCCAAACCGCAAGACTCACAGAAATCGGTTATATCTCAATCTACCTTCTTATTAACATGTTTTATTAATATCAACATTTCACTTTATGTAAATTCTGATCCTACTTTTCTTCTCACATGAAACTAAAATATTCACACAAACAAAATCTCGGAAGGAGAGATGCTAATTATACACACTATACTATGTATACTAGAAAACTACTTATGATACTTCCATAAAAATAAAATGTTCATTAGGTTGAATTTTCTACTTTGAGTACATACTGTTTAACATTTTTTCTGTGAAAAGAAACTACAAAATTGACGACCGATGATTTTTGGTACTTCATTATTATGTTCATTTTGCGTTTCAAGTAATCTATAAATTTTAAAATTTTCTGAGATTTGTATTAATTACAGTATCATATAAAACTATATACCTGCAATCACGTTTTGACATCAATTTATTTTGCCACTTATGACCTCAATGAAAACTATAGCCCAGAAATGAGGGTCTTTGAGGGCCCAAACTGGTAAAAAAATTACCATCTTTCACAAATATGCTCCGATATTCGTCAAATCTCGTCATTGAATATGCATTGGTGCTTAATACAGCAGTGTTCTAAATTTAGTAGAACCTTCGTGGTCGCGTGCGTGCAGAAGACAATTTATATCGTTAATATGTGTCAAAATATACAAATCTATTTTTAAGCCTAATTTGAAGGGTTTTTTTGTCTAATTAAGCCTAATTTGAAACCAGATTTTTTTCACCACCAAATGAATCATTTATCACTTCCAACGAATGTAAATTAATCGAAACTACAATTTATTATTATGTTAAACTCTCTGAGTCAAGCCTAATAAGGGGAAGACATATTTAATAGAAACTGTATTTAGGAGTTAAGTGTGACAAGGCAAGTTTGAATTTTCGCTGATATAATTTATCGTCATGAAGATGTATTACATATACAATATATTATATATAATATGTATTACATTTATATATAATATATATTTTATTTATATATAATAATATATAATATATATAATGTACATAATAAAATATAATATAACATATTTTACAATAATGTATTATATGCAATATAACTGATATACATGCAATTCAAAATAGATTGCTATATAATGAATAATTTAGTGTGTAGGGAAAATATTGAAAAAAGCATAGCGAGATTAATCCAACATCTGAGTAAAGCATTACCTATTTCCCATAATTTATAATATTACTAGGAGAAGCCTATAAATGAATTTAAAATATAAAAATAAAATATCGATGTAGCTAATAAATAAGGATTTCATGAATAATCCTTTCATCAAATCCGCTTAACGTGTTGTTACTCGTGTCATGTAAAACATTGCGAATTTTTCATGAGATTGTTCATTCTGTCAAGCGTAATAAATCTGTACACTGAAGAAAAAAACGTAAATTGAATTTATTTGTTATTGAGCTAGATGTGAAAAAAAGTTCAATCCAAAATGTTTTTAATAATTTTATTAATACCCCCGTCAATTATCTTCTTCTTAAAAAGCACTACAACGATTTATCTCATCGGTTTGGCTACCTCCACAATAGCTTTCCACCATTTCCTATCTTGCACTTTCACTGTCCATTTTTTAATATTCAATTTCTTTAAATCTTCTAAGATATCATTCTTCCATCTGGTTTTGGGCCTTCCTCTCTTCTTTGATGTTAGCGGATTCCATTCATATATCTTTCTCACTGTTCTATCCTCTTTCATTCTGCATACAAGGCAGCCAGCTCAGTTTGGATGCTTTTATCTGATTTATGATGTTCTTGTGTTTAATTATTGTATTCTTAGGTTCGTTCTTAGTCTCCAAATACCATCTTCCACATTTATGGGTCCATATATCCTTCTTAGAATCTTTCTTTCAAAAACCATTAGTTTTTTAATATCTGCTTGTTTAAGAGTCCAAGTTTCTGCAACATATGTAACTATTGGCCTTATTGTGGCTTGATACAGATGAAGTTTAGCAGATTTCGAGAGTAATTTGCTCTTATATAATGCTCTGTTTGCGTAGTATGCTCTGTTGCCGACTGCGATTCTTTCGTTAATCTCTTCCTCATTCCCGTTGCTTCCATTTACGACTGATCTAAGATATTTAAATGATCTTACTTCTTGAAACTCTTCGCCATCTATATGAATTTCCTTTCTCAAAAATTGAACATCTTATTCCTTCTTTCCATTAATATGGTAGTTGCTGACTATTCCAAGTTTTAAGCACAAGTTTATGTATTTCTTTCCTTAAATTTCTTCCTCCACATTTAATCAATTCCGCAGGGATGTTGTCAGTTCCGAAGGCTTTATGGTTTTTTACATTATTAATAATATGGCAAATTTCATTGCATGAAGGGGGAACAACTGCATCTTCTTCTTGTTCTTGGGTTATTTCATTGTTTCTGTCTATACTTAAAGTCGTTATAGATGTTGGATTTAAAATTGTTTCAAAAAAGCATTTCCATCTTTCCAGCACTTGTGTCTTTTGTATTAATAGTTCACCATCTGCATCTTTTCACAATGCTGAATGGATAAATTGTTTATTTACAAATTTTCCAGCTTCTTTCAAGATTTTCTTAGTTTCATTCCTTCTGTAATTGTCTTCTACTGCTTTCATTTTGCACAGTATCCATTTCTTTTTCTTTAACCTACATACTTTATTAGCTATTTTCCTTAACTTGGTAATTTTGGAGCTTTAGCAACATTATCATATTTTCCTTAAACTTTGATGTGTTTCACGGTTTGCTCTAGTATTAACAGATATCAATTTTTTTCATTGTATCATTCTTTTCTTTGATAACATTTATGCAATCTTCGTCTCACCATTCATTCTTCTCCCTTTTTGTACATTTACCAGTTGTTTCTGTGGCAGTTTCAGTTATTTTATTCCTTAAATCTTCCCAATCCTCACTGATTTCTTCACTCCCTAGGCGATTTTTTAAGGTGTTTGCTAATTTATTTCTATATTCTTTCAGTATTTTAGAATCATGCATATTTGATATATTCCATTTTAAGATTTTCTCCTCTTTAATTTTATAGACTTTTGGCAATTTCTGTTGTAATATTACTTTAATTAGAAAGTGATCTGAATCTACATTTGGACCTCTTAGAGACCTTACATCTTCTATCAGCTCTTTCTTATTTTGGTTAATTACAACATGGTCTATTTGATTTATTACTTTATTATCTGGTGATATCCACGCTCCTATATGTATCATTTTATATCGAAACTGTGTGCTCATAATTTTCATGCCATTTAACATAGCAAAGGCACATAGGAATTCGTCATTCTCATTTGTGCTTTCGTGCAGAGTATGTTCACCAGTTACACTACAGTACACTCTTTCCCAAGTTGTGCATTAAAATCACCAAGTAAAATCAACGTATCACTTTTTAGTACTGTATCTATTATGTTTTGTAAGGCCTCATAAAATATTTCCTTGTTTTCCTCTTCCTGCTGATTTGTAGGTGCATATATATTAAATAATGTTATATTATTATCTTTACCTTTCACTCTTAACTTGCAAACTCTGTCATTTATTGGAGTGAAACCAATGATATGTCTCATAATTTATTTTTTCAAGGGGAACCCTGTACCGGCTTGACCTGTTCTTTCATCTGGGCCGCTACAATAAAATACAAACTTTTCCTTTTTTATACGTCCACTTTTATTCCATCTGATCTCTTGCACTGCCACTATCTCCATTTGTGTCTTATCAATTTGGTCACATAATTCTTGGATTTTTCCTGCCTGGAGCAGCGTTTTAACGTTCCATGATCAGATACTCATTTTCCATTTCCGTAGCTTCAGTCGTCTTGTTTGCTTACTTTTCCGAGGCTTATTGTGGGGGTGTTTTGTATTTTACATTTTTTTAAAGGTGATGGGGAGCATGTCCAACACCCAACCCTCCTCTTTTACGCGGACTTGGGACCGGCAACAGCACTGTGAAGCCAATCCCACCCCACAGTACTGCAGGCAGAGTTCCCGTCAATTATCTCGATTTTATTTTGTGAATAGCACATTCGGCTTCAAAATATTACATAATGTATGATATTTAAAGGAGGGAAAATCATATTTAAAAAAGGTCACTGGATGAAGGAGACTTGGTAATTGTACCCCACAAATTTTTCAGGATAAATTTGAAAAACAATTAAAAAATTATTAAAAAAATTATTTCCAAATATATGTATCTTAACGTAATTCGCCATTTAAATTCAAAATTTTTTTTGTGTACCTAACGCGTTTTATGATGTAAGTTTCTTTTTAATCAAGCCAATCCTGTGTGGTTTTAACCTGTTGTGAAACACCAAAAACACAATTTTCCCTATTAGTATTCTTTCGCGAGAGCAAAAACGATGTATCTCTTCTTGGACAAATCATTCTTTTGAGCGATGCATCGGAAAATAGTAGGAAACGCGCAGTATTTGATTATGTATTTCATAAATTAAACAATTATGTAAGTTTTACCCGTTAAATTAAGTACTTAAATGACACTAAGCAAACAACATATTTATGTCATGATTTTAATTTTCTCAGATAGCATCACAATAAATATGACGTTCATTTCCGGTTCATTTCCATTCATAGTCAATATATTTGACATAATAGGTACTTTTTAATACATCTAAAATACAGTATATAAAGTACCGTTTCTATAAAAATTGTTTCTAACATTTGAAATACTTTTCACCTGTTTTCTAAACACAAAGTTATTAGTAATGATCAAGAGCAATTTGACATACACCATTAATCACAGTTATATAAATAACTTATCAGAAGAGAACATTTAATTATTCCCTTATAGCTTATTAATGTTTTAATTCGGTTACAAATACGCATAATTTATAATAATAAAATATAATTCATTAAGTGGCGACACTCAGACCTTAAGAACTACTCGACCAATTTTCCAGGAAAGAAAAAAATTATAATCAAGAAAAAAGTGAGGAGTAATTTAAATATCAGCATTAATTTATTTTCTAATTCTGGGAATGATAATTTCTCTTATTTACCAATAAATGGAGTTTGAAATGATTGGGACGTAGCATAAAAAGTTTATTTTCATTCCTTTTAAAATCACAAGTATTAGTTAATATAAAGAGAAATTTAATCTGTTCTTACGTGACACAGTGTTTGTTTATAAGTATAATGTATTCGTAGAGGAAACTCGATTTTCCTGTCGAGGGCTGCGAAATGCCTCTTCGGTGAGAACTATCATTCTTAAACCAAAACAAACATTTTTCGTCTGTCCCTCTCTCGAGAGGAACTCCTGCTGAATGCAGCGTTTTCCGCACTTCTTGTCCTCGGTTCCACTCGACGCGTCCTCAGTGAGGGTCGTGGTCTCCATGCAATCGATAGTCGTCCTCGCTCGGAAGCTCACCGTCCCCGTCCTCATCTCTCCCATGCGACCGACAACTGGAGAGGAAAACGACTCCAAACATGCTTTGCTCTTGTAGATGCAACTATGGAGTTCGTGATGCCGTCGCTGTCGCCGTCGCCGTCGCCCTCCGGCTTTTCCGATCTCCTCGGATTCTCTGGAGACGAAATCCGACTGACGTGGAAAAGACTTTCGCGACTAACTTTAACTTGACTTTCCTTTTCAGGGTTGTTAAATACAACATTTCGCTTCACTAATGTCATGGAAGTTAAAAAAGACTTTGTATTGAAGAAGAGCTGTTGCAAACTGTGTATTACCAATGAGTTACTCTCCGGAAAGAAACAAAAAAAAAGCATGATCCCATTAATTTCGATCTAGGACCCAATGGCAATACCAAATTTAATACTTATAAAAGATGCTATTTAGCAAATTCGTGATGTTATACATTTATTATTTCCAAAATAAATCGTAGATATCAAATCGAAATACTAAAAAAATCGAGATTAATAATTAAAAAATTGTTAATGACCTTCCCATCCAAGTCCGCCTCTATCCAAGGAAATATTACTTCGATTTCATTACGAACCAAGTAATTTACCATTTAAAGCAACATGTTTCGTTTCAACATAGATGTCTATGTTTCAGTTGAACTAGAAATAAAACACATTTTTATTATGGCAATTCAAGGAATAAAATTGATGTTTGGCAAGTGGGAAGGAAATAAGTGATGTTGAAAAAGTCAATGTCTTATTTTGTAGTTGTGAGTTCTTTCAAACAGATAATTTTACTCATTTTGCTTAGTTCACTTACGTTCTTTGAAAGCATAATGGAACGATATGATTCCTTCATTCGTTTTAAACTTCTAATGAATTTTTGAAATCCAAAACTGAAAGAGATATTTCCCAATAGAGTCGTTCCATGAATGTAAAAATATTTTCGGACCTAGACATCTTTTATACCTTTTTTGGTTTGTAGTGATCGTAATAAACATTTGGGTGAAACATTTACTTATGAGCAGTGATTCGTGATACGCATTTCTTGTGGTCCCTTACTTTCTTGTGTAGCTCGTGACCTTTTTTGAAAGTTGTTTACATGAAACCGTAAGAAATGAGGTTAAATTCTGTACACAGATCGACAATTATCAGCGTAAAAAATCGTGTAATTCAAATCTGCTGACAGTTTTGAACGATATGAATAGCTGACTCTGCCATCTCACCTCTCGACCTTAGTTTTACCTTCTCCCTTTTGCTCATATATTCACGCTTCGCTTTCATCTCGTCCAGATCGAATAAATGGAGTTACATTGTAATTTACAGTCGATATTCGATAATATAATATTTATTGCTTATTTATTTAGTCTTCTTGGCTATTTTATCTTACATATAAAATAAAACACAAGATTACAAATTTATTATGTAATCAAAAATTAATAATAAAATAAATAGTATAAATAAAAACTTAAAATATTTTTTCGTATTTATTATACGTATTACGTTTTCATTACTAGTCTAATTCTAACCTAAACTACTTATGAACATACTAACCAGTATTAGTAAATATGTTTTGCAGTTTACCCTGAAGACTCAATTTAAGCGTGTTTCATGATTTCGACGACAGTATTATGTACGTATTATGTATTTTCTCTTCAGCTCTTCGATGACTTAACACTCTAGTTAGCGAGTTAAAAAAAGAATGATTTTATTTTATAATAGTGAACTTTCCTGACACCACGACATCGGGGCAACTACGAATCGGTGAATGAGAATTGAACATTTATAATGGTTTATCCGTCTATAAATAACATTTGAAAATCTCTTTGCTGACACGAAAATGATTAAGGAATTAATAATACTTATTCATTTACTTAACTATTTTCAAAAGTAAACTACACGAATGAATTTAATATATTATTTTACCCCACCTCAAACAATGTCAATAAAGGTCAGAGTACTAAAACTATACTCGTGTTATAGTTTACTATGCTATACTGACATTATGTTCGTACGTACCTGAAAATTCCCATTTTGCATACAAATTTTTAGAAATATAAGTAGTTTTTTGTGTTTCTGTGTTAGCACACCCACGTAATTTGTTAAAAACATATATTGAATTAATTATTTATTACCATGTTCTCATATGAATTTCGTTTATGTTTGGGGTTGAATCAACTTTTTATGTATATTAAGCTGATTATAACTATTTTATTCTTACTATTTCATTCTCCCACCAATGGCTTGTTGGAACACGAAACTGTTTCTTCGTCATTTGGAAAAGATATATTACAGCAGAACATAAAAGACATAGAATGTGCTAAGACTACGTGGAAAGAAATGACGTAGATAAACCAAGGTTATANTTACAGCAGAACATAAAAGACATAGAATGTGCTAAGACTACGTGGAAAGAAATGACGTAGATAAACCAAGGTTATAACATTGTGACTCATAAATCAATAATAACGTTAACCGTTAAAAGAGGAAAATGGTTGGTAAGTAGCAGTTTGGCGTAGGAATGATAGCAAGAATACCATGTGAAAACTTTTCACAAGATGTTTTCAGAAATGGCCAAAGTTTCTATTTTCAATCCAAATCCGTTTATTGTCCTTTACTTGATTTCACACACAAGTCTCAATCTGGCATTGTTATTTGCAGATATGCATATTTTTGCAGGTCAAATTTAATTATAATTGAAATGAATATTTTAGTTCTTAGAAGATCGAGAGCCAAAAGCGAGAAATCAATATTTGTGTATCACAAATATTTTTATCACTTGGTAGCTAACTGAGACTATCTAATTAAATGATATGGAATCTCACTACAAATCTGCCTCCGGAATCATTTTTAATCCTCCAGAAATTCAAACCTCAGATCAGTGGGGTGCTTTTCTTCAGCCGATGAAAGTAAAACGGCCAGTGCCAGCACAGTCTGTTCGATGACAACATGAGAGTCCTTAAGACCTGTCCTCAGCCACAGCTTCCCTCCACTTGACGGACAGGAGGATAGTCGCCGGTGCCATCTGGCGTGACAGATGAATGCCTAACTGCGCAATGCCAACCCTCGTCACGACGACAAGTGATGCTTCCAGAGATGAGGCTGGCAATGCCACTTTATCTCTCACTCTCGTACTCGGTCTCTCATTACTCAGCTCGCTTTCGAGAACAATGATTTTGTTCTATTGCACGTTTTTGTTAAGATAATTGCTGAACTCGCCCAGGGTTGCCCGGGATTTTGAATTGGTCTTAACTCGTCAGTTTGACTTAATTTCACGAAGTTTGATGAAGAGATACGGGGCAATTTTATACGGCCACATCTCTACTAATAAAAATGAATTATTTGAAATGTCTTTTGCAAAATCGATGAAATCATTAGAGATTTCAAAGGACTCTTCTTAAGGATTTTTCCACAAAAAGCAAAGCATGGCTAATATTGATGAAGTACAACAGCAGAAAAACGATTAAAATAGGTTGCTGTACGGTAGATGTAAATCTTCACTCGCATGACTATTGACTAGGAAGCTTATAGCTCAGCCAATAAAGGTGCAAAAACATCGATTTTGAGAAAAAATTGGCGGAAAGCTGAATTTTTTCCCACTGATATACCACTTCCCAAGGAACATTTTCAGAAAAGTCTCCAAGAATACCACTGGAGCTTAACCCCCCAGTCCCCCTCAAAGCTGCAAAATGTGAAAATTTACGGAGAACGCATTATCTCTGTTACTAATGATCGGATTGAGTTCAAATATTTTTGTTCTGTTTATTATTACGTATTATGACTGCGTACGTGGTGACTTTACGCCCAAGACACATGCTACATATTCTTGCTTACTCCCCTCTCCTCGGCGTTAGTATCTCACGTAAATGCATGAAAATTGGTATCAATATATTTGCAAAACTATGAGCGATAACTTTTACATGATGATTTTTTCCGTATAATTTCTTATATAAAACATTTTACAAAAACCAAAAATGTCAATGTGAAAAATCGATTTTTCCACATATTTTCTATAATGGACGGATAACTATTCGTTTAATCGCAGATATGAAGATAATTAATATTATAGCCAGTGGAATAATAACAGAGCTCCAGTGGGATTCTTAGAGACTTTTGTGAAAATGGTCCTTGGGAAGTGGTCTATCAGTGGGGAAAATTCAGCTTTACGCCAATTTTTTTCCGTTTAAAACCTTTATTGACTTTGCTATTGATAATGTGTCCGCCAGAGTTTTATTACGTTACGTGAGGTGGTACCGAACGCCAAATAATTCTGAGGTCTGAACTACGCACTTTGTTTATTTGCTTTTTGTTTTAAGTGTATTTTCCTTCCAGTTGGAACTTTAAAATAATTTGTAATAAGTAGGTAAACAATACTGAAAACTCGGCGTATTTTTGTGGGTTTTCTTCGTGATATTTACATTTTGTAATAAGCAAAAGTGAAAACTTAATATCACGAAAATAGAGAAATATGGAAACTAACATATGAATTTACAATAATACGCAAGAACCCGGGTCAATGCCTGGTAAAATGAGTTAATAATTTTCATGTGTTTTGATACCTTCTGCATCAGCTCACTGTGCCAATTTTTCTTCGAATGTTGGTATATGTTTTTTAACAATCGTAATAAATACATATTTTTTAATTTTTAATGTTTTATTTGTGAATTGTTTTAAAATTTTAAATGTCTATCAATTATTATTTTTAAGTTTCTTTTAAAATCCCGGGCAACGACGAATAGTTCAACTAGTGGTCAATAAAACACAATTAGTTGGCGACAGTTTTCTTAAGGTTATCTTAGTAACCACAATGTCTAGTTTTACTGTTATTATCACTTGGACTCTAGGCTTGGATACGCGGACAAAGCAAATTATAACGTATTATGTAGGGATTTAATTTTATTACCGTTTTTGATTCTCCTACCTTAATTATCCACGATTTTATTGTTTTTTATTATTTTCTTGGCACATGCTCGACACATTCTCTTTTAATACTCACCTAACGTTTCATTCTTGTAATCTTTTGTTTGTCCATAAATGAATCTTTGTTAAAAGTGTCATTTTTATTTATTTATACTATCTTAGTTTAATACCTTTCTTTTGTCGTGGGGGTTTGCTTGCAACTCAGGTTGACCGGTCTGAGCTGCAAGCTCACCCACGGCATGGGGTGAGGGGAAAGACGGTGGAGGAGGTGGAGGGTTGTGGGAGGAGGGGGACGTTTGGGGGGTCACGGATTATGTGGGGGCTAATTGAGATAAATCCAGAATGTGGGGAATCTGCTTTAATACTCACACAAGATAGCAATGATCATGAATGCCAGTGAGAGAGGACTGGACCGAGTTCTGCGGCGGCTCAAGTTCGGACGCCCTAGACTCGCGGAGATGGCGCGAAGGCGGCCGGTCTCCTGGTCGGCTAGGCCCAGATAAATGGTCGAAGAGGGGAGGGGGAAGCGCACTCAGGCGTCACACGAGGCAACATCCATAGCAGTACATCTTACTACCCTCGGTCCTCCGGACTATCTGAACCCTCGGAACTATCGGAGAGATCTGAGAGCTTTCGTCTCTCTACTCGCCCGTTATACACTATTTGACACCACGCGTCATGACCTACTAACCCAGTCCTCTTTCTGTGTTGTGCACTCGACCCACGTCATTATGCTGAGCGTGTACTTGTCGGTATCTTCACGACACTTTGCATTAAATTCGATCTGTTCGTTTATTTAATTACCTTTAGATTTCAAGTTGTACTCGAAAGATATATCCACAGCAATTTCTCGCCTATCTGACACCCTTGTTGAATAAACTGCTATTTATTACCCGTGTGCAGAAAACTTATTGGCTTTACCTACACATTGAGGTGGTTCGATTCGAAGGACCAACTGTAGTGACAGTATAAAATGAAGAAAGGATGAGGTGAAAGATGAATAGCGAGTGCCAACAAAAAACAGTTTAATAAAACATGCTATGAAGGTAATTGAGAAGAATGATACAATACTGATTTTCCATGATACATCGTGATGAGATGAGGTGATCGTGGAAAGTCAGTCGAGATGACGAAGGTCAAGATGAATTGATGTGTTGAAATTCAGTGAAGTTGAGTTGGAATGGAAGAAAGATCTTCACGTAGATGAAAGTGCCTTTAGTTGCGTCGTGGTGCAGAGTTGCAGCAGGAAAATGTCGGCTAGCATGCCGACTCACGATAGTAGTGATGCGAAGAGAGGTATCTCCGCTGACAAGGTTGGAGAGAGAAGAAAAGCATGAATGCCCACGGTTGACTACTAGAGAGAGAGTGACCGTCCGACGGTCCTCGCGACAAGTCAACATATGGCAAGGTTCGCTGTGCAAAGACTCGCGCTACGAGTGCGAGTTGGCGCCAATCGCAAGGCAGGACGTCGTGACGGCTGGTTGACTTCTGGCGGGAAGCGCCGCCTCGTGGTGCGAGAAAAATCAATATGCGTGGTTGACCACAGAAGTTTAGTAATTGAGATATGACACTCATTTAGCACAAAGTTTATGGTTGGTAGATGCTTCACTTGTCCACTCACATAACACCACAAAAAATGTCTGAACAACACGGGTCGGGTTTTTTTTTTCAAAAATACGTAAATTTCTGTTCACGAGACATGGGTACAATTTAAATACAATAATAAATATAAAACCTCCTTAAAAACAACTACTAAATCGAATAAAATGAGTTAAGGTTTTTATTAAAGTAATGCAATGTCAAACGCTATTACCTCCATGCATAAGATCGTATACCACATTACGTTGATTTTTATAAGGATCTACTACTTACTATCGTTAAAAGCGTTAAATTGACAATAAACATTTCCCTTCCGTACAAGAGAAGCTTTACATAATACAGCATTGTATCATAAATAAGGTCATGAGATGACTTTAATTAAAAAATGACGTGTTGATTTCCATTACATATATTACTTTCCATAATCCAACAAAATTTGACTCTTAATTGGAGAAACGACTTACATAACCAAAATATATTTTTCAATATACTTCAAGGTATAGTATATACTGCAACTTATCTCACAGTCCAATTACTTATAATACAAAAAAAGCCTATGAATCAGTTTTCTTCATTTTCCAATCACTTATAATGCTGGAAAGACATTGGATTTTCCTAGCACACAAAACATGAAACGAAGGGGATGTTAAATTTTGCATAGCATAGATAAAATAAACGTTGATTAATATAATAAATATAATTAAAATAAATGATAAAATAAAATGATCAATTACATAATAAACAATTGAATTTTATTTACTCTAAATGTTTGGCCTCGTTTATGGAATGTAAATGTAATTATTTGTGAGAAGGACGCTGCGTGTCCTCCAACGTCGTGCAACGTCACCTCTTTCTTCCGGAGAGTCTTCAACAGCATCCGCTCCTCGTTGACAGAGTAAATATTTTAATTGCCTTGAAATCCTTGGAACACAAGCTTAAGTGTTTCATCAGTTTGAAACAAGAGCTTCCTACTTTTAGTAACACCATGTTTTCTCTTAACGATAAAATTTTCCTCAAAATTCCGATAACGAGCAAGTATGGTAAAGACGTTTTAAGAAATACTCCAAATTGTATTATTTGGCTTGTGCAAAAATGTAAGTATCTTAATTAATCTAATATGAATAAATAAACTTAATTTGACAGTAAAATTCAAGTGAATGTTTTTTGGCTTAAATTGCCAAAATCTTAGTTGAAAAAAAATTCAAGGGAGCTGCCGCAAATTATGTATTGTGACATATTACTCATAGATTTGAAAATCAACAACATTTTTGTGTGAAATTTCTTTCTATCTATTGATATTATAAACTTCTTTGAATTTAAATTTAGATTTTCAGTGTTTAGCTAGATTTCGGACATTACGTCTAAGACGTTTTAATGCATGATTTTAGAAGTTAAATGATTGCCACAAAAAACTGTGAAAACCAATAGTGGAGAAATTGTATCATTAATGCATTTGAGTCTATCTCGATCTTGCTAAAACTGACCAGAAAAAAATCTTATTCAAATTTTTTTATCATTCAAATTTGACGTATTATTCTAAAATCATATTGACTTAAATATTTTTGCAAGTTGCATTATTACCAAAACTTGCATTTTGCTTATAGAAGGGATGGATTTCAAAGGGCGAAACTACTCAAGTTCCTTTTGCAAATTTATATAACACAAAAATAATTTTATATAAACATTATGTTTAAATCTGAATTCATAAAAGCAGTGAGATAACTACGTATTATTAGTTTAATATATTTCCTTTGAGGAAGGAATTCTTTAAGTTACACTTCATTATTATTTGACAGCCCATTATGGTATTTAAAACCAACAATCACTTGCGAAACTTTCAACGCCTTGGTTGACAAAACCAAGTATTCAGTCTGTAATACAATTTCAACTTACCATGGGCTCTCACTTTAAATTCAACACATATTTCTCATTGGAGATTGAACAGACAGTTTATTAAACTAGTCTATAAATTTAAACTTATAGTAACATTTAAGTTGTCGTGAAGACAATGTTTAGTTTTAATTTGAATCTGAAGCCTGCTTGCTAACTGTTGTCGCGAAGAGTTTTGGAGAACATCCTCACGACTCATTCTAAACTAACTCAGAGTTCTAGCGAAGAGGAGAGAAGGAGTCTCGAGTAGTCGAACCATCCAGTCACGGCAATTATTCAGTTGCTAATTATTTAGCACAAACAGGAGCAGCGACTGTGGCAGGTACACGGCTGTAGCTCTCGGCGGACCATCAAGCGTTGCGTAATGAAGGATCTCTTTGAGGGGAGTCGCGATTCAAGCTACGCATCGCCAAAGCCCCTGGCTATGAAGGATGGACATACGAATCATTGCCGAGCATCCTCTAGGCCCCAAGCTATGGAAGACGGTAGGATTAGAGTACGCTGTATATTCGTCGGCCGTCGTCCAGCGATTCCCCTAACGAGATCTTGCGGTTGCTCGTTATATAGAGTAGTTCCGCTGAGTGTACCCTCCGTCAATGCCGTTGTAGTCCGCAGTTTCACGCGCGAGCGACGCCCTGCACAATTTACGACAAAGTCATAATTTGATTTCTCTCGAAGAATGAGGCCTTTGAAATTGTTCATAGCAAAAATACGAAAAGGCAATTTCGACATGTCGTGTATGACCATTACCTTGTTATAATGAGGTCTCTTCCACCTCTTTACCTATGTTTCCTATCTGCGCGAAAATTTTCACCAAATTCTCTTATCAACGGCTTTACATTTGTAGGTCAGGAAAATAAGCTGAATTATTAGCCGAAACTTGAAAATATTTTTCCTGTGATTTTATCGGAGACACTAGGGGATCGTATTAGGAGAGTCCTCATATCTCGCGAGTCAAAAACATTTTATGTGTAAGTGTTTTATTTAAACAATTAGAGTGAAATAATTGTTATGCATCGTAGAGATAAATAAAACTATGCATCGTAGAGAAAAGTGGAGAAAAGAGATGAAATAATGTTATCTAGAAAATGGCACTTGTTAAAGTAAAATCGATTTATAAACAAAAACGTTATTACAAAAAAAAACACGAAAATTGACATTTTAGAAAATTGTTTATAATTTTAACATTTGTTGTTAAAATCGTATGAAACCTTCAAAAAGGTAACAGTTTTGCCATACTTTAAAAGTTTACTCTAAAGATGGACCCTGTAGGTGCAATAGATTTTGAACAATTCCATTTATTTAATCGAGAATCTCAAAAGTTAGTAACTTTAACCCTCTGTAGTGGTGTCAATCTGCAACGCAGGATAAATCGTAGTTTTTCGCGATAAAATCTCGGGAAAGTATTTTTTTATTTTTTATTTTCCTGGATTATTGGAAAAATTGTCAACACAAACTGCATCTGAAGAGAGTCCGTCAATAGTTACCCAGACGCTTCTTTCATCCTCCGTGAAATGGAAATTTTAATCTGTGGTTTGGTTCGCCACAATTTGCTCTTATTTCCACAACGAAACTGTTTTCTGTTTTAACTTTTCTTCTGATCTTGTAACTGTAATTGTGTGATGTTTTTCTTCCTCTTGTTCGTTGATTCGATGTCGTTCGTTGATCGAACGAATAACAACACTTTATTTAAGGTTCATAAAGACACTAAAAAATGAATTTAAAACAATAATTAATACCAATTAAAACAGCATTAATTAAGAAATAGTATACTATTCCGACGAGGCTTCTATGAAATGGAAAGTGACGCAACGTATCACGACCTCTCTGTGCTTCTAATTAGTCTGTTTCTAGAGAATTGCAAACACGTCCAACCCAATGTTTGATTAGTGCTCTTCTGGGATGCAGGTGGGGTTCTCTTAAGCTCTTCTTTTCTCTTTCCATTTACAGACTCGTTTATTTATTCAACATGTACCTTTTAGGAGCAGCCGCGGTTGCGTCCAGTTCGGTCCCATTTCAATTAGCACGTACATTCCGCGTTCCGAGGAGGTTCCCGACCTTTGATGAGAATGAGCGACCTCATTATTTTTGACATGACCTGACATGTTCTTTTGTAACTTACCAAATATTGGTCAAGCGCTAAGTACCCATAGCTTTCCCCAAGTAAGTTATAATTACATTGAAAACATTAGTCTATAACTATATTATGTTATGAAATAAATTATTATTTAACTGAAAGATATTAAACGATTTCCTCAGAAAACTAATTTTATTTAATTACATCACGTTGCGGCGGCTTATTTCAATCATTGTCATGTGAATGTACATAACTAAAGAAATTAATTAATTAATGAATTACCTGGCCAACATAAAATAAGCAACCACTTATAAATAAAACTTTTATAATTATTGTTTATTTAATGCCGTCCTGAAATATCATTTATTTATGTAACTATGAACATTAATTTGATAAAATTTGAAATTATCAGTCAAAATCTACTCGGTTGAATAGAAATCTCAGTCTGCTAAAATGGCCATTTAAAATATTAATATTATAATGTTTGCAGAATATTGTCAATATCTGTAGTCAGTAATTCTCCTACACTATATTGGAAACAATACCCGAATTTGTATACTATTATCGCTTTAAAATGTCGTATTATTTGTATTCACATGAATTAAAGTATTCAATTTAATATTTCATGAAAACGATGATAAAATTTTAAAAATACTTAAACTAAAAAAAATTAAATATTGTGGCATTAAAGTTCGAATGAAAGTAAATGAATTATTACTTTACATGCCATAAATGAACGGTCTGAACATGATCTTCATTCATAAACAAGGAATTGAGCATACTTTCGTAACGTATATATTCCTCATTTAGAATTTGATATGAGGTTATCGTTGAACCATGTATTGCACTCCACCGTATTGAATGTATTTTATCTGACTTACCTATTTATTGACCAATTGATATACTTTCGTGATTATTTCAACCTGAGTAATGCACAATGCACACTCTAAGTTAATCCTATATTTGTGCATTTCATTAAAAAAATATGAACTAAATTAAATTTTTCTCTTGTGATGGCCAATGGCGTTAGTTTCCTTCAGTAGAAATAAATTCATTGGAAATGGGCAATTATCTGGTTGATATTCAGCATACTCCACGTACTGAAGTTGCAATATGAACATCTATTAATTCAGCCTGCACGTAGTGAATGTGGAATTTGAATGGTACTGTTATAACAGCTTAACATATCGAAGTATTTCTAAAGTTCTTTATCTCTGTCCCCTTTTGAGAATACTAGTTCATTCTGAGTGCCATTGAAACGTTCAGGATTTTCCTCGAGTCGTATTTATTTAATGCCTAAAATTATTATTCGATAATTAGACAACGAAACTTGCTCTTCCTTCAGACCACAGATTGCGGGAAAAGGAATTGCGTAGTAAAGAGTTTGATAAATAACATAATATACTGACATTTAAGGGAAACAACTGCAGAAAAGTCAACACTTCGGTCGAGCACTAAATCGAACACGCGTTTTACCACTTAGGACCGAATAGCGGGTCAAGATGCAAACAATAAGATTGTGTCAGTTTGTTGTTTCCTGAAGCAGAATTGAACTGTTTTTTTAATGGTTTCGATTGTCAAGTAATTTCTTTATTAGAAACGGCCTGAAAATAATTTTATAAGTCCTTCAGCTTTTTAAAATTTGGTCTAGGTTTCTGTTATTATTGTGCAACATATGGATTCATGTGAACACTTACTTAATATGTTATTTTTTCGATAATTGAATAACAAAAGTTTATGACTTGCCAAAATCTGAAGACTTGCTATTTACGTGATCCGGATTATAGCCGATTTCCTAAGGAGCTCACAAAAATCTTCTTGTACCCACTCACAAGGTCTCTATATTCCACCAAAAACTACGAAGTGTGTCGTTCTATCAACAATGAAAACTGTTATAAATGTAATTATCCTGTTATAATAATTTGTTGGACAGAGATCAACACTCTTAATAAATAGACTGTAGAGAAACAGAATACTCAAATGAAATCATCGCATAATAGAACGAAAAAGAAAATGGTTGAAAATTTAAACTAAAAATAACACTCTAAGTGATAGTTGTTGCTTCCACGCCACTGCGCTAAGTCAACTCACAGCATGCGCAGTCCTTGCGCATTCACTTACTGCAGAGCAGAATCGATTGACCACACTGGGTGAAATTTTCATCTGTGTCTCTCACACTTNGGAAGCAACAACTAAGTCAACTCACAGCATGCGCAGTCCTTGCGCATTCACTTACTGCAGAGCGGAATCGATTGACCACACTGGGTGAAATTTTCATCTGTGTCTCCCACACTTATTCGAGACAAAACGTAACCTAACATTCCGGGGCAACCACACAACTCTCGTTGCCGATTCCTTCACGCAAATCATATGGTTAAGGCGACTTCAGACATTCGTCATTCAGCGAATATCGAGCGCTCGCTAGACGAATAGCGAATAGTGTGGATGGGTTGCTTGCTCTTTGCCGCATCACGAATACCAGTTCTCGCCCTACCCGCAGCGTATCGGTTTTTCTGGGGAAATTTTTAAAGGAAACATATCAAAGGGAGCAATGACGACCATAGGCGAGCGATGCTCGCCATTCGGGGTTCGCCGAGTTACGAATGTCTGGAGTCGCATGTACATGGAAGAGCAGTCCCGATGGCATGGGCCTCGTTACATCGTATGTCATGAAATAAATAAATGACATTTTAATATTTTAACATTTTAACAAATAGAAGTTATTAAGAGAAATTAATTTCAACATTGCCTACAGACATAGCTGTATCGCAGCTTTTGACAGACGCCTTTTCCGATGTTCTCTTTCAATTTTGTGTGAATAGTGAGATAAATATTGTACAGTTTGACTCTGTTATGTCCCGTAAACTTGAGTTCATTTATGTGTTAACTAGTGGAATATTTCTAGTTTAAAAGTAAATTAATTATTCAAAACTGTTTACAAAATAAAGTGGGACACATTTTATTTTATTTTAATTAAACTTTTCCCGGTACCTCATCACTAATCCACTATCCGGGTTATATCTCTTTCTACGATTCATATTCATAACATGTCTCTTTTTTTTGTAACGTTTGTCCATTTAAGTGTCTCTTAGTCTGTGGATTCCACAGTTTCTATCCCAAGTGCGAGGCGGGCACTTTCTACTATCGTAGCGCGTCTTTACTTGGTTTTCTTAGTAACGTTATCGCAGTAATAATCTCTTCAAACTCCTGATATACTTTTTCATATTGTTAAAACACTTGGTGTGTAACTCTGCAGTGTAAAAAAATATTTCTTCATCCGATCTATTAATTTCCACCTGTCTATGCCATTAAATGTACATTCAAGCAAGATATTAAAAAATCTTCTCCCCTTTCCCACATTGACGTTCCTCATCTTCCATCAACTTTATTCTGTACAAATTACTGCAAATTGCATGCACTTAAATTATACGTCATCAGTATACGCGATTATAGTAATTTCCTCTTTCTCTATTAAAACTTCATTTAGTATCAAATTCCATAAAATTGGTGCCGAATGACTTCCTTGGAGACACCCTTCACTAGCCCACTTTATCACATCATCCCTGCCCAATATATCAAGTATCGATCTTCAAAGTATGATGAAGTATATTCTCCTCTTTCTTTCCTAACCCAATCTTCTTGACACATTCCATTATTAATGTCCAATTAAATCTTCAGACGTCTTCGAAAACAATCCTTATAGCAAGCATATATTTTTCCAGTTTCGTTTGAATCGCTTTGACAACCCTATTTACTGCATTTTGTGTTCCACGTTGTGGTATAACTTCAAATTGACTTCCACAGAAATTATATTCTGTTGTGCGCTGTAATATTTCTTTGGCAATCTTTTTACAATTTTCCGATAACTAGCCACAAGGGTATTGGGTGATTTGATTTGCCTAATGTCCGATCCCGTATCTTATCCTTTAGTAACAGTCGTAAAACCCCAATTTTCCAAACTTAAGCAAGCGTTCATAATTAAAACAATCAATGATAAATTTTACAATTGCCTCCCAAAGCATACAGTACATATGGCGAATCATCTCCTTGATAATAGTATCATAATCTGGACTTTTGTTTTTAGGAGTTTCTTCAACCATCCGGTACAAATCTTCGTCGACCATCCAATTTTGATATTTTTATGTGCTCATATTTTCGTATCTTCAATGAGAAACTCACTAACAGTTCTTCTCCATTGATCCATCCCTTAGTGCTTTTACTCTTTTCCACACACATTACACCAAACAGTCGCACCCTCCAGCCTTTCACGTCCAATGACATACGGCAACCCCGAAATATTATTTCGTAAGCTTTCTTCCAGAAATTCTCTCCAACATTCGCGCTTCCTTTCGAGTATCCTTTCCTTGTTTTTCCCGCAATCTAATATCTTCCCCGCATTATCTCTTTTTGTACTCTTCGCTTTCTCGCCCTCTGGTACGCACAATCTTCTGTAGCGATTTCATTCATATATCTCGAACACGCCATGACGGCATTTATGATTTTTTGCTGATTTTATATCAAAGGGAAGTAAAACAATTTCTATAACGGAATGATATATATTGGTCAAGATCAACATCTTAAAAACATGTACATATTTCTTCCGTGTACCCTACACGTGGAGAAGATATGTGATAACTTTCGGTCAGGTGAAAATGGCGACGAGCCGGGAATCGAACCCGGTTCCTGTTTTGATCGCTGGGGGGTTAACCACTACGCAGGGTTAACACCCCTGCGATCAAAGCAGGAGTCCCGGGTTCGATTCCCAGCTCGCCGCCATTTTCACCTGACCGAAAGTTATCATCTTAAAAACAATTTATACTCCCAATATAATCAGCACACTGAAAATGAATGGTAGTTTAATTTTTTAAGTCGCAGACTTTAGGCGACGTTGAAACGAAAAATAATCTAGGCTTGCTTCCGGAGAGTAAATTAGTGTATTGTGCTCCACGTGGTCATGCACAGTTTCTACTGTTTATTTTTTACAATCAATTTATTATTATTATGTTTGCATGTTCAAAAGAAAATTTATGATCTGCATTTTTTTTAAGTCTCAGTAAACATGAGATCAGAATGTTTGAATTTGGTTTGCATGCATAGTTATTTTGAGTTTTTAATATTTTTCCCTAATTTTTTTCATATATTTAATAGGAGATATAAGTGCCCATCATTATTTGTAAGTTTTTTGATCACGGAATAAAATCGACGCCTCAAACAAATTCTTTGTTTTTTTAAGAATTCTATAACCTTAAGCTAAAAAACTAGGGATGGAAACTTGCAAACACAGGTGCGTACAGATAAAGTCTCAAACAGAATTTTAGTTGCGTTGGGTTTTTCTATATACTATTTACGTGGCATATCAGGTTACATATCGTGTGTATGGCATGTGACTTTTCTGGAAACATTTTCACCCTTATATGAATGTATTTCTCGTTTCGGACATCTAAGGACCCGGTTGACCAGTGTTAGTAAGTCTCAATTCTCTGAGTTTACTCACAAGACGCATCGCGATACATTTTGGGGGAACAACGTCTAGCTGTATCTGAATGTTACAACTGCGAAGAATATAGATTTCGGTTGTGAACCGCAGAGGGTGAACTTTTCATACACCATAGTTATATGAACTGAGACATAGAAATGAAAAGCTGATAGTTTTTGTGGTCCCACCGGGAATTGAACCCGGGATGACTTGGTGATGAGTGAGCACGTCAGCACCGTAGACACGGAGAAGCTATTTTCTCCCTTATATATTCCGAATTATGTTATTTTTCCCATGGCTTTGGAATATCCAAATCCACAATAGCACACCTGTGGCTAGAGCAGGAGGTCCTGGGTTCGAGTCCCGGTCTGTCGCAATTTTCACCTGGCCATTTACGATGCAAACACTTCTCCTCGAGTAGATACTCTCAAGTTGGGGATTAAAATCCCCAATAGATGTGCTGTTTACGTCTGTCGTAATTACATTATTAAATTATAAACTTTTACGGCTTAAACATCTGAAATTCATTTGAAAATCGAACACAAACGTAACTAAGCATAATGTCACAAAACTGTAACATGATTCAGAAGGGAACTAAATCTTTGAAGACCAAGGAACGAAGGTCATTGAGTCTCCAATAAAGCCAGAAAACGTTCATGATTCAATTTGCTCGAAGAGAACCGATCGTATCAACGCAATTGCGAATGGATGTTGTATTTGAAGTTTTTTTATTTTCGGTTCGTGTAATTTTGGATACAGGTACACCTGTATCTAATATTACGAAACATACCCCTTCCGAACTCGAAGTATATTCTATTACTTTGTACGAGCGTTAATGTTGTATTCAATTTTACATCGAGAGTAAAATTGGTTTCAAACATTCGTGTCTGACTTATTAAACACTTGGTAAAAAGTTTGTAGAAGTTTGTAAACACTTGAAATAAAAAGTCTTGGAGATCAATTTCTTAAAGTAGCACTGAAAACTCTAAGAAGTGACAGGTATCTTACCGGATGGAATAATGCAGGATGTAGGCGTTTAGAATACATACTAAACTGAAAAATATGCCTGAAGGATTCAACCATTGGTCCTTTCATCCTATTAGATCCAGAATTGTTAGAAGGACTTGTAAAGGAGGGTGTACACGGGGCTAGTGAACACCGCTTTTCAACATAGCTTCGAGACGCCGCACAGTGGATTATATTGAGGCGAAACCTGGCCAAAAGAATTTTATTCCGTGAATTTGATGGATTATGGCGAATCATGGATTATATGTATATAAATAAATGCCATGTTAAATTAAATACGTTTTTGATTCGAGAGGTTATGTATCAAATCTATATAAACAATTTTAAAAAGCACTATATAAATTTTCTTAGCGTGAATAATGGACATAACATTTGTATATATACTTAAAAATGATTTTTTACCATAATTCACCAAATTTATTGGATATAACACTTTTAGCTAGGCTTCGTCTCGATACACTTCACTGTACGGAGACACGAATAGGTGTTAAAAATCTGCATTCACCAGTCCCGAGTACGTGCCCCTGAAGAAGATTCTCGCAGTATCTAATTTGATTTTATTTGACCACTTCCATGCCTAATTAAAGAACAGGCATTATATTCACGGCACATACTTTCTGGTAAACGAATGTTTGGGTGACAGACATGTGATTTTGTTGCAGGTCGCTGCGCCTCCTTCCAATGAGGAGCAACAAATGCGCGTGCTGCGGAAGCATGCCCGCCACTGCGGCTTGCAAATGGTCGAGGATGCAGCGGTACACATGCACGGCACTTCTCATGCGAACGGTGAGTCTCCTCGTAGTATTAACCCGGAAAAAAAAGTTGTAATACTCTAGAAGGTGATTCAATAACTACTCCAAAAAATATATATTCAGTAGAACCTCTTTAATTCGACACGCTTTAATCCGTTACGGCCGGATAAGGCGACACGAATTAAGGCGTTACGGCCGGATAAGGGATTTTTCTGAAAGTTGGGTATAACATGAACAAACGAGAATTAAATATTTCTATTTCTATTTATAATATTTTTATTAACCCTTTAAATTTAAAAAAAAAACTTAATAATTTCGATCAAACTTTTAAAAGCAATGGAGGTAATTCGGTCACAATTTACGGCAAACGTCAAGGGCTGTGTAATAAAATTAATTAAAAAACTAGATTTTAGACTAGTAGATTAAACTAAAAAATTTCGAAGATTCTGTTTTATAGAATATTCCGGACTGTTGGACTAAGGAGGTTTTAGTGCGCTACGGAAGGAAAAAAACTGTAATTTAGTCTACAACGTTATTCGAGAAGAACGCCCAATTCATAAATGCGTCACAGTTTATTATATCGAATTGCTATTAAGAATAAGTCGCAAAATGGGTTGAATAATTTCATTTATTGAAATTATTTGTTGCTTCTTTTATCTACAAACACCAGGCATAATAACACCAACTCTGAGAATTGTTATGGAACTTTTTTCTGAGTTTGTTTAAAGAGCGAAGAAGTACAAATACAAAATAAAACATTGAACGAACAATAGTAGAGTAACAGCGCCATAAATATATTTACATTTAGGACGCAAGTCTCGGAAAATGATCCCGGTGAAGTCTCGGAAAATTCCCGAGTTTTGACTAATGCCTTTTTTCTCTTCCGCCTCCATTATCCGATAACACGAGGCTGGGATTCGACGGACATAGGAGCACTTGCGACCTCTGAATGAAGTTAATATTTCCCTATACACAATGATATGAAAACGTCGGATTGTTAAAGCTCAATATTTTAGAATTTGTCTTTCCTTGGTCTATCAAATAGCAGAAAAAAATGTTCTATTTAAACAAGCTATTTTTTCTTCTTCAATAACTCTTCACATACTACACTCATAATAATTTTAAATCTATGAGTCCATATTTGAGGTTCTCATGTTAATAAAACCGCACTTCGATATCTTTGTGAGGTTTAGATTTATTTGATGTGGGCGTTATCATCGAATAATTTTGTGCAACGGATGAAATTGTTCCTTACTCTAATAGTGTTAAATATATTGGCATGACCCTGGATAGAAATCTTCGGTAAAAAGAGAACATAAAAATCATATCTAAACAGGCACATCATGAGGAAACAAATGGAATGCCTTATGGGTCTTAGATCAAAATTATGTTTCTCCAGTAAACTACTTCTTAATAAGGAAGTCTTGAAACCCGATTGGGTGTATGAAACACAAGCGTTGGAATGCAGTGCAGCTTCAAATGTAAAGTCTTCCAAGTGATCCAAGTCTTCCGGAATAAAGTGCTACGGAGCATTGTCCTGTTGTGTCGCAAACATACATTGCGACTAAAATTCTATGGCTGAAGAACGAATCATCGATAGAATAAACAAGAGGTGCGCCTGTGTGGACACCCTAATCGTCTCGGTAGTCGTCTAATTTATAACTCTGGAACTGAATGACGACGGAACAGAATGAAGCCTTCTGACTTAATTTTATGAAATTGAAGAAACTTTTTCCAAGGTTCTTATCTCTAAAGTGCATTTTTAGAAAAAGAAATTTCAAAATAACTTTGTCTATATTTTATAGCACTAATTCCTAATTGTGAACAGTTCTTTTAGAAAAAAATATTCTAAAACGGTCTTAAGTACACGACTAGATCAATTTGTTGCATACCCTTATTGTATTTTAATTTAAAAAATCCGTGCATTGGTTTCCAAAACAAATTGTTTTTGTTTCGCAGTATAATAAAAAATTGTTCGAAATATTAATGCATATTTTTATTTAAAAATCGAACACTGCTTCTATCCGAACCCTTGAACCTCTAAGTTATTGACCTATTCCATTTTTTTCTGTAGAGAAGGGTTATTTACTGCGCTAGGAATAATATTTCAAACAATTCAAATTGTGAGAGTTCATGAATTCATCTCAAATATGATCATAATCGTGATGGTTTTTTTTCAATTGGAACTTGGTCATGGAATTGAAATAAAAAATTAAAATGGATCACTTCAATGCTGCAGGCAATTAATTAACAAGTCACAATATAATAAAAATTTAATCTTGTTGTTGAATGAACGGTATTTATGTCAAGGATTATAAATATTTTTGGAAGAATTATGTTATCTTCCTCGACATGACGAATTTTTTACGAGAATGTTCATTATTTTAATGAATCATATGTATTTATTGCGTGCACTGATACAAACATGTTCGTCCTAAATATTTTTCATTCTTTTAATCTCTCTCACCACAGTACACATTCATTCGTTAACATTGAACACACATAAGCATCTCTCACACGCGCATGCGTCCAAACATGAGGCCGAATTGTTTATTACAATGTCTTACAATATTATAATAAAAACCATTATGAAGTCATGCTAATTTTTGTGTCTAGTTATTGTTGATTATATAATACGTTATATTCAACACTATTTTGGAGTTCATGATATTTAAATCCCACTAACAACATGTAGTTGCCGTTCGAAAATTTCGGACCCAATAACATCCAACATTTCAAAAAAAAATACTGTTGATAATATTCAATGTTGTGAGTTGTTTTATTTTAATTTCTCTAGTGTTGTCCTCAATATCCCTGTATCAATTGTATTCAAAATATTAAGGAGTAACTAATTTTAAACTTGTTTGTTTGTTTTTTGACGTTTCATTTTCTGCTTTGTCAACTCTATTATATTTTTTTCATTTTTTATGATTTTTTTTAATATCTCGATTTTTTTATTTTAATCGCTCTAGTCTTGAGTTCCGTTTTATATACTTCTCTAATAGTTTTAGTTTCTTATCAGTTCGAAGCACAGTTTATCTTTACCTCATGCGGCGTATGTAGTTGTGTCTATTCATGGTTATGATTGAAACACGTATTGCGTCTAAAATAAATAATTATAAGAATTACTAAATACGGAATAAACCAAAATTTATTCTCAAACATTCTTACTTGTATCCTTTCACCTCGTCATTTTAATTTCTTTAAATTTTTGTCAATACAATAATTTTTATAGTTCATCAAAGTTGTGTCATCCATTTTACTACTTGCATAGATCTTTTATTCCTTTTTGTCCCATTTNTGTGTCATCCATTTTACTACTTGCATAGATCTTTTATTCCTTTTTGTCCCATTTGTTGAATTTTATTTATTTGTTGAATTATATTTCCCCACTTCCTTTTAAACTGTTTTAACTGGCTAGTAGGAGTATGGCAGATAATGTAGTGTAGTCGGAAAATTTGTTTTAGTAGAAACGTTGACTAATTTAAGCAAATACCTGATATTCTTACATCTTCTCTTTTTCGTATTCCCTTCAGACAACAAGGTTACTTTTCAAACCATTTTTGCAGTTTATGATGTTCCAAAATATAACAAATTAACAGCGTTTCTTTATCATTTAGTGGTCCTGCCGTGTTCTCCTGTGGCAGGATAGAGGCAAGAGTAGCTCCACCTGGGAGTCGGCTTATGAACTTATTAGTCCTCCCAAGTTATTAAAAGATATAACGAAAGATTTTCAAACTTCCTACTTCTATACATTTAGCCAAAAAGTTTAAAAATGTTATTTTCTCATTTCATTTTTTTTATTTCATTTCTTTTCGTTTGATCAATACCAATGATATGTGAGAAGAGTGATGATGGTGGGTAATCCATAATTATTTTACAGTGTTTTTGTTTAAACATAAAAGTTATTTTCTAAAATAAAACCGTTTAACATAATTCTTTTACCCATTATTTTAATCTAATAGACTATTTTTCGCTCCCTCAGAAAATGCTAGCTGCCCACCTGTGTGGGACGGTATCCTGTGTTGGGAGAGGACACCAGCAGGACATCTGGCTTCGCAGAATTGTCCTGTGTATATTGCAGGATTTCGATCGCAGGTACTTGAAAAAAAATTCTCATCTGAAAAAATCACAAATAAGAAGAGATACTTTTGACAAATCAATGAATTAAGTTTTATTTGATAATAATTTTAATTTGTTCCTATATTTATAATTCCTGCGAATCAGATATAAATTATAATAAAATATTTATAAAAAATATGATCATTAAAATAGAGGATTAAAAAATATAAATACGAAATTTTAGGGGGAAAAATGTAAAGCTATTTTTAATTTTATTTCTATTTTCCAGCCAATAGGCTATTAGAATACATTATTTGCAATCATTACTATGTCCTTTTTTAATTTTACAAATTTTTCGTTTGATATTATTGTTTCTAGTCCGTTATAGTCATCAGTATTATCTCACTTCTTCCATCTATGGAAATGTCAATCTCATTGTTCTTATTTCCATTGTAAACTGGTCAGATATGTCAAATTTCTTCTTTGTGGTTAGTAAATTTGTCATGTCTAGCGTCTCTATAGTTTGTAATATATATATATATATATATATATATATATATATATATATATATATATATATATATATATATATATATATATATATATCTTTTCTGAAATATAGAGCTGTGTAAATTCCAAATTTGACATTGTTTATCACATATTCAATTCTATGTTGCAGGAAAATGCTACTAAACTGTGCACCGAAGAAGGCAGATGGTACGGTCGAGACTCTAATGCGATGGAAACCTGGACGAACTTCTCTCAATGCTCCAGTGGTCTTAAGGCGACAGTAATTATCGATATGCAATCACCTCTAACAAACGAATCTCATCATATTGAGGTAACTACAGCTTTTATGAGTTCATTTAGAATTTCATCAGTTCTTCAAATAATCTAACATAAAAACTTATTTCCGTCGCTTCGAATTTTTACTTTCCTTCGTATGCTTTTTTAACAATGATGAAATAATGGACCTGAATTAACTAGAAACTATATCAGAAAAAAGAAAACATATAAGAAAGTAATCCATTGATATATTTACTTTTGCTAATATAATTTTATTTTTGGTGAGATACTAATCAAATAATTCGGTAAATCTGTGTTCTGTGGTACCATTGCTTCAGCAGCACCCCATAATTTTCTTCTCTTTTTCTTGAGAAAACCATAATAGTTTTGAGGTCACTTAAATTTGAGAATTATCACTGTGTTCATATTTCGACAAAATATATTCATAGTGTGATTTGAGTTAAAAATCGCAATTTTACGAATTTCAATTATACTAATACAAGTGTCATCCAAAAACGAAAGAGTTCTGTGGGTCAGACGGAGTTCCACAAGGGTTCTACAAGGACCGATCTCATCTCTATTCCTTTGTATCAAACTAAATTGCTCTCAAGTCCGAACCTGCTCTCTGTCCCCTTCGAAGATGGTGCTTCGTCCTCAAAGTGCCATTATCGGTGTGAAATTGCTTTTACTTAGTTGCGGTCCCACTCTTTCCTGTATCTTCTTTTTTCGAAGCACACTTACTTTTTTTCATCTTTTTGTGATTAGATAACTAACTACCGGACTTTGCACTCACGGAAAAGACCAGACACGTCTGATCATATCCTATGGGAATGTGTCCTATACGGAAACGAGAGCGGACAATTTATTAAGACAACTAGCTGATTACCCAGCGTTTTTCCAGGGGTTTTCTTATACCAATCTTAGACCTTTTACACAGGAAAAAATAAAACCTATATTGTAAGATTAAAATACTTTTATTTTACTAGTTTTTTAAAACATGTACAGCATCCAAATTTTACATATTCATAATAATACAAATTTAATACAAAACTTTGCTGTATACACTACACCATCTCGCGGGAACCGTGCCGGACGAATTTTCGCTTCCCAAACATGACGCGGCTGCACCATTTCATTAAAATTCTTGTAAATTCTAAACTATTTGTCGAAAGTTCACGATTTAAAGACGTTTTCCATCTTCTTTAAATCTACAAAACAAATAATTCATTAAATTTGATGATGACTGATTTTTTTACTTCTTAAATTACTCTCTTAAAAAAGAAGTATTTTGACACTTCAATTTTTAATAAAGTTTTATCGATAATTTAGGTTTATTTTTGTAGATAGACATATGCTGTCGCGAACTTCTTTGTAGAACTCTTTGAGGCAAACAATGTTGCCGTTCATAGTTGTCACCTCTCTCTAACCGTTTTGGCAACGTAAGCAAATTACTCTTTTTTTACCGGATTTTATCGACATTTATTGTCAAAAACTATTTCTATCTTTCTTATCACATAGTTTAAAAAGAAAGATTAGTTAACATATCCAGGATGAACATGAACTATCTCTTTGCCAAATTTCATTGCGATTTGTCCAGTGGTTTAGTTGTGATCAAGTAGCAAACAGATAAACACACTTTCGTGTTACGCATTTATAATATTAGTATGGATTGAAAGACCAGGACTGATGACGTTAAACAAGACGAGTAAATTACTCGAGTTCAAGGTGATATATCCATCTTTCGCACAATATATAGACGAAATTAAAACAATTAAAGCTACGATACTTGATAGAAGACACGACACCTGATTAAGAAGGAACAAGGTCGGAAACAGCAGCAGAAAGGCGCACCTCAGAAAGACGGGACAAAGAAGCAAAGATTCAAGAGGAAAGGAGAACCTCGGAATGATAATGTTGTAAATGAGGATGTCCTTAGATATTGAAAAGGAATTCAAGAGAACAAAATATGAATTAGCATTGCCGTTGAGAATAAATTGAAATGAAATTGATTAGATTTGCAGAAACCTCATCTGTGTCTTTAAAAATGTATTTTATTATGCTCTTGTCAAATGCCTACATTTTTTGAGCTGGTGATCTCCGATATGTTAATATTAAGACGATCATGTTTCATTTCATAATTTAGCAAATCCGGGTATTAAAAAATTAATGATATTAAACATAGTACTTTCTCTATTCAAAAAAATTGTACGCGACAGCCGTTTGAAGCAAAGATTTACGCAAATGTCGTATAAATTCCAAAGAGACGAGGTCAATTCAATGCTTAAATATTACTCTTTCAAGTTTAAAAGATTTTGTAATTTTAAACAGAGTTGCGAAATTGTGAAGGGAAGTTCTCCATTTAAGACTGTTCATATTTTAATAAATTTCTTTAAACCGGATTGGTCGTCGGCTAAAATTAAATCTCGCTCGGGACACCCAATCGACGTAAAACCGTCAGGTACGATTGAAATAACCCATCACATTCAAATGAAAACGGTGGAGATTCATGTATGAAGACTGGGAATCTACACAGGTTGAAAACATTAAAATGGTGAAATTTAAAAAAAAAACAGAAAGAAGGCTGTATACAAATTGGGTGCCGAGATAGTTGACTGCGGATTATAAAAATAATTTCTCAGCACTGTTTATTGATTACCAAAAGAAATCCAGTATATTATTTACATCGATTCGAGAATTTTGGCAAGATGTGGATTCATCACTAAATACACCTTGTAGATAACTAAACAGTTCATAGCGCCTGGTTAAAATTAGCTCTAGAAGACACAAGTTGTTTCGCTCGCAAGAAAGATTATGACCACTTTTTTTCTTCATTAAGTTTCATAATGTTGTTTCTTCCTCGAATGGTCTTATGTGATTGTTTTCACATTATTTGCATGAGTGTGCAAAACGGTGGGCGAAATAGTATATTTAAAGTCGAATGTCGCTCGAACATTGCAACACCTTCGGTGTTTTACGATGTTTTAGGAAAACAAAATATGTGCACTTCTTTGGATAGATAAAAGCATATAATATTGCATCACTATTCAACAAAACTAGTAAATATAGTTTAGTACCTTATAATAATGCTTAAAAACATTTGCATGCCGAATTTTTTTGGGGTAATTATAAGCAAGCTACGTAAATTCCTTTTTTCATGATAACACGTTCCATATTGTTACATAAACAAGGGGAAATTTGATATAAAGACAAGCCGTTATTTTGATTAATGACGTGAACTGTAATGAGCACGAGCTTTTCGTGATAATTATTGTAAAACCATTTTCTCTCTTCGCTTTTTAGAGTACTTTCGACTTCAAAGAATGTTTGCAAGTGGGCAAAGCTTGTGAAAGCCAAGAGCAGACGCACTGTTAATTGGTGATGAAAGGGTTACGTTTTTCTCGTTCTGTAAATCTCTCGCCAGGGAAAAATCCATAGAAGTAAATTTTATATCGCAAACTAAAAACACAGGATACAACTACAGAAGGTTCACTTTTCAACACACTTGCTTTTTGCTTATGTGGTAATTACATACCATAAGCATTTTTAGATCTGTATCTGACTCTTAGATCTAGAAGAGATAGAATCAGGTCTGTCGAAACTACTGAAAAATAAATGAAACATATTACATAATTCGTATTTTCTGGTTTGGTATACTTTTATTAGAGCTCTGAAGAGATAGGTATGTGCAAGCGCCATATTTGATCTCAGCAAAGGGCCTAGTATATGGCGACCGCATACAAACACACCGTAAAGAGGACCAGAATATTTTCATAAAAAATATAATAAAAATTAAGTGGGTTTTCCATGTTGGTGGTGTCGTTACATATTTAGTAATCGCATTGTACATATATTCAACGTTCATGAAGGAAATAATATTTTAAACTAACTCTCAAGTGCTCTAAATGTGTACAAGAGGTTATAATTTCCCTTCAATATGATATAATATTTATATCATTATTTAGTGATTATTTAATGATTGTTTTATCGAAGCAAACAAATGAATGATAAACGTACGTCTCTTTTGTTGACTATTTTCTTGTTGGATTGACTTGCCATTGTCACTTTTGATGTGTGCTATACAAAGAAAAAATAATGATAAATTGAACTTCGTTAGTTTGTTGCTCATAGTTTTCATGTTACAAAGCTTTTTCGGCTGCATAGCAGCCATCGTCAGTAACATACACTGAGTATTGAGGAAAAAGTATTGGCAAGTGCCATTTGGCATACTATGAGCAACAAACAAACGACATTTAAATTATCATTCTTTGATAATGTTGCTATTGCTCCACAATTACCAAGTATAAAAGAAATAATTAATAATTAATATTTCTAATTTATTATATATAACATATTTATTGCATATTTATAGAAAATTGTGTGTAAAATTTAAGGTTTTTATAATAAATACTAGTTGTTGTTCCTTCAATTATGTAACACAATATTCAGAGTACACATATATTTTCCTATCACATGTTTTGTAAGTAGATCAATATCTAACGATAGGATTTCAATTGTGTTTTCACTATATAATAAAATTCTCGAGTTTATATTATATAAATAGCAACTTTATGTACAAAACTCAAAATTATAAATAACAACTCAACGTGAATACGTGTATCCCATGTACTGTATGTGTGAAGTACGATCAAACATGGCGCTTGAGCATATTTCCCTTTATAGAGCCTTACTTTTATGCAGTTGAGTACACAGATTTAGTTCGCCAATTTCCTTTTAACTTGATTTAGTGTGTCGTGTATAAATAAAATTGTAATTCTACGCACTACATTCTAATTGATTAAGGGATACAAGACGAAAAAACTATTATTGTTTGTGTAAAAACCCTCTAAAACAATAATACACAGTGCGAGTTTCCCTTTACGTTATAATAATTCAAACAAAAACGATTACTGAAAGTGAATCGTAAATAGAAAAATTATTTCTATTTAATTGTAAGAACTGAATTTATAAGATACAAATTATTAAAGTGCATTATTTATATGCAGGTTCCTCATTATAAGGAAAAATTGTCATTTTACTTTTCTCGAATCTTGTACAGAAGAGTGGTACTTCAACCGAAATTTCTTAAGTCACTGACTATAACTGTAATTGACAAGGTGGAAAATTACACAGAAAGTGATGAACTCTCTTGTCAGCAGTGTGTGCAGTGTGAGACAAAGTTGTCAAGGTAAACAACTTCGATGGCATCTTCCTCACAGAAATCCTCAAGTTCGGCACTTACTTTGTTTTCGCAGAAGTGGGTGGGAAGCGAATTTGGGCGCCTCGTAGTCGGAAGCAGTTCGCTTGAGTGGCCTCCGAAGGCGTGATCGTCTTGAGAGGAGGAACTACTCTCGCAAGCGAGTTTCGTGTTCTTTGTGGACAACGATATTGGTGACCCAGTTACGCTGTCGATGAATAGAAGTTCGAGAAAGCAATCTTCGTTGTGCGGATGGGAGAAAATTATGCAGCGGAGGAGAAAATTATACACAAATAAATAAAGCGGATTTGATCATAGAAATCACGGAACTCTAATTTTTTCCTCGATGAGAGAATGGTATTCATCATTTAGGGTTTACATGGCGATATGGCGGATTAATTCTCCTACCCCCATCTCCCAAAATTAAAACAACTATTTCCTTTCTATTTTTTCCAATTATTTGTATACACACAAACACATACACACACACATACATACAT
>NNCF01129366.1:201228-211410 GCA_002313205.1 Laupala kohalensis
TCACTCCTATCGGAACCACTCACAATAAAAACACAGTAATGTGGTGTTCAAAAGACATCAAACATACTTTATTGGATAACATTATATTGATCTACACACATAAACATTTGTGAATGACTAATTTTAACACAAGAAATCCTCGGGCATTACACATTAAAAACGCTTACTGCGCAACGGCTGTTCTTCCGTTTTTATAAGATTACTCACCCCAAATTCGGCCACTGGGCTGGTCGGTTCATTGACCTCTTAACACTTTTGTACGTAGCACATTTACACTTGTAATCACATATCATTACACTTTTAGTGGGCCTTACACAAATTTGGGAACACGTTACACTTTTTACAGTTATTGAATTGTTTTGATGATGTCTGACTTAGATGATGAACCAGTTTGTAATGTCACTCGAATGGCTGTTGAAGACACCTCTTCGATTCCTTTTCGTACCGCTTTGACCAGTCTCGTCTTCTTTACCGCTAACACCGTTATTTATTTCTCCATCCCGATTTTAGTCAGAGTCGTATTTTGATCCTTAAATCAGTTTGCCATATTTTTATATTAAATGTTCTTTGAAATATTTAATTATAGCTTCGTGGTCCCTTGTCTAATCATCAATACTATACCTTCGGTCTGAACATAAAGGGTACACTCGGTATGTGACTGTACAAGAACGTTGCCAATTTTTGGCTCACAATTACTCGAAACTGATTACACGGCGGATCGCTTCACTCTGAATTTACTGCTTTTTTTATTCGCGAGAGTCACTCAATTAACTGGTCGGGGTTCTTAGCGTAACGAACTAGTTCCTAATGACGGTGGCTTCACCGTTTCTCACAGATCATCCATTTACACGTCACTGGCGATTAAATTTGGTGTTCCTTGCTACTCCACTTCACTAAATATTGTTCACCAGCAGATCGATTAATTTCATAAGTATTAGAAAGTTAATAAAATTTTAAACACATGTTGAACCAAATGGTTTATCACTCAGAAGTTGTTCAGTAGTAACGATTCGCACTTTTGTTTCTACTGTCATTAAAACTGCGTCTCGCTAAATAAATTGTTTGTAACAGTTTGAAAATGTTATTCAAAATAATTTCAACTAGAAAGCTGAAAATCTCATCATGTGCTCTACTCACACAATTACACGAAAATGGCTGTTCTATGCGCACCAAAATAAAAACTTATGCTGCATGTGCTCACCACACCAAACAAACTTTCGCTGTCTTCGCGCACAATAATAACTGCTATCTAGATATCTGGATAAAACGTTCTGCGTCTGAATAACTGAATAAAACTTTCTGCCTATCTGGATATCTGGATAAAACTTTCTGCGTCTGAATAACTGGATAAAATTGATCCCGAGTGCTTTCGTGCCCTTCTTTTTATAAAAAAATATCGTCACGTGACGTTCTCCTTATGATTTCTTCCCTCCAACGTACGTCTGTTGGTTTTCTCCCCTCCTACAATTTCATTGGATATTTCCGGAAAAAAATTGCTATTTCATTTAACCACTAGTTACACTTGGCTCCGCCCTTGGTGACTTTCGATTGGTGGTTTCAGTTTTTCTTTCTTTCCATACTTCAGTAGCTAGAAACGAAGTTCCATCGGCCATTTTGTTCCTTACAAACAATACCCTTTGTGATCAGCTGCGTCTGCAGCGAAATCCACAGATGCCCAGTTTTATGATTTTACGACGTTCTAGAGCTGGTCACCCAGTTGAAACATAGAAACTTGCGCGACCCTTCGCCACTCGAAAGTTATATGACTTTCTTCTGAAATTTGTTTCTCTTTCAACTAACCGCCAACCATCTTTCTCAAATTTTGCGTTTCCCAGCGCGTACGATGTCTCTAGGGACCTTTTCGCGACGTTCGTTCTTAGTGCTTTCTTAAAATGCGGTTTATTAGGGTTTGGGGTTCTTTTTCAGTGTACCCTGCGCCGTCTTACTGCTACCGCGAGCCTCTTGCCCATTCGCACTATTCAATTTGATATTGTTCTGGGAAATAATATTCCCCTGTATCCGCCGCTTGTGCAGAGTGTCTTTTTGTTATTTGAATTTCTAAAGGTTCTTTTCCCTAAATTGTTGCTGCAAGTTGGAACATGTTCTTTGCTTCTGCGTGGGATCTAAGCGGTGTTTCTTTGAGTTTCGTCGAATAATAGTTTTTACGATTCTTATTTTTCTAAAGAGCCAGTGAGGTTTTGCCGACAATACTTTCCCATGCTTGCTCCAGACCACCTTCTGCGTTCCCTTCTGCTAGCTACGATTTCTAAATAGTTATTATTTGTTAAATTTTGAGAACATGTTTATTAATTATTATTTAATTCAATCTACGGTCTATATATATTATTTTCATGAACACCAGGATAAATCCTGGTGTTCATGAAAATAATATGGCGCGAGAAAATAACTTTATAGAAGCTCCTTTAAAATCGGTTTCCTAATTGCTACTCTGAAGAATCGATTTATGAAGAGAACTGCAATTTCCTCTAAGATGTGAAATGTTCACAAGTTTGTCACTTTGATCACTGAAGAACAAATTGAATTTCCAAAATGAAATTGGGATAACCAATATATATGTCACGTAAATAGTTCATTTGGGAACTTGATAAATTTTAGGAAAGTATTTTAAAATGTTGATGTTATATCAAATCAAATCTGAAAAATATTTAAAATATTATTTTTAGTATTTAAAACAACATTAACTTTCCTGTTCTCACCTTTCACCGTCCCATGACTGTTGTCGTGACGTAACAAATTGAACTATAAAATCAACAAAGTACTCAAGACCTGATCAAGGACAGATAATCCTCATTTGACCATCATTGTGATTCAATGCTGAGGTCTTGTTTACATTGGCTGTTGTTAATTATATTGTAACATGACGCTGAATCAAGATCCTAGTCTCATGATTATGTGGTTTAAAGATTAGATTTAATTTTTGTGTTTGTATGAAATTTCGTCTAAATATTATAACCGAAACGTCTCTTTAATTAGTGAGTGACGTATGTGAGTGAACGATACCTTTGTGTGTTTTCATATTTCTATAAAACGAAAGTCAACCCCGCATTTTTATTAAAGAGCCCATTGAGAATTGCTGATGGCATGAAAACCATTGAAATACTTGAGCATTAAGGCCTGAATGCTGTGTATGGTGAAGACCCATCTGGACCCAAATTATGACATGTTTTCAATGACTCAGAAGGAATTGCAGGCATTTTCGACAAAATCAGAATCATTATTAAAAGAGAGCAATAATGATTTGGAAAGAGGTACAGCTCTAACAGTCAGTCGAACTCAGAAAATTAAAAGGAATACTCGAACAACGACTCTTATTTATGATAAACGGTAAGTTTCAATGCTTCTACGTACTTCAATACGTAGAATTTTTTCACATTTTCGTTTCCTTGAGAGGGTTTTTACCATAAATTCCTTTAAATAAGGGATTGGCTTCATGAAACTAAAAATATTAATGTTTGATAACTGATAAATTTATCGGTAGAAAAAGATTGGTAGGTTTGGATGTTCTAAATATAAAGTATACGGTGAAAATCTTTTCTTCTAGGAATAAGTCGCAGTTTATTTATGTTATTAACTACATTATAGAAATACTCTAACAAAAATTACCAAAAGTGGTAGTAGTATGTCGAACCTGAAATCTCATTACACTTCAAATGAAAGTAAACATTGAGTTGACGAAGTCTGCGTGTGAGTTAACACTCTAGTGTTAATCAAACCTGCGTGTTAATTTCTCATATGTTGGCATCGGTGCTTAGTTCGCTCATAAGCGTCACGTCCCTCAGGGCTCCGCGTCACCCTTTGTGGGGAGTGTTGCTCTGAGATCAAGGCACCCTCCTCTCTCTTCTCACGTCCCTCGAATGCCGTGACTCGAGGCTTTGGGAATTATTCATACCGCGAACGCTCGTGTGGTGGTTGACAACGTCGGAACAGATGTTGGCTGCGTCTTAAGTCTACAACAGATCGCTCTCTCTCTCTCTCACTCACACTTTTCTTTGCTCTTTCCTTCATCTCCTCTTCGTCTTAGTCTCTTCCCGTATACTCGCTTTCTTTATTTCACTTTCCAATCATCGTATACATTAAAACGCAAATACCTTAGAAATTATTAGTTCCTTTTCTGTGAAACAGGACGGAGGAAATGACACAAATCAAATATTGTACTTTAAAGAATGGAAAGACGTGCCGGCGATTGACTATTAACTCGTCGTTCACCTTTTCACAGCCTTTCAAAGACATCTATAAAAGACACCTACGTGAGTTCAGAAAATTGACAGCTCTTACAAGTCTGACCTTGCTGGAATGAACAATATATGTAGAAAATTGTAAGTAACAAGATATGCAGTATCATATCGGTTTTGATGTCCTGTTTACATTGTTTAGTGCTAAATATGAAACCATTTGAAACTTGCCTATAACTAGTATATGGGAGAAAGTAGTATGTTCCATACGAGTGTGTGCTTGTATTACCCAGGTAAATAACCGCTAAATAATACTAAATGTCACATCGCATAGAATGTTAGTATCTTTCATTGTAGTTAGTCTTTATTTTTTCATGTATTATGGAGAGGTACTGGTAATGAAAACCGATCTTCCACCTAACCACGATTTGGGTGAAGGAAATGAGAAGGATATGTTGGCTTGTCGGGAAACTTAAAGAACCGATCCACAATGGTGGAATTCGATGAGGAAAACCCCAGGTGTAAGCCACAACTAGTTAGGCTAACTGGAGGTTAGAACCCGAGATCTCATGCTCAACGATATGTTTGGAGCGGAGACGCTACCATTGCCGCATCGTTGTCACATCACTTTCAAGGATAGTGAGAAAGTAAAGTGTGACAATAGCACCAGCATAAAGCTTTGCCTCATTACACGCATGTAAGGATGATTGCGTTTTGTAGGAGTCGAAATGCGTGGTATCATGAGGTATCGGATCGATATATACTCTAATCGGAAAATATCCACTAAAGAAGTTTAAAATCTACACTAAAATTTTACAATATGCTCTAAAAATTATAAATATGCACTAAAATCAAGTTTAAAATGTTGAGTTCTTTCGTACAGTATCAGGCATAATTAAATAGTAAACATGTACATTTTCATTGATTGCAGTAGTTTAACCAAAAAATTAAGGAGTTCAAACAAGAATCTTTTATCTGCACTATTAAATTAAATTAAAACAGTTTCGCGAGCATAAAAATGCAAAAATCGATTGCTCGAATACCATAGCAAAGCAGGATAAAATTATGCAAAACACGCAGATTCCGAGACATGATCATGTATAATAAGTAATAATTTTTTTTATATCCACAATCGTAAATTTAAGGATTAACCCACTTTGCTTGTGCTTTTAGGTGACCAACTTTGAATTTTATATTATTCCCTTTTTGAAATATTTTACGTCTGATATTTCTTCACTTATACGTAAAATAAACTTTTTCCATGCAACATGAGAATTTTCAGGAGACGTTCATTTCTCTTGCGAAGAAGTTTATTTATAATAGCAGTGTTGTATCTCCTTTGCTATTTCACTCTTTAGGTTGAGCAGAGAGAAAATGCAACTTTTGACAGAACTTTAACAATTTCAACCTAGGAGAAAAAAGGATACATGTCAAAGTATACTCAAGAATCTCGAGTCTTGTTTCATTCAAAAGTATACAATATCTACTAGTTTTATCTAAACTTGTTGCTTATATATCGTACAATATTAAATTTCTTGCATGTGATGTCCAACCGCCTTGATTCTATTTAATTGCATCCACAAATATTATTAATACCAGTCTCTGTTTTCTTTCGTATAATAATATTTATCACCCATGTTAATGAGTAATTTGAAATAAATTTCAAAATACTCTCACACAGTATCAAATTATTCAAAAAATTAACTTTTGAAGTTGTGGAAATTTATTAAAATTATAAACGAATTTTTGTTGAAAATATTGGGCTAATATGATAGTATAAAAAACACATGTTCCTAAACAGAAAAAATAGATATTATTAAAGTATTTGTAAGCTAAAATAAAATAAAATAGCGTATTTAAATTACATAGATCAGATTAAGCAGGACATAAGAGATTAATAAATAAGCAGAATACTCTTTGAAGATTAGTTATATTTTCCTTGTATTTTAGTGCCTTTACATATTACTTGTAAATTTTCTCTAACGTAATAAGTGTTTTAACCGTTATATTGGTCTAAACATGTGAGCGTCCCTTTATTTGTTTTCGTAAGTTTCCGATGAATTATCCTCACGAAGAACAAGATGGAAGATTTATATTTGAGTCCCGTTCCTCTCCGATCGATCAGGTGGACAGCTGTCACTTCGGGTGAGCAGGGCAACATTTGCGATGTAATGGCGGTCGAAAGTCTTATACCTGCGAACAAAATAGAAAAAAGCAGTGAGAATATCCTTTCTTAACAGTACTATGTCCTTTTATAGGTATTCATGTAGGTGTTGATATTTCAACTCTCTCCACTTAATCAAACGCAGTTTTAATATCATTTTCAAAAACATTTATTTATTTAATGAAATATTTAAACGAGAATCAAAATAATGGATTATGGAGATTTACCGGTGTATAAAATAGATCCCGAGTTAGGAATAATTTTGAATGTGTTATTTTCATAAGAGGTAAAATCGAATGTATGTTTCGAAATTTTTTAATTTGACAATATTCAATATCTCAATTCTAAGAACGTTTTCATTCTGAAAATTATCTGTTGCTCATTTTACATTAACTAAGGAGTACATATGTATTATAAAATTTAAAAATTTAAACAACAATAGCAGAACAACTGCTAACCGTAATTGAATAAATACCAAATTTTATGAGTTGAATATATGAGAATATTCTATGTTGAGTCTAGAGCGCTTCTTTCCAATTTTCATCTTCTCTTCCATGTACCGAGGTCAAATCACTGCGTACTCTTACTGAGAATGAATTTCTTGGATGAAAGACACATGAACAAATCTGTGAGTGGTGAGCAACTTACGGAACGTTATTTAGGGTTTATTGAGTTAAGGTCAAAAGATATTATTACATTACTTATAAAACGAACGTTTTGAAAAATTTATTTTTTCTTCAACAGGGCTATAATGACTAGGTTTTTCATGTAATCACCACAAAAGAACACAAATGCCATAAAAATAGAATAAAAAATAAACAACTTTCAGGTATCTGTACCAACACTACAATAAAATTACATTAAAATTAACACCAATCTGTATATCCTATATTACTCATTCATCAACCAACATACAATTCTATACATATCACCATCAACTGCCAACAACGCACCACACATACAATTCTATACATATCACCATCATCACAACATTCGACAATCGCTTGCAACGAACTTCTAACTTAACCAATCGTCAACATTATCAAGTAATGAATGAGTAAGATCACCGCTGCTACACTGTATAGAAGGTAATGGTGAGTATGGGACAATTTTTGTTTCAATTTATTTAAATCTTAATACATTATTGTACAAAACTCAAGTATTATATCACAATTTATTTTACCCCGCCTTCAACAATGTAATTCCGGGGTACACGTGGTTATGTATCCCTTGCTGTATTTTCTCTGCCGTACTGTCAGTCACTCACTTGTCTTAAATTTCGTAACATTCCTATCTCCTACACATGCTGTTCGAAAGGGCTTTAATGAACCTGCCGTTGGCGAGCCCTAAAGCCCCACAAAAAATTTAAAAAACATACTGTTCGAATAATACATATGCTTCAATAACTTGTATTTTTCTCTTAAATTGTTTATTTGTATCTTCCGCAACTCACCCAAAAACCTCCCTCTCTCCTGTCCATACAATGTACAATCACATTGCATGTGGTCTTCTGTCTCATCTCCTTGTTCACAAATACACATCCTTTTCTCTTCTTTTCCGATTCTATATAAATAGATGTTGAAATTGCCATGTCCAGTAATGAATACCGTCAGATACTGGCTTGGAATAAATCATTTTCTATTCTTGTCTCGGTATCTTACATCACTTATATATTCGTAAGTCCTTCCTCCTTTACTAATTTTGTCCCATCGCGTTTGCCAGCCCACTAACAACTCCTGCGTTAATTCTGGTCTTCCATTCGTCCCTTCTAGCTCCTTTTCATTTACATATATTTCCCCTTCTTTTTTAATAATCTTTTGTACTTTATCTTCTGTATATGCAAATCTATTGGCCATAAACCTGTCACGACTTCTAGTGCATCTGTGCTATACCAACCACTCATTTTCAATAAGTACAATCTTGCACACTTCTTATCTTTCTTTCAAAATACACACACACAACTGTATGTAACCAAAATAATTAGTCACAACACTCCTTTGTATAAATTTATCAATTCGTAATGTGAATAACGTAATGATAAACTTGCTGATACCTACCCTTAATATACCATAACACACTTTTTTCACTTTTTCTGTGACGTATTCTAAATGTTTCCAAAAGTGAAGTTTCTCATCTAGAACTACTCCCAAGTATTTAATATTTTGTTCAATCTTCACTTTTTCTTCAGAGAGTTTCACGATTGGATTCCTCCTGTTTTCTTTTGACCAGCCAAAACACATACCTTTGGACTTTTCTTCAGAAATTTCGATTTTTGCGCCGTAACTGGAAAACGCCGTTAACGCTCTTCAACTTTTCTTTCTATTTCATTCATTCCCCTTGTACCGTAATCACCAAATCATCTGTAGAAGCAAAACATAAAATACCTTGACCATGTAAATAATTTAGTAGGTTGTTCAATAACACATTCCATAATATTGGTCCACAGTTTGAACTCTGGCGACATCCCCTTTTAATCTGCCGTATGATGTTTTTCTTTTCCAATTTCAATGTATACATGGCGGTCCTCTAAGTAAGAACTAAAGATGTAATTTAAATGAATAGGAACAAACTTACTTTTTAATGTATCCATAATCACTTGCCAGTTTGCACTGTCAAACGCCCCTTGAAAATTAATGAAAATACAAAAATAGTATTTCGTCCCCCTTTCTGTTACATAATTTAATAGGTCCATAACTGCATCTTCAGCAGTCCTCCCTTTTTTAAATCCATATTGTTTATCATCAAGTCTGTTGTTGTATACCAAATTCTGTATTAATCATTTTGTCATTATTTTATCTAACAGCTTCCTATACGAAGGTAGGAGCGTGATGGGTCGATACGACTTATAATTTTTCATGATAACGTCCCTCGTCACAGTTACTACTGATAGTTGTCTTAAGTTTTTCTTTATATTTAACTCAGAATTGATAGTAAATCTTCTACAACTAATGCTTGTTAAAACAAAAAAAACAATTCTTACAAACAATAGATTATAAATGGGACAGTAGCCCTGTATGATCAAGAATTCTAAATGTTTTTGTTTCAGAAGAAATTAAAATAATTTTGTATTACTTTGAAGCGTTTGTGCCAACATGATCTCATGAATAAAGTACAGACACTAGGTATGTAAGTAGGCAAGGAGATAGAAAGGTTAGGAAGGACATCTCCAGATGAGCTGAATAAGTACTTTTTTATATTTCACGATTTACAAAGATAAAGGCAGAAAATATCTTTTAAGAGTACAGTACGCAGTATGAGCTCAAAGTAAACAGAAAAGCGTTCCGACAATCAAGCTGCCCTGAACTCTACAGTCGTAATCTTGCAGTAGCCCAAAAACAAAAGGGATAACGGAATATTACATGTTTTCTATTAGTTTAACTTCATTTAGTGCCATGGTCCGAGATATTTCCATAAAAAATGTAACTTAAATCACAAGAGGCTTGTAAATGTTACGAAAAAGATGAAATTGAAAATAAAATAGACCAAACAATATTTAATGTCTTATGGCGAGGTTCAGGCCATTCCGCCTGCTCTTCCACCTAACCATTACTTGAGTCAGGAAATTGGAAGGAGATATAAATAAAATACGGTTTAAATTTCACTGACAAATTGTCTTAAACATATTTGTTCAAAAAAATTATCTATATTGAAGGGTATCTTTCATTTTCCTCTTCCCCCAGGGGACTTACATCTAGTAAGTACGTGTTTGGCGAACACGGGGCCGCGAGCTGAGTCTGGCATTGCTCCCACTTACTTGTGCCATGCTCCTTCCTTTCTCTTTTCTGACCTCCCTTGGTCACCTCTTGTTCTTTTCGATCCCGACGC
>NNCF01129366.1:211980-223415 GCA_002313205.1 Laupala kohalensis
AATCACATAAAATGAGTCATTTGCAAAAACAATACAAAACATATAGAATACATATAAATTTCAGTAAGTCAGTTAGTCCCTTGTTGTAAGTTTAATAATTTTAAATGAATGCTTTGACAATTCCTGAGATGATATATTGAATCAGTTTTTAGCGTACTCACTAGTTACTCAGGATTCCTTGAATACACTTTGTTCCATTACAGAGTCCAATGTAAAGTTTCTTGAGCACTGAAGTTAATGACGTGGATACAAGTTACACGTTGTAGAATGTTAATTATCACTTGCCAGAAAGTGCGATAAATGTTAACTAGACTTTGTAGTTGAAATTATTAATACTTTACGGAAACTATTTTTTATATTATTATTAATACTGTACTGAAACTATTTTATTACTGAAATTATTAATATGCACTTGTACTGAAACGCGGTAAAATGTCAATTAGCTTTTGTGGTAGAAAAGCAGATCATTAATGAAGCACTTGCACTGAAGAGCGATCAAGTGTTAACACTTGTAGCTATGAACGACACGAAGTGTTCACTAGTGCAGATCGTCTCAGAGTGAGGCATGTCTTAAATAAACAAATTATGTTCCCCTTGGTTAGCTACTCCAGTACCGCACATGGACGATGAAGTGCGGAATTATCGTTTTAATCTCAGTTACGGAAGAAAGTGTAAGATTTGGACCGCACAAAATTGCCTTATTTCTGAAAAAAGTTATACATATATATTATATTTTCATTATCAATGAAAATTTAATGTTAGGTTATTTGTAAAAACTCAAAAAATAATCTGCTCTACTGAAATTGCCGGTACTCGTTTAGTGGCTTCTTCTCATTTACATCTTATTTGAATTTCATCTGACCGTCATATGAATGAGAGCAAACTCCACAGCTCTCTTCCCGTTCTTGTCGGAGCTGACTTCCACTTCAAAGAGATTACGTCAGATGCATTCATCGATCTGATTTCTGTGAACGTCATTGTATTCAGTAACAGAGAATGTTCTGGGTATAAATGAATTGCTCCAAATTCTATATTGAAATGCGTTCATTACATTACATGACAGCCGGAAAAGAATTCAATAACAGAAAAGAAGTAAGTTAAAATGTAGGCTTTATTTCAGTGAAGTGGCATAGCCTAGTACAGGAGTTTAAATCATGTTTGGACTCTAATATTACAAGTGTAGACAAGGGTTTTTGTAGTTTATTTAAATGTATGTGAAAAAATGAACAGAAAAGAAAGTAATGTTATTTTTTTATTGTAATATTTTAAACATTTTATTTGATTAATTTAATTATTGCAAATATTTTGGAAATCAATATTCAAAAAGTACTCTTTGCATAGAAACATTTTGTTGAACCAAACTATAATATGTAAACAATACAAAAAATGTATGGGTTTGTTCACCACTGTATCTGAAATCGTCAAAATAATTTGAAGGAGTACCAAGTCGATTTAAATGAGTACCTAATCAAACATTTCCAATCGGCGAAGCCACCGAATGGTGATGTGTTTCATTAGCACTAGTGTGAAAATTTACATTCTTCTAGCATTTATTTTATGCTACCATTTAAGAATACTAGAGACGAAATTTCAAAACCATTAGCTCGTATCACTATGAGCGCTACGCGTGAAATTCACGAAAGAGAAAGAAAATCTTAAGACCTGTTTGCGATACTGTCATCCACGATATTTGAATACGCCTTGTATGGTTGTGGTGACTTGAGTTCTTTTTGAATCTCTTTTAGCCGTACTTAAGAACGTTGAAGATCATATCAGAGGTTGGCTACGCTGTTTCCCTCCTGTCTCTCCTAGTTGCATTCTTCATCCTCGCCAGCATCAAGTAAGTGACAACACAACTTTATTTCATTAAATATTTTTCAAAAAACCATTCTAAGGTAATCAAATGTCTTTACATTTAAATAACTCTGAATGCTAGCTTTTACGATATAAGTATTCCAAGTGATATACATTTCTTGAGACTGCTTAACGTATGATGTAATAAAATTTGTAATTTTGTTTTATGCTTTGCCTCGTATATTAATTTAAAATAACACAATAACTTTTTTCATGAACATGAGGCTGTCATTTGTACTTTTCATATATTGTAACATATTTTTAATTACGTACCCAACTTCATGCTGATCCTAATATTTCGTTATTGAGCTTTATTAATAGGATGTTCCCTTACTTCCCACTGGAAAGTAACTTTTACTTTTAACAATATGATAAACAAAAGTGTTTTGAATCAATTCTTGAAATTTCCTCAGCTATATTTAATATCTTCGTAAAAGAAATTGGGGAAATTGTGGAAAATAATCTGAGTTCATATTTTTTTTCTAAAACATATAATTTTAAGACGCTTTTCTACGGTATATCTTTATGAACATTTTTAAATTTGATTTCTTAATTCAAAAGCAATTTCTATTTTTTGCTTTCAAAATGATTATTTTTGCTAAAACTTCTTCAAGAGTTTAATTTAACATTATTTTTAATATATTTTTAGATTATTTCTGAAAACAAATATGATCAATAGGTTTTGAAAAGTTTTAACCATTATTTTGCTTTATATGTTAAGTTGTTTGAACTTTATAGTAGTATTTTAAACGTATCAGAAAGTAAGTACAATGTTAGAATCTTTAGTTCCTTTTTCACTTCTCGCAGCGTGCACTGACGTAAGGCTTCAAATATATCTAGTTTTTTTTCAATCCAACACCCTCTGTCTTGAAGGGAAAGGAGTTAAAGAGAGTTTCAGTTCTGAGCAACAAGAAATGTTTTGTTACCTCACTTATAATTGAAAAACATGAGAAGTTGAAACTCGGAAAGAAAAGTTTCCGAACGTGATTCTAATTTATAAACTGTCCTATTCTGTTTACTTTTCGTTTTCCAAATATTCACACCTGTCACATTGTGTGACGTGAGAAGCATGTCTTCTAAATTATGTACATTTTCAGTGATACAAGTCAATGAATGAATTTGTTAAAATTAAGTTATATTATTATTTAATTCAAAAGATATTACATTAAATCAATATTTAACAACACCAAATTGTTTAACCTCAAATATAATAAATACTTTTGATGTATATAAATTGAATTTATTTCAGTTGATAAGAACTGAAAGTTTAAAGATATTTATGAAAGAAATAGGATCGACACAAACTGTCAAAACCTGTCTGATATTAAAATTTTAAACTTTTAATGGACTTCTATAGGACGAAAATACTAAGATTTTTATTCGATAAATCTTCGTGAATTTTAAACCACAATTCTTTGTACTCAAACTATTATAACAATATATTACGCTAACGGAATAAAAATCTCGACAGAAAACCGAGTGAGTAGTTGCAGTTCTCAGCGATAATCCCTAAAGAAAAGTACTCCAAAAATTATCCCTTTATCGCGAGATTTGTGTATAAGGCCAGATTTCGTTGATTGATAAAACAGAACTAAACTTTCACAGCAGTTTTTCAGGTAATCATTTTTTTAAATTTTGTTTCAGTGGAATTATGAATAAATATACTTTTTTTTTCTAAATGGTTTGTTAATGTATCGATCCCTCCCCATAAAATATCATAGTGGAATAAGATACGGTGTGCCTGTCCCTGCCCTGCGCAGTGCAAGTCAATCATATTGAAGACATCTTTCGGTGCGAGTGGATTAGGATATCACTTAATGGCTACAATTCAGTCAAACAAATTATATAAATCGCTTTAAATTTCGTCTCAAAAAATATCTTTCTGGCCAACTTCTCCCCTACTTCGATACGCAATGGCACACATTGTATTATTCCATTACGATAAAATACGGCTACAGGAGATCTCTACTGACAAAGCAAATGGAGACTAGAAAGTATTATCCGAGATTGCCGCCACATATTTTAGATACTTATTCATATTAGAAACATTTCATTGTCTTGAACCAAGTCCCACAAGAAGGAAAAACATACTACTCGTGTGTAAGTGACCCGATAGCCGATCTAACCCTCAAAATCCAGCCCACCGGAGAAAGTCTCTCCAGCAAATTCAACCTTGTCGCGTCGTGGCATCCTTCCTCCTGGGACGATCATACACACGGTATATTTTGGTGGCTAATGACCCTCACTTCTTCTTCCCCCTAGGTACACCCTGGTTAGTTAGTACGTTTGTAAAACACTGTACTTTGTTTTGCTCACCGCCAGTCGTTAGTTTATTCTTAAAAATCTTAAAACGTTCCATGTTCCTCCAAAGTACTTCCAGGTCTGATATGATTAAAAATGTGGAATCCCCATAGAGATTGTTTTGAATATGATTCCAATGACTATTTTTTTCTTTCGCATGAACACTTCCATTCTATCCAATGAATATTATGTCTAGCGCAGGAGCGGTCTGCTGGACTGATGGACGAACTGGAATGGACTCACGTCAAGGATCTGGAATTCTTTAGCCAACAGTTACATAAAATTATAGTTGTTCATTTGAGTATACATAAACTATACATTGTATATTGCATTTAAAAATTAAATATTATTTATGTGTTTTAAAAGAAGAAAACAGTGAGTTCAGAATAAGTTGTAATAATCATCGTAATCACTCCTTAATCATCGTAAAAGACAAATACTGAGTGCGCTACTGGTTTAGTTGTGGAGATATGGAACATGTGTAATTTCGCTTGTGTGTTGCAGGCGACTCCGCTGTCCACGCAATGTGCTGCACATGCATTTGTTCGCTTCATTCATCATGCGCGCTGCCATGTCCCTTCTGAAGGACTCCCTCTTCGTCATGGGTCTCGGCATGAGCAACGATTTGTTGACGCGGGAGGGAGGATTGCTCTACTTCAACAGCCAACATCAGGTGAACTCTCATACAGAATACCGAAAGCATTCTTCATTCATTATCAGGGTTAGGATTTTTAAGTGCACACTCTAGGTGAACTTTATTGTAAAAAAAAACAGTTACAAATAGCGTATGACCACGTGGAGGACAATAATATAATTTTCTCTCCGGAAGCAAGCAAGGAACCATCCATCAATTCCGATCTAAAGCAGAGGCGGATTTAACATTTCAACACACATCGATCTATAAAAATAGTCCGGTACGTTTTATAATATTAAGAAAATACCAATAAATTAATATGTAATTAAAGACAAGAAAGTAATTTTACAAATACGTATTACTATCAAACTATAGGTTATTAGTTATAAGTATTGATGATAAATCGTAACTATTAAGTAACACTAAATTCCAGATTTATTATTTCAAGAGATGCCACCCCTAGGCAAGAGCCTTGCGAGTCTGCATAAGAAATCCGCCTCTACCAGGTCCAGGATGGGGAACCCTTTTTCTTGAGATAAATTAATGCTTCTGTCGTGGGCTCTTGCGTTACATCGGCTCCAGCGAGCGGTCTGGGACAACAAGAGACGACATTTAATACGGTTGGATGGAGAGGAGGAGGCGGGGTCAGTCTCCACAGTGAAACGCCATTCGTGGGTAGTACGTGTTTAATACTCACTGATTACGAGGTTCGAGGGCAGGCGGTATCGGCGGCGTTGTGAGTAATTCTAGAGCGGACGCTCATGATGTAGCTGGCTGGGTGGTCGTGGCAGCGATCCTCTGCGGGCGGGCCGGTCCGGGTCACAGAGCAGCGTATGGTGACGTCGTGACAGCAAAATGATACGGCCAAGTGAGAGTGCCAAAATGAGAGTGAACGTGTCTTCCTACGAGACTTTTATATTCTATCTAGTCTGCGTCACGGTGCCCCACTAAACTCGATACCACCTGCCAACGTATCTGACCTCAATCCGAAAGTGCATATGTGAGCTTCACAACAATTCCTCCTTTCTCCAAAAAAAAAAAAAAGACGCCGGGTAATGTGAAGCCACATATGTACTAACTGCATGCAATATTACATTCATTCAAGGACTAATACTAGTAACAAAACNCAGTAGCTTTTAAATAATGTCTCATTTATAAGAGATATGACGTGAAACTGTCTTTCCATTTATTCGTAGTTTTATCAAATATTGAAGTAACTCTCAATTTTTGTCTCCCTAACTTGCAATAAACTTGTTAATAGAAATCTTATTCACTTTCAGAAAATGCATGACATTAAACACAACTGTGACAAAGGAAAATATTTGAGTGTAAGGTACCCTTTCTTATTTACAGCCCCATTAGCATCTACAAAGAAACTCTGTCTTCTGACAGAAAAACATTTTTTAATGTAGACATGCTTGATGTCTTGAAGAACAATAGCATCCTTTTTTACCTTATTGTGATTGGTGATGATATATTTACTTGTTTGCAACTCAATTATCTAATAAAAGGAAGATGATTTTTTGAATTCGTTGAGAAACCCAGTATCTTCTCGTCCCGTTCTTTGCCTTATGTTAACACCTATTCCTTTGCTTTTTCATATGGCACCTGAAGATAATAAGCATATTCGTGAAGTAGATTTACGAAATTAGGCACCTAACATTGAAATTGAATCTATGTAGCAGAAGTATATACGTACTAAATTTATAATTCATAAAAAGACATAATGCATAATTAAATTAAAATTTTTACATTTGATTATAACACTTTTCATATGGATGCTCTTCTACCTAATCATGTGCTTTGGGAAGGAGAATAATTGTGTTCAGATACCGAACCGACGTTGGTCTGGAGTAGATTAGAGACTCTCCAACTTCAAATCTCACATATTTGAACTGAGCAGGAGTTCAATCAACGCTATCCTTCAACGTTAGACACTAAGGCACCAGTTCTATGCAACTACTGACGGTTCATGTTTTCAATTCAACAAGTTGGTTGTAATATTCGTGTAGGCCCAAGAGAATTTTACAGTGTAGTCAAATCATTTTTTATATACCTATCGAGTTATTTCCCCCTGGTGTGTTTTTCGTGGTGCATGACCCAAGCTTAAACCCATAACTCCACTGAATGAGAATTGCGTTTATACCTTGCCAGACAAATCATCAAGATCGATAAAAGTATCACGATTTATAGAGTAAATAGCTCTTGGATTAAATGATGCCCATTCATGTTGCAGGTCAATTGGCTGTGCAGGTTAATAGTGAGCCTGTGGCAGTATTTCATTATGGCCAACTACCTCTGGATCCTGATGGAGGGATTGTACCTGCATAATTTAATATTCCTTGCACTTTTCTCTGACTCGAGTTCTATAACGCTTTACGTAACACTTGGTTGGGGTAAGTTGAATCAAAGTCCCATATTTTTAACTGTTTAGTGAAAATCATTTTGTTTTAAATATAGCTCGCTATTTGGATATTTCAACTAAACGAATATATACGAAAGAAACACGTGTCTGATAATATCATTCTATCAAATTTTTTCTTCAAAATACCGACAAAAGGTGACGTATTGAGGTATTGGTAATCTTGATCCAAAACAGCATGTTACACATACTTGAAGCTTCTATATCCAACACCCACACTTTTTGAAGTAAATGTATTATTATTTCAACAGGAAATAGTCCGTATAGACTATTCCAAGCTCACTACCTAGTTCTTAATGGATACTGATTTAAATTCTTGTCATTGTTTGTATTTTCAAGGATTTGAAAGGATATTAGATAGTTTGATTACTGTGTTGAATTACTCACTGCATTGAATAAATACTTTAATTCCCTTTCCATGAGAGTGTAAGTTCTATCACTTGGCCAAAACGATGCAAGTTTCTAGACTGGCGTTGTCATCGCCTTCTTCAGACTACTTTCAGTACCGTAAGACACCCCAGGAAGCGACATTCTCCCCTTCAGTTACAGTGTGAAACGATTGACTGTGGAATTAAGGAATGGTTTCGAGTCTTCGCATAGGAAACCTCTAGATAAACATGTTATGCAAATACTACCAGAGTACCTATAGTTTCTTCGACGTGTTTTTGTAATCTACAGTTTCTGGTAGGTTTGACAACTTCATACACAGATTGTAAATAATCAAGCTATATGTTCTTTGGAATCCATAAAACGTAAGTACTAATATTGAAAAAGTACAAATTTAATCCGTCATAAATGAGGCAATACTACATCTCATACATTATAGTAGGAGTGGCTAGAAATCCAGTAGCAAACAGAAGTAAAGAAAAGATGGAACAGGACGCACCACTGGAACTGTTCGCGTAAGCATAAAAAATCGTTGTTTTTTTCACGAATTTAAAAAATTGGTTTTTGTAGCAGAAATAACAGTTTCCTGCTATATCCAGGTGTCCACAGACTTGAAATCATAGTATCAATAAGTGCAAGGGTGGCCATTAAAAAGTGACTGTTATAATTCCCCCCTCCCCTCCCGTGCGACAGATCAATTCAAATGCTAGAAAATGAGTTGTCCTAAATTTCAGTCAAATCGGATGATAATAATTTGTGCCTCCAAGGGGTAGAAATTTAAACGTTATTTTATATCGGATATTTGTTCATTTTGAGACATTTTAACGTATTGTTTTTTTTTAATCCTTCTTAACTTAAAAATCTTGTTGCGTCATCTTTTTAAAGAAACGAATTCTTAATCCTTTGCCACATTTTACTATAAACTTTGAAACAGACATTTTCACAAAATAATAACATTAAACACGGAATATTTTCCTGATCTCGTTAAAACTTGCAGTTTGTGTCTGTACTTTTCCTTTGTGAAGTTGACTGTAACTAAGGAAATGTTGCAACAGGTGTCCCCGCTATGTTCGTCCTCCCGTGGACTGTTTGCAGAGCACTTTGGGAAAACCATCTCTGCTGGACAACTAACGACAGCAGAACCATCTTCCTCCTCATCAGGGTGCCCACTACTACCTCCATAGTGGTGAGTTTGTTTTCAATATATGACATTCACCAAGAGAAATTAATCATGTTCCTTTCATTTTATAGCTTACTTGCTGATTACCCAGCGTTACTCGGGATGTTTCTTGGACTAATCTTCTTTTACACACGAAAAAATCTACCTATATTGTAAGATTAAAATACCTCGACTTTTTTTTTAAACTGTTACTTTTACTTACTGGTTTTTAAAACACGTACAGTATCCTAGTTTTTCAAATTCATAATAATACAAAACTTAACAGTATACACTACCCATCTCGCGGAAACCGCGCCTGTCGAATTTTCACTTCCGAGGCATGACGCGGCTTCAGCATTTCATTAAAACGTTTGTAAAATCTAAACTTGTAAAATCCAAATTTCACAGTTTAAAGACGTTTTTTATCTTTGTGAAATGCACGAAATAAATAATCCATTAAACTTTATGATAATAATTTTTTCCCTTCTGAAATTGAAATATTTTAACGTGTCTATAGTTAATAACGTTTTATCGACATTATAGGTTTATTTTTGTAGACAGACATATGCTGTCGAGGGCTTCTTTGTAGAACTCTTTGAAGTAAACAATATTGCCGTTCATAGTTGTCACCTCGCTCTAACCGTTTAGGCAACGTAAGCAAATTACTCTTTTTTGACGGATTTTATCGTCATTTATTGTCAAAAACCATTTCTATCTTTCTTATCACATAGTTTTAAAAAAAGGTTTGCCTATGTTCATCCTGTACATCTAAACTATCTCCTTGGAAAATTTCATCACAATCGGATCCATGGTTTAGTCGGGATCAGGTAGCAAACAGGCAGACACACTTATGCGTTACGCATTTATACATTAGTATGGATTTTCGTCTTTAAGTCTCCGGCTCTATTGTCGCAAAGCCTACAACTTCTTGTTGTTAATCCTAGTAAAGGATCCACCCTTCTCAACCCTTAAGAGGCTTTGACTTTGGGGTGGGTAGTCCTCAGACCTTGGCAGGGCGAGCCGGGATCTTAATTATATTTTGGAAGTGACATAAAGGTCTATTAAAACACATCCTATCACATTGCGGACGACAGCAACGTTCGTCTCGTGCTTCAAAAAACCTGTGTCCCTTCCCAAGGGAGGAGTCATATTTATATGGCCGGCCACGCCTAGAACATTGTAAGTCAGAACACATGCATCCCGAGTCATCAAAATATGACACGATACACCTGCGGTTGTCTTGAGTGTCCGGTCGCCGTCCGACAAACGGAACTCGAAGACGACGAGCCGGAAGACGGCGTGCGGTGTCGCATCCCGTAGTATAGTGAGTCAGACGGAAACTATATAAGTAATACTCAAATGCGACGTAGAAATAGATAAATAATAATAATTTAAATAAATGATAATAATCGAAAAATGTCATCTCGTGACACTATGATTATCTCTGGTCTAGTCATTACGTGGTATCTCATTTTTATCTCAATTTTATTTTCTTCTTACAATCAGATTGTAAAACTCTTTTACGTGACACCCTAGACTCCATGTCTTGTCCCCTCTTTGTAAAAACAGAACTTTTTAACCTAATTTCACTTTGCTTAGATATGAATTATTTTAAATTTGATAGTAAATTCTATCAACAGAACTCAGGTTTACCTATGGGTTCCCCCCTCTCTCCATTACTTGCAGACTTATTTATGGACAATCTTGAAAAACAAATTTTTGACTCTGGACATTTTCTTCTACCTAACATCATTTATTGGTACCGCTACGTAGATGACGTAATCACTCTTTGGACAGGAACGCACAGACAACTTGACATTTTTCTCTATTTCTCAATTCACCCTAACATAACCTTCACCACAGAAATTGAAAATGACAATAGAACACTCAATTTCCTAGACCTCTCTATTTCTTTAGTAAACAACCGCCACCAGTTTGACATATTCAGGAAAGACACAACCATTCACAATTCCTCACTACACCCTCCTTCGCACAAACATGCTGCCTTACACTCCATGGTCCATCGTCTGTTCACCATTCCACTCTCACCAGATAAAATCAAAAAGGAAATAGACACAACAAAACTTATAGCATCAAACAATGGATACAATACCTCTCTCATTGATAATATAATCACTAAGAAAGTTAGATTATATCACACGAAGAACCTCACATCTATTACTCCAAACAATAAAATTCAAATCAGACAAGCAATCCCTTTCATAGGCCCTCTCTCACTTAAAATCGCTAACTCATTAAAACATTTCAACATTCACACTACCTTCTCTCCACAAACACTCAACTCAACCTTATTACACACTAAGTATCCCACCACCACCACCCCATCTCCTCCGAAGTGGAGTGTATGCTCTCACATGCAGTGATTATTCCTCCGTGTCTGTGAGGCAGTCTGGACGAACGTTCAAAAAAGGGTACAAGAACACACAAATGCATGGAAAACTTACACTAAAGTCTCACACTTCTCCAACCACCTAGTAGAAAACACACACACATTTAACATTGAGATGGATTTTTATATTTTAGAAGTAGAAAATAGATTTTGGCCCCAGATCAAATTAGAAATTTTACATATCCATAGTATTCTAAAAAACAACAACATTTCCCTATTAAATGAACAAATCCCTGAATTTCATTCCCCTCTCATGAAACTAGCCTTC
>NNCF01129366.1:223562-236494 GCA_002313205.1 Laupala kohalensis
GTTCGGCTCACTCTGCTCACTTACCAAACATTTTCCTCAATAATCAGGTATGTAATTTTGTCGGTTTGCTCATTCGGTATTTGTTTTCTTTTTATTCATTTTTCATTGTTATTTTCTTTATTTCAACAACAACAAAATTACCTTCTTTCGATACTGTTTACTCAATTATTGTATACTTTCATGTTATGTTTTTATTATTGTCATTTGATGTATGTATACTCGTATATACATCAGTGTATAAAACAATTCAGTGTACGTTACTGACGAAAAAGCTTTCTAACATTAAAACAATGAGCAACATAGAAACGTCTTTTAATTTATCATCCAAGAATTGTTTTAAAAATAGCTCTATAGAAATCATTTTATATGATTTAAGCATATTACAAATAAATGTTATTTCTGAAACTCATAAATTAAACTGACTTCAAGAACGTTTATCTTATATAAAAATCTAAATGTGACGTGTATTGTAAGTGTGAAGGAATATATGAATCATCAAAAAATAAGCTTTGTTTCGTAAGATAAAACTATTCGTTATGTTTTCCATGTAACAACGAAGTGCACCATTCTATTAGCTATTCATTGTTTAATACTAACATTATTATTTTTTAGTTAAATCATTAAATAAAATTACTTTAAATTTCAAGTTAATTGATAATTGCACTTTGTTATATTGCACTTTGTTATTATACGGAATCAAATACAAAGGTTACACAAAATGTCCCTCATCCTATCTTGGGTGATTTTTTGAAACAAACGTATGTATCCGTTTCTGTCATTTAACCCTGAAACGCACATAAAGGTAATAAAAATTATGAAACCGAGTCAGATTTTATAACCTCGTGTGTAATGCGTGATGAAGATAAAACGCGCAGTCACCTGTCATATGCATTTCTGTCTTTTGTTATTGACGTTTATCACTCTGAGCAGCGAATAAATTCAAAAGAGGATATCCGAATCATGCACCACTAAAACTCCGGAGCAGTTTAAGAGCTTTTTACGATCATAATATATCTGTCGCACGTGGAGAATTAAGGTGCGTTTACACTATGTAGCAATGTGCTATATAGCAAATGTTATATAACACTTTCCTACACAATTTCAAGAGTTTGCTACATGTAACACTGCTATATATAGCAAAATTATACATGTAGCTAAAATTATTACTAAATAGCATTAAAAACGTTTATACTCTGTGTAGCAATCTGCTATATAGCAAATTTTATATAACATTTTGCTGCACAATATAATGAATTTGCTTTATGTAACATTTCCTGAAAAGAGACTGCTTTATGTAGCAAAATGCTACATGTAGCTAAAAGTTTTGCTATATATCAATGTTCCACGTTTCCCACATGGAGTCGGAAAAGTTCAAAGGGATTTGTATAGCAAGTTTTGCCGTCGTCCCTGCCGTCGTTTCTCGAGGAACTGATAAGATAGGAAAAGATAAGATAGTTCTAATAATATACGACGACATAGAAACTGATAAGATAAGTCAGCCAAAATACTTGTCGCAGAGAACTAATTTTAAATGACTCATACTTTTTTAAATTATGCAACTACCCGAACTGGGATCCTCATATCAACATCGATTATTAACTGTTTGTAATAATTAGATTGTTAAAAATCTAATAGTTTGAATTATTTTTAATTCATCATATTTTGACAGATTATAACAATTTTAATTGTTTATTACAATTTTAATATTTTCCATTATAAAAATTATAACTGTTTATAGTAACTTTTATGTATATACAAATTATAGTTGTTCATAACGATTTAATAATAGTATTAATATTTGTTTATATAGATTTAATTGTTTCATTCATTTTAATTATTTATAACAATTTTTGTAGTTTACAATAATTGATCATAACAATGAATACAAGCCATTGATATATTCATAAATTTGTACAGAAAATGTAATTATCAAAAATATTTTAAATTATTATAAACAATCAATATGCAAACGTTTGAAAAATCTTAAATTAAGTTCTAAACAATTTAATTGGTATACTAATTTCAATACTTTTGTATACCAATTTAATTGTTAAAGAAATAAATAAATTGGTAATGTATTTAAATTGTTATAGCAATTTCAATGATGTATAACTATTTTAATTGTTCTTAATAATTTTAATGTTTAATAACTTATTCAATTATTTATAATTTATTTTTATAGAGCTTGTGTTACTATATAAAAGCAGAGCTTAAAAATAATTACTTAACTAACCATAGTAGTGTAAATTGTAATTTTTTATTCCTTGAAATTTTATCTGTATCCTGAATGCAAAAAAGAGTTGGAATAATATTCATTATTTTATTATTTCATAATTGAACGCGATTTCCTCAAAAATTTCACATGTTTCGTACAGTTTTCGAGAATATCTATAAATTTAACGTTTTGCGAATCATACACGTAGCTATCAATACGAAAATTCATAAAATAGCGATCTCGGAGGGGGGGGTGCATAGTTGCATCAAAAGGTTAAATCAAATCCCTGAGGAAAAGTACTCGGAATGAAACCTTTACTGTCGTAAACCTTTCCGTAATACTTCGTACATGAAAATGAACATTTTAACAGGATACATGTTTCATACATGAGAAACCTCATTACTGTTGTGATCAGTGGCGGATCTTTGGGGGAGTTGGGGTTATACCCCCCCCCCCTTCATTGGACCAGAACTCTTAATAATCCCTCCCCGGTGAGCACCCCCATCCCTCTAGATATGTCACTGGTTGTGATGACATAATAACCGATACCTTTGGACAGCTAAAAGACAAACATTAGCTTTGGCAACAGCGTACTGTCCAAAACTGGTACAGGTCATTTTGAAAACGTCCGACATTAGTTCTGATAAATGTGTTTTTGTTCCCTCCATAACACACAAAGGAAGCAAACAATCGAAACCGAACTTAAGAATTGGATTTTATTTCATTAGGATAGAAGACTTTCTGGGCAGCTCATTTCGATTTCACTAACAGCCCGAGTGCGAAAACGTACAACTTTTAGACAATTAATTGAATTTTTTTTGTATGTACATTACAATGTGCATTTAGATTGCCAAACACCATTATTGTGCAACTTACAATTTTTAGATGCAGCGATAGGATTGTAATAAAAAGGATTATTATAAAAGTTAATAAAATGTGTACAATAAAATGTTAACTATACATTGTTTTATAACAATATTTTGACCTATTGTTGAGGTTCATAATAATTAAGTGAGTTACATTCCAGATTTTTATTTTTTTCAGATAGGTTACATAGTGGGAATATTGTAGCTTGTGAAATGATGTATTTTATTGCTACGAAACATTTCATGAACGCAATTTGACTTTAATGTATATGAGGGTTAAATACAAGACAAAACTAAACATTGTCATAAAATAGTGTCAGCGAAGAGGAGCTTTGTCCTAGCAATCCACTCGATGCACACGTGCTAGCTTACAAATCATATTTCTTGTTTTATTTATTTCGACTTGAACAATTGTCATTTGATAAATAATGTGATGAAAGACACGGTACTTCACTTAGCTTAAGGAAAGCGTGTAAAATCGATTTTCCATGTCGACAATGAAGAAGCGAAAAAAGCGGTAGCAATTAGAAAATGCCCCATTGCCTCTGATATTAAAAATAAAGTAACCCGTTTGAGTTTGTTGGTTTAAAATAAGTTTGAAAAGAAATTCTGTAAGGTCACGTAAGAAACGCGAGTTATATAAGGTAATTATTTTTCATGGTGCAGTGAAAGCATTTACTGAAACTAAATTGTAGGGTACATATTTCTCAAAAAAATCTGGCTGCTGTCAGGAATTGTCTTTGAACGATATAATGAGAATTATCCCGAATTGTCTTAAATTTGCTTCATGTAGTTAACTGCTACATAAAATCTGCTACATATAGCAAAGTGCTATGTAATATTTGCTTTATGTAGCAAATGTTACATAGCAACTTCTACATAGTGTATATGCTCCTTTATGGGGTTAGCGCGATTTTATTCCAATCGAACTCACTTTAAACTCTACGCCGACGACTTTCAACTGTATTGTTCCTACGCTCCTCATCAGGCAAACAACACTCAGTGAGAAGCTTGAAAGAATCCAGTCGTGGTCATAAGACAATAGTCTCATAATTAACTCCAGGTTACAATATGCAGTATTAAAAGTACAATGGTCGATTTAGATCTAAGCTTCATCCAGACAAATTGGAGAAGTAAAAATACCATTTTATTCAAACGTCATAAATCTTGGTATAACAATATTAAATGAAGCACCCTCGCAGATAGACTTAAGAAAATATAGAATTGACGGATATGTTATATTATTGTACAAACGATTCGACCAGGATGAGACTGAAAGGCAGACATCAATTCCATTCTCATCTCTTCCTTCATATAATACTTCAGAATAAAACTCCACCCAAACTCTTTTCCTTTTTTCAATTTCTATCCAGTGTACATGACAAATACTAATTCCTCTCCTTTTCCCTTTTGGTTTTTCTACCCAAGCGGCCAAATTTTACTCGTAGAACAACCTTGAAAACGGTTTGAGGAATATTTCTTAAACTTTTCAATATTTCGGTGAGCTTTGTTTCGACCTTCATTGAGTATAGTTCCACTGAAATCGTAAGCAATGATGTCTAGAATCATGAGCAACGCTACGATGAAGCGGTGACACCTTGAGGAGTAGATGTGATATCTAAAGGAAAAAAATACATATTTTCCTATTAGTTTAGTAGTATTTTCCAATGACAAAAACGGAAAGAAGGCAATCCGTAACGTTGGCATTTTAAATGTAAGTTTTAGTCACCTTATTCCAAAATCATCCAAGTAGAGTTAACATTTTATTGAGAAGACAAAATAGGAAGGACAAAATAATTTCCTTGTGCGAAAGTAGCACCTGAATTGTTGATAAATATGAACGAAATACTTATCACAAGATAAATACGGACGAAATAAATAATGATGTTAATTAAAAGTTAAAAGCAAGCAAAGAAAATGAACTTATCACCAATTATTGGCATTCGGTCATAAATAAAAATAGCATTCGGTCACAAAATAATGGAGATTTGCTGACTGCATCTTTATTTTTGTTGCAGTTTCAATGATATTATTATTGTTGTTGTTGTTCATATAAACCTACCGGAAAGTTGGCGTAAATTAATGCAATCTCTTATTAAATTAGTTAACAAGCATGACAAATTCAAAATCCGAGAGTAAAAAATTCTTCTTAATAGACTAATTTTATTTGAAGCTCTGAGAAAATCTAGATATTCATTAGGAATAATTATGATGGAGCTTAAATGCATTGAGGAATTATACTTCATTTCTATCCTTAACCTATCTGTAACATCGAGGCCAGTGTAGATTTTGAAATTACATTTTCAAGCACTGTGCTCGCCGGAAATTCCAAAGGCGATTAAGCCTGGCCCGTCGCCGCCCAAACAAGGAAAGGTGCGCGTTTAATACTACTCGTATTGTGAAGAGGCAGAACTCCTTTCTACTTCTGAAAACTGAGATGAACGCCCCGGAGAAGGAAAATGAGTGTGTATTGAATATTTCAGCAGTTGACAGAAATAATGTTCATCCGAAAAGGCAGTTTTCTCGGAAGCTGAGGAGTGACCAAGCCGAGGTGGGGTGTTGGGAACGGTGGCGAAGAGGTAGTCACGTGACCTCCGCCTCAATATATATATTGGAGGGATTTCAGCTCCTATGTGACCTTTCATACCGGAGACTTTCAGACTTGAGACTTCTGCGGAAGTGTATGAAAGTACGCAGGTTATTTGACATGTAACTTGGTCAGTCTTGGTCGTCAGACCACTGAGAATTGCTGCGGTAATTCTATATCATTGCTATAGGCGCGAATGACTTAGCTTGGAACAGTTAGTTATTTCGGAATAGCAACTTGGAGACTTTTGAAATTCGGATAATCTGAGTAGATTTTCCGAGTTAATTCATAACACCAGTATTTATAGCTGTGTGTAATTGTTGCTTTTAGATAGCAATATCTTTGTAATAACAAATTCAAACTTGTATTTGTGATTTGCGAGTTTGTCTACATTTGTAAATATTCAGATCTCTATTTAATTTGAATTAAATATTTACTTGTTATTACACGAGTGTTTGATTGCTTGGGGAAACCAAGCTGGTGGCAGCGAACTCTACCATAAAGGTTGTNACAAAAACTACGCACATCGCATTTGGGCTTGCGGTGTGTTGTAACACTATCAAAGAAATCTGTAATCGATGAGTAACTAAGATTAATTATTATTATATATTTCGTCACTTTCTATATTTTGCATTATGAAAATAGAATAGAAAACACATTCTTCCCGGGTTACCATCTAGAGTAAATAACAAGGGAAGTGATAATTTTAGTAAGGCGAAATTAGTGAAGACCGTGAACTACACTAGAACCGCCCGCATTGAACGCAGGTGTGTTTAGCATTTCGCCACGAACAGACCTCATATTTTCCCGTCCCAATCGGAAGTGGGGAGCAGTGTGAAGGCAAGCACCATGCACAATGGTAAACGCACCTGTGCACAAGGCAGAGCAATGTAGGAATTCTGCGACGTAATGAGTATCGATCACTTATAGTTATAAACTTTTGTAAAAATACTCTCAAAGTGACGCAACTTTAGACGTTTTTATACGTATATATCACTTCTGTAAACTTCATGTTTTCTGCTTTCCTCCAGAAAAGTATTCTATTCACATTTGCAGAATGAAAAAGTTAAAGAAATTCATATAAATGGGTTTTTTTTTCAAACTCAATGCCCCGTGGTATGTCCGAAATGAAAGTATTCATCGGGACTTGGGAATTCAACCAGTTAGGGAAATAATAAAAACTGTTGCAACAAAACACCATCAAAGACATAAGTCATGAAAACGCTGCTGTTCTACATATTTTGGATATTTCAAGTGAAGTACAGCGACTGAAAAGGATTTATTAAAGTGACTTATTAAAGTGACCTTTTGATTTATTAAAGTGACTTAAAAGTGAAAAGTGATTTATTGTGAAAAGTGATTTAAAAGTTAATTATTCAAGTTGACTTTGTGACACCGTATTTTAAGAATTATTCATTCGAATAATATCTTACACATTGTTTTTAAATTTTTAAATGTTTACTACTGGATAGATTTTATAAACTTAGGTGTAGTTTTATGATAAAAATATTAACAGGTATTTGATTTCCTTAAGATGTTAGGACAACGTTATGCGGTCTATAAAGTTTTACGACGTGGTTAGTGGCATTAAAACTTGCAGGAATTTTATGTCTTGTCGTCACTCGCTCCCCCCATGGCTGTGATGTTCTTGTTTTCCCGTGGTGTACCTTGAAAGATAGCTTACGTAAATATAATTAAGCTGCTCATTAAGTACATTTGTTTGAAAATATGAAGTCTTGTATTATTATTTTTCACCCCATTACTCTCGATTTCAAAATATCAGCGTATTTCTCGATTTATAAATTCCTGATTTGGAAAAAAGGGGGAAAATTACACAAATAAATGGGGTGTGTTATTCGTGTCTACTTTCATGAATTTCACTTTGATAATTATCCTATATAAATATCTAGATAGCTTTTTCAGTGAACTATAAAGAAAATATACAAGATTTAACCGAGTATCATAAAGCTCTGTTTATGTTTTTTAGGTTAATTTTAGTCTATTTATAAATATTGTTCGAGTCCTGTTCCTGAAATTGAAGTCATCTGCGTGTGAAGAAACAAAGACGTACCGGTGAGTCTTATGCATTGCGACTGTCTAACGGAGGATACATAAATACATTTGGAAAACGTAAAATTGCGTTAATATTTTTCAATGAAAGTGTTTTGACTTTTCAGACGATGGGCAAAGTCAACATTGGTTCTAGTACCGCTATTTGGTGTACATTACATGGTGTTCCTTGGACTTAATTTAAGTGCAGACCATACTGTTGAAATTGTATGGCTATTTTGTGATCAGCTATTTGCCTCATTTAATGTAAGTATGACTACGTTATTTGTAATCTAGGAAGAAATAATGTTAATAATGAAATAAATTATTTTTTATAATCTCCTTATCTTTACTTTTCTAACTACAAATATGAATACATGTTTTATTTCAGCATTGAATATACTCAAACACGTCTTGTCAATTTAAGAGTGTTTTCTTAGGAAATGTAAAAAAAATCTGTCTTAGTATAAAACGCGGGCTACTAAATTTCTGTTAAGTGAAGACCACTAAAATAGCCCTACTAGTAATGGCCACTACTATAAGACCATATTTATGTAAAATTGAATATCTTTTCTTCTTTTTTTTNCCTAGCAAGTAATTGAATATCGTAGTCTCCTTGTTCTGAACGTATGTTAAAGAGTTGAACTGCATGCAGTGTAATATTTAGATAAAATTTCTCTTTTCCATTTAAACTCTTTTATTGTTTATATTCTTAAAAAATAACGTTTTTATTTTCATAAAAACAAATATATTTTACTCATTTTTTTTGGCAATTATCTTTGACGTTTTGATATTAAATATAATTTAGTCAAAATATAAAATATTCAAGTGATATATCTTTTTGTTGTGAAATTTATATTACAAAGGAATAAATAATAATTTTTTCTGTCTTCACATCGCAGAGACTAATTACAAATTTTAGGATCCTCGGAAAAGGAAAAATTCGGGCAGGATAATGATACAACCATTTTAATCTATTTTAATGAGTGTGATGAAGCTAAACTGAAAAAATATTGGTTGGGTTTCTGTATTATTTGAAGTACGTTTTGAAATTTATGTTCCAGTACATTTATTAAGTATTAAGAAATTTTTTCCTAAATAGACTATTAACTAACGGGTTTTTTATTCTTTTTTATTTATCATAGAAGATATTAATATTCAATTCTACTCCAATACTTTGCAAAAATAACCTTATTTTTTAAAGATTCAATTTCAGTAATTTTAATAAATTATACGAAATTTAAATAAAATATTTTAAACAAACGGCTTCATAAAAAATCGGATTTAAATTGGTGAATATTTTAAAATGACGGTTCCGTTCCTAGAACAATAAGTGTTCAGCATAGTGTTGGGACAAATTTAGAAAACAAAAAGAAATACATTATTTGATTTGTTGGTATTACAACATGAAGCTATCTATTTTTTTTCTTATCTTGTGGTGACGCATGCCATGATTTTCTTAGGGACGCGCAAATGATTGATCTGCCACTGTCTTAGGACACTTGATCGGATTTGATGGGACGGTCCCTTGGTTGTTTCTGAAGAGTAAATTAGTTTATTGTTCTCTTCGTGGTCAAACGCAGTTTGTAATTACTTTTTTGACAAAAATTTATTATTATTATTTTACATTTGTATCCACAGGGCTTCTTCGTCGCGCTGTTGTACTGCTTTTTGAACGGCGAAGTGAAGTCTGAATTGTCCAAAAAGTGGAGCGTGTCTTCGTTGCTGGAGACCGTGGAGCGATCCTGGAGGCGACTGGTGATGAGGGCGTCTGCGGCGGGCTCGGCGGAAGACGACGAGGAAGGTGCCCTCGCCAACGGAGGTCCACGGGACTCCATATGTGCGTGTACGGACGCACAATGTCATCGCCATCGACGGCGACACAGGCGTCCCAGAGGATCTTGCTATTCCAGCACTTCCTTCACCACGGTCAGTATCCTCTTTTTATTTCATTTATTGACTACAGGTCACAGTGCCCTCCCAGTTTTTTTAAACTAAGTCACTCCAAGAACCTTTGCATCATTAAATAACATTGTACCTAATTCCCATCATTCACTCTTCGTATAGATCCCTATTACATATGTCAACTAATTGTTTTCCTACTTTAAGAAAACTGTCCATACTAACAAAACACATGCCCCCCTGGTGGCTCAGGTGGTAGCGTTCTTGCTCTTCACCAAGTCATCCTCGGTTCCCGGTGGGGACAGAAAAATTTGTGACTTCATATAAATGTCCCAGTTCACATAGCTGTGAGTAGTGAAAAGCGAACCCATCTACCTGCTAGTATCAATAACTCTAAGTATTACTAACATCTATAAGTTGTTGGTATACCCAACTAACCGGCCCACCTACTTACACTAGCCTACCACCCAACTCCCACTCCTACGCTCCATGAAGATAAGCTTGAATAGCTCGCCGCATTTTCTATCTACAAATGCTACAATGGAAACAACACCGTCAGCACTGCCATTTGGTGCGAATATCCACTCAAGTCACATGTAAAAGATCCCTTGGACATCATTGGACGCTCTTTGTAAAACTAACTATCGGCAAATAATACTCCCAAACAGAGTTCTGGTCTACACTGCCATCTGGTAGTGAAGATAAAACATCTAAATTGGCAGCGTGGTTCCACCGACAGTGTGCAAACTGAATTAGGCACAATAATCGGAATCTGAGGCCCATACGGTAAATAAAAAATGTACTCACATCATTGTCAAGATAATAATAAAAGTAATAATAAGCAGGAGTACCAAGGGTATTAAATTGCCTTATAGACCCATAATATGCTTGCTATACTTTGTGTTGCTCTTCTCGTTAAAACATTTATCATACGGTTTACCTTGGTTGCGTGAGGTCGTGATTGGAATAGGTTCCACGCGAAAATGCCTATGTTATTCCTAGTGGTAATACCGGTAAGAAATTGAAATGATCAATATTACGGTAAGAAGCATGAGAATATAATTTATTGTTGTTGTTTTTTGTTATTGTTTACCGAAGATTATTATTCTTTTCTTTATTCTTTTTCACTGTTGTCCTTATAAATTGCCAAAACAATGGCGTTGTAAAATTGCTTACTTTTCTTTGGACGAATAATGTTAAAATAATACTCTTCATCTTAGTGTTGGTGAAGATTCTTATTTGAATGTATGTAATACATTTGGGACAACACTTAAATGCTGGAAAACATATAATTACAAAAAATTACCTGGTATTATAGCGACGAAAAAAAAGTTCCAAAGCAATAAATATTTTCTGAAATGTCAGTTTTATTGGTAAAAAAATTATACTCTCAAAACAATCTCGTGACAACATTTTTATGGTTTTCTTATTTATTTAAAGGCTGAAACAATTTTGTCGTTGACGCATTTGTGCGTGATTCTAGCGTGACGTCTTGGGATTTATAGAGTATCGCACGGTTCTTCAGTTTGTGAAAAGAACTGTCTTGTTCCCACTCCAGTGCGTTGCAAACTGCGAGAAGTAAAGATTCTATATTCATAAAGCTTTCAAGAAAATATTCTGCTCATTTCCACTGTCATCAGTCGCTCTTTGACCGGTGTGGTTTGCACATCGCTCCGCTCTTGAGTTCGCTACACACATTGTGATAGTACAAGTTACAAATGTAAGTGGCAAAGCTCTCTAGTGCCAAAACAGTGAAGTTTCTTAAAATCAAAGTGCTATCATGATTGAACCTGACTGCCCCCTCGGAGGGCAGATCGGAGGGCAGTTAATATTCTAAATAATGATTTCACGCTCGAATCAAATGCACATTTATTAGTGATACATAATGAACCACAGCAGCTAGTGCAACAACAATTCCAACTACAAAATAGCTGGAGTACCGAAATTAATACCATTTATTATCATTAACCCAACAAGGAAAACTTTTCGGCGAACTCATCGTCGTCGTCGGAGGGCCAAAGTGGATTTATCACGAACACAGCGAGCATGACGAAACCCAACATTGACCTTACCGGACAAGCAACTCTGACCGAACGAGGTACTTCAAACAACATAGACAAGGTATTTATGTCGCAGCAGAGTAACGCTCAATCTCAACTGCCCTCCAACTATTCCCTAAAAAGACAATTAAATCCAAATTCTACGTCAGTGCAACCTTCTAAAAAATGTCCAACAGACACAATTTATAATGTTGTTACCAAGAATAGATTCAATGCATTAGAAAATCACTCCGAAGATGAAGTAAACACTATAAGGGCTACTATTCCTCCAATTTTTGTGTTTGAAGTGAACAATTTTGATGCTTTTCGCTCTAACCTATTAAACGTAAATATGAAAAACTAGTCAACACAACTGAAAGACAACAAAATTAAAATAAATTTAACTAGCAAAGACGATTTCAGGATAGTTGTAAATTATTTCGATGCAAATAGCGTTCAATATTACACCTATTCCGACCCAACTTCAAAAAAAGCATCGGTCATTATTCGTGATCTACACATCTCAATAACAGAAGAAGAAATATTAGAAGACGTCAAGAAAACTTTTACTGTAACTAAAGTGACGCGGTGGCACAAAAACAACCTCCCAATTCCGATAGTGGAAGTCGAACTCCCTGACAGTAGTAAAATAGATAACATTTTAAAGCTTAAAGTGATTTGTCATTCAGTTATTAGAGTGAAAAGAAGACATCGTCTTCCAGGTCTTGTCCGAAGCAGTCGCTGCCCAGCGACATACTAAAAACCACTGTAAACGTATCTTCAAATGTGCAAAATGTTCCCTTAACCACTCCACAAACCAATGAAATACTTCTCCAGAGAGTGTGCCCAAATGCGCTAACTGCAACGGAAACCACCCAGCCTACACGAGGAACTCTCAATGTGAATATTATGAAAGAATTAGTCATAATCTTAAACATAGATTGATTAAAAATCAACTTCCTAGTACCGAACCAAATACATCTACCCTCACCGATGAACACTTCCCAACCCCAGGTAACTTACCCGAAAGGAACACCAAATCTCTCAAATGCTCCTGCAGTAGCTTCAAACACCTCACACCTGCCACCAATCTCCAGCACTCACAATAATAATAATATCAATAGAAACCAATCAAATTACCAAAATCAAAATCCTTCAATACCTTCCTCTTCATCAATTAACCAAAATCTCTCCCAGATAAGTTACTCACTAACAAGTACAATATCAAACGTTACACAACAATTTTTGTACTCGTCCCTTTTTTTTTTTTTTTT
>NNCF01129368.1:0-31745 GCA_002313205.1 Laupala kohalensis
GCTCATCCGTTAGAGTTCCCGAGCGTAAGTTTGGAGGCCAAAGAGTTTTCAGCTTGCTTAACACGATACATTTGGGGCTTCAAAATACCATTCAAAACGTTGCAAAGTCAGCTGTCCAGTCTTGAAGGACAGAAAATAACGTTATCGTGGTCTAAACTGCATTCTGGCTTAAAAGATTTGGCAAAACGCGCATGTTCTATTTTCCGTGAAGTTTTACATGTAATGTTGGAGTGTCAACCAATAAAAACCTTGTGCCTCGTTCCGTCACAATAATAACTACTGTTGGAAATAGTACTAGCACTGATGGACTACCGCGAAAGTTGGTTAAATACTATTTATTTCAAACAAATTATCGTGAATGATCCAGTAACTGTTGAAAGACAGCACACTTTTGTGTCCTAATTAATGCATTCATAAATTTTATTAAAACTTACTTAACTTAACAATTGTAGGTTCAAAAGTTAAAAACATTGCAGGAAGGTAAATACATGAAACAAAGAGTTATTAGTTAATATATTTAATTCATATAAATCACAAAACCGAACCTTGAGCTAAGTTGTTATTAAATATTTTACGTGAATAAACATTATTTTGAGTGGTGCAGCCGAGTAACCTTAAAGTTGGAGCTACGTTCATTACGAAAAATATGCGAAAAGAAAGAACCGATAAATGAAATCACTTTAAAGAAAAAAACACAAAAACACTTTATTTGAGGTTTAGGTAATATTGGAACTCATCAAGCAACGTACATATAACACATCAGTTTGTGCCTATGTAACTACTCCAAACTACCTAAATGTGAGTCATTACAATCGTATATTCGCATTACTCTTTTAGTCAAAGAATTTAGTTTTGCAAAACATCTGCGATGAACAATGTAAGCAAGGACCACATCCGTTTTATTCAACTGTCAAAGCGCTGACACTGAAAAATCGAAGCTGTCGCGGTCACGTGCATCGTGTGAAGCGAGCTTCAGTCGTGGTGTAAAATGATCTTCCCGTGAAAGAAGGAAATTAACTAAGAGACGCCACACAGATTAACAGTGCGATGCAAGTAATTGAATACTTCAACGAATAAATAGATAGCACTTATGCTGATTCTGGTGAAGTTTATCATCTCTCCAATAGCTTTGGATAGAATCTATTACGATCAGAAATATTGACACCGGGATGAGTAAACAGAGTATGCAACTATGTTAGATTTCCTGGAGAAATTGCTAATGTTACTTTATCTTAAATGAGTCTTCGGGAAGAGCAATTGAAAAGATTGATTGTTGGACTGTACCGGTCGGACGGAACCTATTTTAAGAAATTTTCTTTTAGTGGCGCTAGGGTGCGCACAGATTTGAACTACTCTTTGGTTTGGGGGTTCCCTCCACAATATCTGACTTTTGGGATCACTTTGATTTATTTTTATAGACAATTTTGAAAATTGCTTCAATACAAGGAACAAATTGTTGAAACTACACCAGAATCGTAGAGTAGTGGAAATTGTTTGAATAACTTTTAGCTATCTCTCGTGCGATGCACTGTGCGTAAACGCTATTTAAGAAAACAAACTCATTTTAATTGAAGGAGCGCGCAGATTGTAATGCAACGCATGCATCGTGGAACTAAATACTCTCGCTTATGAAAACGACTATTTGTGTNTGGAACTAAATACTCTCGCTTATGAAAACTACTATTTGTGTTTGTTCTATTAAACTTAAAAACGCACATACTGATATAAATATGTAATCGAAAGGTAACAAGGCAGAACTTGTATATGAACCGTCAACATGGGAACAGATGACAAACCCAAACCATCTTCCAAAACTGATTGTTACCAAAAGTATCCAAGTCACTTAATTTTAAAGATATTGAGGTGTTAATAAACACGGTCTTTCTTACTATATTATTAACATCAACGGAGAGGTACATTAGTGAATACCGCTATAGAATTGCTGTTGGGGGCGACTTCTATCGCCACAGAGCTTATTTGTTTACTGGTGTCTTCCGTGGTGTCTGCAGTTCTTTGACATCGCGTATATCCAGAGGGCGTAGAAATTAGTAAACAACTTGATGGATGTTTTGCAGTTTGTATTCGTGTGACGTTGCATACGTCCTTGGTGTATAGGAATAGTGTTCCTATATCAACTTCGGTGCGCGTGAAGTCATATATTTTATTGACGTGTAGAAATAGTGTTTCTACATCAACTTCGTTCATAGGCCTAGGCGTTATGGGGTAGAATCGTCGATGAGTATGTATGACGTGCATCTGGTGTGTAGTATGTAGGAAAGGTCCCTACAGACGCATTCAAGTATTTCCACCTATTCGTAGAAGGAAAGAGAAATGCTGAGTCCTAGTTACACACCTACGTTTCCCAGTTACAAATTCTACAATAAAAAAGGAATCAGCTTTCACTTATTGGCGTGTTGATGACGTTCTTCCTGGCACAAATTGAGTTTCAATCAGCTTCATCAGAACTCGTGTCCTAACGGTGTTGAAAACTTGGAAAATCGTCATTTTTCTTTATTCATCTTCTGATACGTTTTGTATTTGTCAACAGAAGTTTGATAATTCTCGTTCAGTCGAGAAAAAAAAATATTTAAAGAGTTAGAAACATACAACGCTTAAATTCAGCTAAATTGGACTATTTTTTTGCGAACAGAAGTAGAATATTTAATTTCTGATCCCCATCTTTCCGATCGCGTTAGAATCATTGGTTGTGGGTGGAAATACTCGACAGCATCTGAACATTAGACTCCACAATTCACATTCTGCAGAAGCAAGTCATTTGTACACTGAGTATTGCGATAAGTACGTGCTTTCTCCCATGTCACTTTTTCTCATCCGGTTTGAGTGCTCTTTCTTTATTTGGGCAATATTGGTTAATTTTTCTTTCCATGTGTAGGAGCACATTCCCACATATATAGCGAAACACATACCTCAATACGTTTGATGAACTCCTTTCATGTAATTAACACACAAGAACGTTACATGTAGCCACAATGGCCGAGCGCCATGTTGTTTACTGGTTGTCAGGATGATTTCACTCTTTGCACAAGAGAGTCTCAACATACGACGCCAGAGAATCCTCCACATTGAAAACATTAGAAGATTCCATGCAACAAATAGACGCCTCAATTGCGGTTTCATGCTACTAAGAGACGACTATATTCACTACCAAAATGCTTCGAAATCCTCGAGAAACTTCCGAAATACTCGAGAATATTCGAAAACTCAGTCCAGTTTGTTAAGAAATTTCTAGAGAATCTCAATAGACGAACCTCGACATAGTGTTATGTCGCCCCTCACCGTCGACTGTTATTGTTTAGCTTATACCGGCAGCAACGACGGGAGCTCATTACGCTGAGAACTCTTATTCAGAGCTCATCGCCATCCGATAACCTCAAACAAGAACCCAAGATTTGAAGAATAATTCTATGTCCGAAGACTTGTGAATCAGCTCCCACGCACGAGTGCCAACGAAATAACTAAGTTCAACTTGCGACTGGAGTATCAACACGCAGAAATATTTCCATGTCCCAGATCTGTGATAGAATTATTTTCAGTTTACGAGCGTCCAAGGATTTGAACTTCGAAGTATCAGACGTCCCCATCTAGTGAGCCGAAGGAATAACTCTTCATCCAGCGGATTTCAACTTTGAAGTATCACGCGTCTGCGACACCCTCACGCCGTCAGTCTAGGAACTAAGTCCGAGACACGAAGATACGACACGCCATCCTGTGAGAACGAAGATAACTTCGACCAGAGGCGCCGTCACGCACCAGAATATCGTATTCCGTCGCCTAGCTACAACTGGACATCATCAGCGGTACCATCTAGCGACAAAGAAGGAGACCCCTTGAACTTCAACAACCTACTTGCCTAAAATCGTGACTTAAACGAACGAGGCATCACTTCACACAGAGCTTTCAACGCCTGTCGTTCGTCGTCTGGTGTTATTTACTGTTTATATTACGACAACTTGTTTACATTATAAACCTTGTCCAACTCAAACCTCTGAGTATTTATTTTGGAGAGGAAGAGATCTTACCGCGAAGCAAGCCTCAGTGCTGAGACTTGCGAAGCAATACAAAATCTTCCCCGACAAAACATGATTTGCTGTAACTAATCGAACATAATACGTATTCTTAACTATATCCTTTCAACCGAAGCAGACTTTACACGTCTCTGGTGTTTATGGCCAAATTCTCCTCCACGCGCTCCACGCTACTCGCGCAATCTGCATCTCGACTGCAGCTGTTGCAGGGGAAAAGACTGATTTTGTTCCAGTACAAAAAATATTTTACTGATGAATAACTATAAAAACTGATTGGAACCGGGTTAGTCGTCGCTAAACGTTGACAAAGAATAGAAGTTCACAACAAAGGTATTGAGAGAATTGGTTAGAGATAAGAAACTTATCAACTATGCAAAATTTTCCCTATCTTTGCCAGTAGCGGTGATTAGGGGGTCCCCTGTTTTAAGAAAAGATATAAAATTTCATTTTAAACGTCTTAAACTGAGAATAAAAACAAATTACATCATTTTTGATTTGGTAATCACTAATCGTCTTTTCCTTGATTTCTTTCATTATTTAAATCATACTTAGTGAAAATATGCAGAAAATGTCATGTTAATAAAAATTATCAATATTACTTCTATTGATTCCCAATGGCTTCTGATATTTGATGGCTCATTAATTTTGGGGACGACATTTGTGGGTGTTTACTTGCATTGATAACTCAATTGTCAACTAAAATACCACATCAGTATGGGAAAGAGGAAACGAGGCAAATCTATTTTCTTTCTCATAGATATAATCATTTTTACGTTTCTAGAGAATCTTTCATCCTTTCCTTCGTTTCAAAATGATATTTAAACAAACTGTCCTTGAGTGCGCTAATTTAGCTTTACAAGGATGTGCTAACTTCCGCATTTGCTTCTTGAGCTGACGACAATTGGCCGGTTTATTCGGCCACCGCTAAATGTGGTGAAAATGCACGCATCATTAAGCAAATGTCCGAATGAGAACCTTTGCAGTAAATTTGACTTAAAGAGCAAATCTCTGAAGTAGTGAAGGCGCAATGGTCTGAGCAAAGAGGCGTCTCAGGGGATGCTGGACACATTAATCTTCTTTCGATGAGCAGAGTCTTTTCGAATTGGTGGTTTTATTTACCTCCAAAAGAAATTGTCTTGTGCACTTTTTTATAACTATCTCGTTTACTTGGAAAATAAATATTTATTATATTGATTAAGTGACATCTTGTTAACAAGTGTGTTACCCAAAATTTGTTTCTTATGCTTTTCTGGGAAGGAAAATGTGGTTTAAATCTCCGTAAATCTAAGAGGATATTTTCTTGAAGGAAGAATACAAAACTTTGGAGCAAAATGATGCACATTTAAGTTAATTCAATCTGCACGAGTATCCTCTTACAACACAATACAAATACACACCCATATACGAAAACATTTATTATTTTACAAAATTGAAAAAAAAATACTCCCTGCGAGGACAAACTGTAAGAAAAGTAATAATGGGGAGGACTTGAGACAGAGAGCATCCCTTCAAATCCGCCCTTGATGTTAAAATATCGTGAAGGGTTGTACGTATTATATTACCTAAAATAAAAAGTTAGTGAAACAGTCTGTCTGTACATATAAATTAAAGTTATTCACAAAAATAAGAAAACAATGATTAATATAAACATTCAGAATCTACGAATATTATTTACGTCCATCTTTATTACGTATAATTGTTAAGTATATTATTCGGCAATTGGATGGACCCCACAACATATTTATTGCCAACATTTTACAGATCAAAACTATCAACCATTTCGGAGGACATTGGAAGGATAACAGATATTAAACATAGAAAAAAACAAATTTATTTACTGTGTTTAAAATTAGACACAAACCAAAATCTAGTTTGGCTTTAAAAATGGGTCACGGAATTTCCAAAAAATATTTATTCAGGATCCAAAGAAGAAAAATAAATTTTTTGTTTCCATGAAAAACTGGAGGAAATAGCAAACATATTTGGGTTTGTAAGTTGTGCGGAAAGAAAGAGTATAATATTTTTGATGTAATTTTGTAAAAACTGTAAACATAATATAAAAATCGTAACATACAAAATAATACAATATATTAAGGGATTACAATTATCTCTAGGTGCTAATACAATGTAAATTAAGGAACCTTATCGTCCCTGAACCTCATGTTCATACTTTAGAATCATGGTTGTTAAGAAAGATTTTTTAGTGTTTATTTGGCAGCACAATATAAGAATGGGCCCAAAATATTTGGGTATTCGCGGGGATTAAAATGGGCACATATTAATATACTTAAATTTTCCGAATACATGTCTGCGTACATGTGGTAAAGTATGTTGCAGTCATGTAATATATTAACATTATAGTAACAATATTCTTTAAAGTTAAAACAGGTTTCAATGTATTTACAAACGAATTTCAAAAATACTTGAATTTAACAAAACAAAACCTACATTAGATTAGAAGACTACAAATCAATAGACGCAAGTTCATAATACTTAAATTTATGCAGAGGAATGTTCCTGCAACGGGACTTCCAGGGATACAGTTGTAAGAGAATGTTAAATTGTCTTTAGTTCGTCTAATCAAATAAGAAGTCTACGTTATATTTACAGAGGTCATTTAAATATATTGTAAGGAAAAAACCCGGAGTTTTTATACTCTCTGCTTCATGCAAGGTAATGTAAAAATTGGAGCAAACTCTCCTTCATCATCATGAAAGATTTTTATACACTTTTTGTCATTTTTGTTTGTAAGTACATTGCTAAAAACAATCTTTTCTTGCGGAATAGATACTGTCGACTGACTATGGGTCGAAAAATATTTTCAATGAGGACAACAGTAAATGATTTCGTACAAGTCAAATTTTACTTCAGTGTCGACCTTTGTTTTCGTATTGCTAAGAGATTTGAAAAAGACTGAAAAACTTAGTTCCTACAAAAAACAAAAAGGAGCAATAAGTCTACACCTGATACAACATATCTTTTATTTGAATACATAATGATTAAACTCATGTCTCGACTTATCTTCGTGAAATCCCCCTTTTAAATTATTTATTTGCTTAGATAATAACGAAATACGTTTTTATTGACACCGACGTTATCCTTACGTGATTGCAATTACAATGTACACCGAATAATGTTGCTTTTTATTATTGAGGTATAGATTCGTCAAAGCGTTTTTGATGAAGTATTCTCCAAAATGTTACAAATGATAACTTCATTCATTGTATATCCAGTGTCAATAAATTGTTGTACCTTCCGCCGCATGTGTTTTTGAATTATTTGACTTCAAACTGAGTCTTGAAGAAACTTGCGAGACCTTTTTTTCTTTTTGCATGAGTAGGTTATATTTGCATTAAATTGAAGTTCGTTAACCCCATTATTTTCACAAAATAAAATCGACTTTTAATGTTCAAAAATACTTTTCACAAATTAAATAAAAGATAAAATTTTAATACTTTGAACTGAAATATTATACTTGTTTTATTCCACCTATTCACACAAACTGAACCATTTCTAGTAGAATATTTGTTAGACAATTAATTGGATGATAGAGAATGAAATGATTTTTTAAATCCGTGACATTTGAGATTTTGGTCATATCCTATAGTATTAAATGAATAATAATTTATGTATTTATTATAAAGATTAATTAGTATTTGTTTCAGTTGTAATGTCATCTTAGCCATGAGGCCTGCTCTAAATAACAAATTGGGAAGGAGATATGTTGGTTTGCCGGGGAATGTAAGGCGCCCAACCGCCATTGGTCTGGAGTTGGTAAGCTGAACAACGTATTCAGTTCGCCCGAGCGGGATTTAAACCTGTGTGCTATCGCTAAGTATATTTCTGGATTTATTACAGTTTGAACGATTTTGATGAAATTTACTTTGGGTTGAGTTAAATTGGGTTATTTTGTAATCAAGAAGTTATCTTTGTCTCAATTCCGGTGAGATCATTTTTTATGATTCTATATGAAATGTATTTTATGGATACATGAGGAAACGTTACTGGTTTGTTTGCAAAACATGAATGAGTAATTCAACGCCCCCTAAAATAAAAAGTTTTTAATGTAACAAGTTTCCCGTTTGCCATTTATGTCTACAACTGTCTCAATACCAGATGACAAATCATAGAAACCATTAATTGTTTTACTCTACACAGTCATTATTTTACAGAACTAGTAACAGAACTGCAGGCGACGAAGTCACAAAACATTCCACACCGTGACGGCGTGACGTCTTAAAAAAATAATCCTATATGACTGTCTATATCGGTAATGTTCATAGGAATGTGAAAGTTTAGTCATTTCTTACATTAAGTATGATGCAAAAGCGTTAATAGTTCTTTTTCACATATTTATTTCAAGTCATGTCTCCGTCGCGAGACATTTCATGATATACCTTTTATTACATTACATGAGACCTTACGATACACAATATGAAACGTTACGTATCTACTTTATCAAATCCGCTTTATTTTCCCGAAGTCGTGTTATGTATTTATTGATGGACTAATTATTCTCTTTATTTCTTTCATTTGGTGAGTTCTCTAAGTTATCTTTTCTTAATATTCCTTTTCTGCAGACTGCAGCCCTCGTTCCGCAAATCGTATTCCCAAACAACGTAACAAGGGAAGCCTGACATAAAATCATGACAACAGGAGATGGTTCCAGCGAGGGATGCAATGGCAGAAATACTCACAGGCAGCGATGCTTTCAATAATTATTTAAAAATGATGAAAAAGAGTGAAGATGGGTCATGTGGTTGCAGTGTTAATAGTATAATTATTTTAAAGACAGTAAACACAGATAATTAATAGATTAAATTCTGATCAAGCAAAGTAGATATAACTTAGGTAATCGGTCAGGCAATTTGTAATCCGGGTTTATCACAATACACATTTAAATTTAATGAATTTTTATTTCTCTGGTTTACATGATATGTTTTGCAAAATGATTTTTATTTATTTCTTACAGCTGAATTCGAATAAATTATTTTTAAAATGGATGTTGTAAAAGACTCAAAATACTTGACTGCACGCGTATCAGAACAACATTTGTGCAGACTTGAGAATCAGCGACTAAGAGATACGTTCCCCCAAACACATGACCTGATAAGCCACACCTTGAAATTCTCCTTCATTGCGATTGAATCTTCACATGCTTCCGCGTTTCAAAAACGCAGAAGATGTATGTTCTTTTGATAGTTTAATATTTCTGAGTAGAAGTCGTGAAGAAATCGCACTTTAAGGAATTAATGACAGAACTTTATAGAGTCAACAATACCTACCAATGTGTAAAACGCTGAGAAAAATAATGCGAACTATTCTAAAAACTATTAAGCATACAATTCTAATTTCAGAATAAGATTAAATGTAAAAAACGTCAATAATAGAATTAAATTATATGTTCTGCAACCTTCATTTTGTTCAAGAAATAATCTTATATCCCCCGAAAGAAAGCTATTACTAAACTAAAATGGCCGGTACATATTTATTTATTCAAATCGAGTCACGAAATATGATTATTCATCATATATTTTTGGGAAAATACAATACACTGGAACAAGATTTGCAGATACCTTTACCGGTTTCCCCTTTTTTGTGACAATAAACAAAAACATTAGAGCACATTGAATAATTAAGTATTACAGATGTTAATAAGTATTACTGATGAAATTATAATAATGATAGTTTCATTAATTTCTCAAGAGAAAGAGCTCAATTTATTTACCGATGAGTTCTGCAGAGGAAGAGAAATGACAATTGTCTTTAGTGACGTCAATAAATAACATGGTGAATATCACAGAGGTTGTTTGGGTTTTAAATTCCCNAAATATCACAAGAGGTTGTTTGGGTTTCAAATTCCCGTTTTTATTCGTGAAATTAACATTTTTTTATAAGTGATGGTGTGACACAAATGACTAGGATGACAGGTACATAGATTTGCAATGTTTTTTCTTTCAGTTAAAGATTATAATTACTAAAATTTCTTTCACGTATTCTCGAAGTTTCTTTTTTTTATTTTGTAACAAATACATCAAATACGAATGTATTTGAATGCCAACTACTGTTGGCTCCAAATCTCAAATGCAATTTCCCACATAATAAAAATTGATAATCACCTGCTGGAATTACGAAAAATCCAAAGATTTCACAATATCAATGACCAACACTCCAAGGTCATTTATGCCTACGTGACATAGAAATTTATCTTTGTGATGGCGTGACATCGATATAATTATCTGCTTCTTTAATACAGAGATCGAGGCTGCAAGAATCCTCACTTCTTGAGAAAATCGATTGAAATGATCGAGTATTGGTTAACTGGTAATGTCGTGCTCTTATTCATAATTTTAAATGTATATTTTGTTGCTGCCACATTTCTTAGGGGTAAATACCTCATGTCAGTTCATCTTTATAAACTGAGTTGCAACTTGTGTCAATTTTAAACTGTCATTTTTCACCTTTACTCCTATCCGTATAAATTTCATCATTTCGTTTTTCTAGTCATAAATTTAGATCACGTGAATGGGAATTTCTGTTATGTTGGCAACGTTGTCGGTTTTTCTCGTCTACAGATTCCCAATAACAGGTGAATCCACACGAAACAATCCAGATGCGGTCGCTCGGCTATTTAAAAAAATATTATTTTCCGTGTACCTCTTCCCTCGTTCTAGAGTTCAAAACTGATTAAAAATCGATCTTAAACCGTTTACGTGTGGCGGCTATTTCTGTCCTCCCACGCGCGTTTATTTTTGGGTTTGTCAGCATTTGCATTACCGCTCATATTTCAATAATATGGTATCCTATAAAGCTCCAATAGAAATCATTACAAATATGTATTATATATCCATTATAGAAATTCATCTAAACTTGGATATAAAAAATGAGAACATTTTCAACTTTTAAGATTATATGTTAACATATTGAGCCGTAAATACAGTTTTATCATTTTGTGAGTGTAGATACCCAATACGTTTTCAACGTTATTACTTGCATCCTTCGTTTCTTATGAATTAAAAAAAACAAACTATGTTGACTACTTTTGTGGCGCCTAATTTCAGCAGCCCCGAGAACTGCGATCTCAACTCTATTATCGTTCACTTTCTATTCCTTTTACATTTCACTTCCTCACCCTAACACAAAGCAGGTTTATTCCTTACAGGGAGTGATTGAGTACGTATCGTACAATGAGACATTCACTTCACTTCATGGGATCCAACACGATTTATTCAACAGCAATATCGTTAGTTTTCTTATCATGTTTACATATCCTTCATTCCCATCCCCTCCCGACGGATTCTAGGGGTATATTATCTGCAATGTGGACTGACTGTCAACATAGAGAGCATCTGGGACGTTCTTATTCATCCCAACGGCACCGAATCCTATGGTTTCGAATGTAATATCGGACTTTCCCATTATTTTTATTTCTTCCTATTTATCAACTCTGCGACGCCGAAACTTATCAACTCTGAGAAAAACAAACAAACAAAATCTTACTTCTATACAACTTTTGTGTATACATAGAATACAGACATCATGCTCACATTTGCTGATGCAATAATGATATATAAAATCAAGTCAAATTAATTTATAATTAGTGTACGTGATAGATAAATTTATTTTAAATGATTATTTGTAATATATTAACATATTCAACTTATTACCTTGCTTAAGTAGCTAATATTAGATGTCCTTAATAGCCAATAGCCACTTTCGTTAAGTGTGGATGAATTTGTACTGTTTTTTGACAATAAATTTATTTACTAAAAATATAAACATAACAGACGAAAACAGCACAATTATTACCACAGGTCCAAATAATTCGGATAGTGGTTTTCTAGATGAGAACTTTAATTTGTGCATGGTTTATGATTTTTTTATTTCATTGTTTTTATTTTTTCTGTTGTTCAATATTATATAGTTTCATTCAAGTCATGTTCCTACGATACTGTACCATCTGACGGAGTCGCAAACCAGTGACGAAAAGTTGTCATTGAAATGTATTTTAAGCCTGAATAAGGTCGCTGAAGTTAACAAGTTAATAATATAGTTATAACAGATAATAAATACCGTTAAATTAAATATAATAAAACACCTTCATCTTCTCTTCTTTTCCCTTACTAATTTCTTTCAGGTCCTCGTGTCAAAAATTTGTTAAAAAGAAAAGTAGTATCACTGATGTCAATTGAAACTTTCACAAAACTAAAGACACATTTCAATATAATTTCCTTCCTGATATCCGCGCTGAAACCTGTAAGTTTCAGAGAATACTTTTGGATTACATGGTATTCCTCTGCAGATAGACGCAATCTCCCGCCTCAAGCGCTATGACGCTACCGCAGTAATCGCCCCCCCCCCTCTTCATCACAACCTTCTCTTCTGAGGAGGGTTATACAACCCTTCTCCCTGTCGCCGGGCCGTGCGTCCGCTCCAGTAAAGAATGTTGGGCGACCGCCGCCGCGCCGCCCATCCTTCCTTCCAACAACCCTCTCATTCCCAGACGCGCTGCGGGCGGTATCTGTTCACGACGCGCCTCGCCGAAACATCTGTAACATCGCGCGCTCGCAACCGCCTGCGAAGGCTTCGCCTTTTCTTTCTCTCCTAGATACACGAACAGAAGTTGGTTGAAGCTGTTAGAATTTTTCGTTGGGATGAGCTACCCGTAGAAGATTTGTTTTCTCGTAATATATTACATTAAATAAAAGATTTTGTCTTGCTCTACATTTCTTCATTTGGTAAGCAAAACTTTTTCGATCCAACAGATGGAAATCATCAGACTAAAAACAACAGATCGAGAAATTCACTATATAGTTAAAGTAGTATAGTAACATAGTTACTTTATTAATTATAGTAATATAACAGAAAACAATACTAAAAATGTTAAAAATAATAAAACATACTTAGAGTATTATAATTTTAATGACTATAGTTTCGTCTTGTACTTTATCACGCTATTGCTGCAGCACTTTTTAAATAACTTATAACAATTTCAAAAACTATTTTCTTGCATGGTTGTGTTGCCGTATGGCTCATATTAATTTAGTTTTATGTGTACTCAACTTTGGCACGGTTGTGTACATTAATTCTGTAGCCCCATCCTGGCCCGGGTTTTTCTCCGTTTTTCCTTCGGGTAGAGGCGGATTTCTTATACAGGTTCTCTAGGCTTTGTCTAGGGTCGTGTTTATTGTAACAATAAATCGTGAATTTAGTGTTTTTTCAACTCTTATGATTTTTTAAACACTAAACTCAGAATAATCTATAGTTCGATAATAACTTGTACACGTAAACTTACAAACATATTTGCGTTAAATTACAAACATATTGACTATATATATATATATGTATTATAACTCGCAGTTAACTTTTTATCTTATCTAGGAACTTTTGCTGAAATTTTTGAATCCGCCTCTGCCTTAGGGCCCTTGATCGGAATTGATGGGATGGTCCCTTGCTTGCTTCCAAAGAGTAAATTAGTTTATTGTCCTCCACGTGGTCATACGCAGTCTGTACTGTTTTTTGACAATAAATTTATTATTAAATTTGTAAAGTGGTCACAGTAAAATAAATTCTGTTACTTGTAAGAACGAAATGTAATATAAAATTAGTGGGTTTATCATTTAAAACTGGTGTCAATCACGAAAATACTTCTTGCAAACGTCATTTCCCATCTCGCACCATCTCGTTATTATCAGCGCCACGCTTCATAGTCACCGGTCGTGTTTGTTATTCGCGCCGCCATCTTGTCAATTGATTGGTCGACACTCAGAAGCGTAACGCGACACCTGCAGTCAGAGTGCGTCTAGAGAGAGTGAGGCCGATCTACCCCCACCACCGAGAACCGCCATTTTTCAGTCAAAGAGGCGCGTGACTCAGATACACAGACGTAAGTACAAAATGTTTGTTTCACGTGATGCACCAGTCAAATGTTTCCCTGGCCCTCCCGAGCAACAGACAGGCTTGTAAAACTTAAACGCTTGTAAAATCTAAACTACTCGTGCAAATTTTACGATTTAAATACAGTTTTCATCTTTCTTAAATGTACAAAACACAGAATGCACTTAATTGGATTAGAATTTTTTTATGTCCTTTAATTACTATCTTAAATAGACGTATTTTAACGCGTCTATTTTTAAAACCTTTTCTTTTTCAATAATTTTGGTTACCGCTTGTAGATGGACATATACCGTCGGGGACTTCTTTGTAGAACTCTTTGAGACGAAGAATATTCAATTCAATTCAAATGGGCTATATTTTAACAACAACAAAAATATTTAGTATACATGGCGGGGCTTAATACCTGTGCGCCTAACAGAGACCCTAAAATATACCGTGGGCTGTGCATACTATACCCCAGGATTCACTCTCAATGAACTGAAACAGTAACTAAAATTAAAGGTATTAAAATATTTCGATTATTTGGAAGGTAAATAATATTAGTAGCGGAAAAGGAAATTAATAAATGTTAATAAGTTAGAATAAGAAAAAAAATTACTGTCATAATTATTTTTTTAATATAATTTTATTTTTAATCTCAGCTATTGTTATATTACGTAAGTGACTGTTTCGTTCATTGAGCACCTTTGGGAACCACGGAAAACCAATGGTTATGGCAAGCGCGCTGGGCATAAAAACAATCTGGTTGGTAACTGGAAACTTGTAACAGAACAAACAAAAATTCGGCGGCAGAATCAAATAAATTCATAGAAAGACTACATACATATCTGCAGGGCAAATAACTATGCATACATACCAATAAATGGGACCTTTTATGTTATCAGTAGTGTACGTATATAAAGGTAAATAAGTAAACAAGATATTTTTGGGTATGTTGGTATGTATGCATAGTTATTTGCCATGCAGATAAGTATGTATTCTTTCTATGAATTTATTTGATTCTGCCGCCAAATTTTTTTTCAGTTTTGAACTCTAGAACAAGGGAAGAGGTACACGGAAAGAATATTTTTTTATAATTCGAATCACAAATTACTTATAAATATTCCTATAATTTCTTATATTTATACAGTAAAGTAAAGAAATCAAATCACATTGCCTACAAGTGATGTGTATTGTCGAAAGTAATTTCACATAATTTGCGATTCTCTTAAGTTTCGAATTATACCAATTCCATATGATATCTTGCAATTATATTCAAATTCTGTTAAAAATTATATTTTATCACAGTATTACGCAAACGCTTTTTACAGAAAGTCTAATATCTTTTACATTGCCTATGACGACCTTGCGAGACAACGAATCTCGAGATGTCGTTTAAATATAGAGAATGGTAAAGTTTATTGAAGTCAAGAATATACAGAATATTTTTGTTATAGAAGTCCAAAATGTGTATAATAAAAAAAAAACAAAATATTTATTTAATAGAGGTGTAATGAGACATTGTATCTCGTTACGATTTACCAGCGGAACTATTAGTCTTCCAAATATGGGCGCCGTTTCAAATAGACCTACGATTGCTCGAACGAAATTTTCCCTGTCGAAGGGGAAGCATGAAGAGAGAGGCGTTGCAAATTTAACAGGTCCGAAACTGGTCAGAGCGTAAGAGTTAGAAAAATAAATGTGCCCTTTTATGTTAATAGTAGTGTACAAGAGAATTTTTTCTTTTATTAAATCGAATTATGGGTTTAAATTCTTCTTCTTCATTCTGAAATTCTATTAAATATTTAAGAAAGTGAATTTCGTGTACACTTTTTCACACAATGGTAAATTTATTTATATATCCAATAACTAAATAAATTTATTATTATGTATGCTTTTTATAGTTTTTATCGTATACAATGAAGCAATCAACAATTTTACATACTTATGTTGGTACCCGGATTTTTCTTCAATACGAACTCCAACAACCACAATGAAATTTTGAGAGTTTATATAATTCGGAAAAATAGATATAATCCTATCTTGTACGCGGATAAGATCATATAGAATTCATTTAAAATATCCCACATTATTTGTATTATTAATGCATTAAGCTCCAGAGTCAAAATATACGATACCTTATTCTAGTATTTAATATTAAGTTTGTTGCAATAATTATAAAATTTGCTAGAGAATTTAATCTTGCCCAATAAGGAGGGCAATTTCAGTTAGCGACTGTCTTTCGAAGAATTTTCCAGGGATCCTCCACAGCCTTTGAATTCCCACTTTCCCCTATTCGAACCCTATGTGAATTCTGGCGATTGAGTGATTTCCGTAATTTACCTTCAATACCTCCAACATACAATTTTATTCGTTCTAACCGTGTGGTATGTAATCAATGTTTCGAGTCACTACTGGCATGTTGCTCAGTGACACGCACGACTAGTAGAAACAAATAAATGTCTCATTGGCGTTTCTTTTTGTAATGTGTTACGTCATAGGGAAATAGTGCATGCAACCCGAAGCGCTACTAAAGCAAAAGACTTTGGAATTTCAGTAATATTTTCTCTAATGGAAGATTATTTATGATAGTACATTTAAATTACCCGGGTATTACAATACTAGGATTCATTAATTTCATATATACTAGTGTAATTTAATTAGAAATATCCGAGTATTACAATTGCTTTTGCTAGTCACAGAGCGCGATTGTTGACCGCAGAAGGAGAACATTTTAAACATCACAACTCTTTAAAATGGAACATAGAAATGATAAGTTACAAATTTTTTCTTGCTTCACCTGGAAATTGAACCCGGGATGAGTATGTGACGAACGATCACGCTGTCACCGTAGCCACGAAGGGGTCAATTGAGTGTCTTGTTAATAAATTAATTTTCAGATTCCTCCTCGACAATGGGGCTTCCGTAAATAAAAGGGATGGATATGACCGCACTGCTCTACACGATGCAGCACGACGTGAGAATAAGGAAGCCATTCAGTTGGTGATTGACAGAGGAGCAGATACTGCACTGAAAAACAAATTGGGACAAACTGCACTTGACATCGCCCTTACAACAAAATCTGAAAAAATAGTGGAAATGTTACTACAACGTATGGTAAGTGACAAAGAAAGAAAATATAGAAACTTCAACTCTGCGAGCTTTAGCTGTATATGATTTACAAAAAAAATAGTTTTATCTTTTTTAGGTAGCTTTTGTTAACACACTTTCATTATTCACAAAGATTTGTTAAACATCTGCATTTGATATTTCGGAAAATTTTAACTTTTTTGATTAAATCGTATTTTAATGTATGTGTATATATTCCTTTGGTAAGAATTGATTAGAATTTTGTGATAGAAAGTTGTGTGTGAGTAATGCCAACGATTCACTTATTGCGAAAAAAAAGTAACATTGTTTTGATAGTGATTCCTTCGGTATATAAGAGAAGCAGGCCGTTCTTTTCTAACGTGATACAAGACATAGTTTTGTTTTAATTTGATGATGAATGTTACTCTACATTACATAACATAATTCTTCTCAATTCCACTGGGTGTTAAAGGTATCCTATTTCCTGATTGTCGGCTAAACAAATCGTCTGTTGAGGGATTCATTTGTTGACTGCGCTCTTTATGTCGTTGAAAAAAAATTAATAAAGTAACAATCCTCAGTTGTCGGAAAGTTGCTCGTGAGCGGTGTAAAAAGCATTAACATAATCAGATGGCACGTGAATCTAATTATTAAACAAGGAGTAATAGGAATACATAGCACGGAAAAAATTCATTCGCAATGAAAATAAGAAACAACATAATATTGTATCACATCAGAAAAGTAATATGAACAATAATATAATACAAAAAAAGTATGGAAATATTGTAGGACAAAAAGAGGGGTAAAAATTTGAATTCACGAGCACAAACATTCAAAATCTGCAGAACAAGGTATAGTTAACTTAGATTGAATTCATTTCGAACATATCATCGAATGGGATAATACATTAATATAAGAGGTAGAAGTTAACTCTAATAAACATTGTATTTTCATATGTCATATTTTCTAAACGACCCACGTATATTACAGTGTTTTAATGCATACTTAATAGCATATAATGTTTATTTCTGCTGCACTAGCCTCCCGACTCTCAATATCATTCACAAAAAATTGTGCTTAAAAAACAGCTTTGTGTGTATCATCACAGGTTATACACTCCAATACATCAAAGAATGCTACTTCCTTCCAGATAAAACTGGCCATTTCTTCTTCCTCATGTAAATATATGTGTAAGAGCCCCTGAAAATATCATTTTTATTTTTAAACGATATATTTGACATAAAATAGAGATAAAATTAAAAAGTTTCACATACAAAATTCTATTTTCTTGAATCAGTTTGGAATGGAAAACACATAATACTTCGCAAATAAACTGATTTGTAAAATAATGATAATAAACGGAGAGGGAGAAATTTAAATGTATTTAATATGAGAAATGATTCTTTTGGAAATATTTAGACCTAACATTTTTATGACACTATGTTTTGAAAAGAAATTCTTTGATATGAAATTTAAATGCAAAAAAAAATTCTTGCGTTTAGTCAATATGTACAATATGTTTAGTCAATATGTAATAAACTAGACTAAAAAAGATTTCTTTAAGATACAATATTTTTAGGAAACAATGAATAATTCTCAACTATATTTAAATAAGTTACAATATATGTTGTGTCAGTGGTCAACTGTGTAATCGATGAATGCCTTTCTGTGCAGGGAGCAAATGCTTTATATTGTGCAGTCATCAGACGTGACACAGCAACGACTGTGTTGCTTCTGAAGGAATCTGCAAGTGACCTCAACACGAAAGGTTTCACAGGACGCACTGCTTTGCATTTCGCTTTAGGTCTTAATGAAGACAAACATAATCATAAAATCTCTCAAATGCTTCTCCAAAAACAAGTAAGCATTACCAGAATATTCTTATTTATCATATTTCTTACAAATAACTGGGATTATTCGGTCTCTGTACTTTACTGAAATTGAATAACAATCAAGCATATAATAATACTATATATTTTTTATTTTCCTTCCAAGGTGTAACACTTCTGTGTCTAATGCATTAATGGAATTCTTATGATTTATGCTAATTTAAATTAAAGATGTAGAATCAGTACAAAAATTAATCTATTACCTTCTTTATGAAAAGAGAAACATCTAGAAATGAAGTCGAAACATGTTTTAACACCTAAAAATATTTTATTTGTATTACTTATAAAATAATTAAAGAGCCCCCACAATAAAACCAGTATGTATAAATTGTTGCAGAGTATTATTATTATTTTAATTGTTGCAAAGAACAGAAAATTATTGAACACAATTTAGGAATGATGTATTCCATTATACAATGTACATTACTTAAAACACATTTAATAATTACCAGAATTTCATATATTTTTATCACTATTTGTAAATGTTTCTTTTCCTCATTTAATCTCTGCAAATTGTTTAAAAAGCACACTTTTGTCTAAAGCTGTAGCTTCTACATTTTTTTTCCTGCCAACATTCCAAAAACAGCTAAGACTCCCAAAGTCAATTGTACTTCTTCAGTACTTTTTGAAACTTTTTGTATTTGAAACATACGGATTTTGTCGGAACTTACGGACCATAAAGAAATTGTGTCAAAATGAATGCAGATCAGAGCTATCAATTCAAAAATTTTTTGAACTTGAACATTTTATTTCTGGGCTGATTTCTGAGAAAGATCAGTTCATATGACAGTGATGATTATACATCTTTTTGATACTTCTCTTAAATTTTTTTCATTCCTAGTCGTAATTTCAACCTCTGTAACTGGGAAGAAACCTTAGGAAAAACACAACTAGTCTTCTCACAAATAATTTTTTAAATTAAGTTATACATAAAAGAAGACATTATCAGAATTATATTTCACAGATTTATATAGGTCATTTTTTCTTATTTAAAAATGACTGAAATTTTTGGCCCCAGCAGAAAGTGAGAGTCCTTAAAAATTTGCTCTCATTGGAACAATTAACATTTCAGGGTATCTGGAACAAAGCATGTCAAAATCTATGAAGATCAGAGTTGTAAATTCAGGAACAGTTGCAAATTGAGATTCACTAGTTTATTTCTAAGCCCCAGTATAGAGAAAGATATTTTCACGTGATAGGTCTATGAATAAACCAATGTTTTTTTCACACCTCTTTTCTTGTTATACGGCTTAGACAATAAATAAATCTTTTGTTTCATTATGTTATCGCTTTAAATGCATATCGTGATTCTCCATATAAAATAACTTCTCACACTATAATATTTTACTTACTTATTTCAGTTCAGACTGTAGCTTCGGCTATGACAAATGTTGGAAAAGTATGATTGGTGATAGGGATAGTTTAGTTGGTTAAGAAGTCAGAGAAAAGTAGATAAAAAATTAATGGGGAAAATATCAAAGAATGAAGGAGAAAACATTCTGAAATGTTGCTCTAATACAGGAAGTGCAAGTCAACTATTGGGGAGATTTCAGGATCATAAATAATCTAACATAAATTACTGATTTGATTACTAAATTAAAACTATTTGATTATTTTTTTAATAACTATTAAATCTGCCACTGCCCTTGGGCCTTTGATTGGAATTGATGAGATGTTCAATTGCTTGTTTCAGGAGAGTAACTTAGTTTATTATTACCCACATGCTCATAATATTGTATTATAATTATTGTAATTAATTTTCTCTTTTAGCCAGTTTATGTTGCGAATGTCTCTGCAGATAGTGGTGTTAACAAGCTAAAATCTCAAATAAAAACCAGAATCAGATAACAGTGTAATAACTGTTTTGCCAAAAGAAGGAAGCTGAACACAATCACATCAAAACGGTGCAGTGCTCTGACAATAGATTGTAACAGTATTAAGAATTGTGAAACTAACCTAGTGATAAGTAACTTAATTTAACTAATAATAAGTATCTTAGTTTATTATCCCCCACATGGTCATATGTAGTTTGCAACTGCTTTTTTTGACAATAAAGTTCATTTATTTTTTTATCTGAAATTCAGTGATTTGCATTCACCTTCAAAATATCTACCTATCTGAGTATTATAATTTCAAAGTTTGTTAGATTGTTTCTTTTTCAAATTTCAAATTTTTTGTATTATTTTATCACTAAATATGTCATATTCTGAAATGTTCAAATTGGAGCCTTTATTTCATTAAATTCTCGTTTTGCCTTTCCATGCACATCTCACAGCTTTAATTGTCGATTTATTTGCAATTTTAATTCAGTGATGCAGTGATAATTTCCCGAGTGATTATGGGATGCAAGTACAAGTAAACATGTAATCCAATGTGTAGTGATTTATTGGTGATGAAGTATTGAATCATTAACCAAATTATCATTAAATAATCATTAATGGATTCTAGGATGCTAGTGAAACCGCAATGATAAATCTCATGTGCGATTCAGTGATAATTTTCTGCAAGGGAATTAAAGAACTCTGCTCGAAAAACGGGCTGGAATTAAGCGTAAATTACATTTAACTGAAGAAGGATTTGATACAACATCTACGTAACACCAGAAGGTTAAATAGTAAAAGACTGATGAATCTCACAAAGAAGAGTTGATTCCAGGATTTTAATTGAGGCCTAGGGAGGTTCTATCCAGGACATTTCTAAAAAATTGTTGTAAATAAAGGATTTTGATGGAATTTAAACCAGAATTCAACACATAACAATTTATATTTCAAAATAAATGTCTTGGAAAATTTTTCATTGGTATTCGTGACAATATCATCACAGAGAATAAATTTCATAGATATACAAAATAATAGTATTTACAACTGCCATTATGTTGTAATGAAGCGGAAAATATACCGTTTGACGATTACAGTGAATTGAAAATCAACTAATGTTGTCGTAAAGAGTGTTAAAGTGACAGTTTGTGTCTGTTAAATTTAATTTAAGGTAAACACAGCCACTCCAGCAATAAATGACTGTTGAATTTGACTGCAACTTTTAAAATTTTAGTTTTGAAAAAGATAGTTTTCTTTAACAGTTTCATTTTATATTTCAAAGGTTTATTTTTAACACCCAGTGAAAGTTGGTTATCAATTTCATAGTATTGAATGCGAGTTATCTAATTTCTAAGTTCCAAAATTACTGAAGTATGGGCTTACGATGAGATATTCTATTATAAAGTACTGACTTTTAATAGCTGTGGAGAGCACAACAAAAATTGCGAAGGAAAACAGATAATTCCATTAGATTGTCATTTTGTTATGCATATACGCAAGTGAAAAAATCGGTTTTATTTATGAATATTAATTTTTTAAACCTGAAACGTTTGAAGAAAATGAGATAACCGTCAAATTTCTAATTTTTTTAAAAATAATCTGAGAGTCAAAAATAGTTATTATGCGACATATGATAACTGTTGGGTTTGTGACAACATTTGATGACTTCAAATTACTTGCAAAAGAATTTTTTTTTTTCTTCAAAATCATCGCTAAATACAACCAGACACATTTTTGGAATAAAATATTTACTATTGCACTCTGAAAAATGTTTCCACATTATAATTGAATTAAAATGTTTAAAACTATATACGCAGTTTTCAGCATGTTACCAGTAAAATTATGTTTTTTATAACTGCCAGCTGTTTAAAACTGTTGCAGTTCAGATTTTCTGGATAATTGATTTTTTCAATAACAATAACAAAAAGTTTAAAATTGATGGGCGTACTGTGGGGATATGAAGGCGGAACGAGAAAGATATTATAGTGTTGAAACATTTGGAAAATTGTTCACATAACAAAAGAAAAGAATCAAATTGCATAAATATTTATTATAATAACTGTAAATAATCTTTCTAATATTGTAATGTGAAGATACAAAGTATCATTGCTGAAATTCTTCCGATGTGGCATAAATATGAGGAAGGTATCTTACAGAATTCGTCGTGATCAATTTCACATTTTGAAGATCATATATTTATCATTATTTGGTTTCCAAAAAAAAATCGATATGGCTAATTAACTATATTCTTGCCATCGAGACAGTCCGACCCCACGTAATATTTTTCTCTTCCCTATGTTGGTAGGACGTAGATGGCGTGAGTTGAGGAAGAACGTGCGTGTGAGGCTGAGCGATCTTCGACGGCTAAGAAACAGGAAGAAGCTTCTATGGAAAAAGAACAATGATGTTTTAATGGATGCAGTGTCGGCGAGGATCAGCAAGGCCTCATTGGTGGCTCAAGTAGATTAGTGCTCAGACTAAGATCTGGGACAGATAACCTCTAGTGGTGTTTAAATAAGAAAATTTCAATAGAGTTGAAGAACCTGAAGAATATTTTTGTGTTAATTTTATTAAATTTCACTAGGGTTCTTGGAAGCGATGGCATAAAATGAGTACGTGGTCTGCGGATAAAATGCTCAGGATTAATTGTGACTGAAAGAGATCTTTCCATGATAAGAAGAAATACAGTCGAAATGGTCTTATTTGAAAATTGTTATTCAAAATTTTCTTTAGGTAACTTCCACTGAAGAAATTTAAACAATCGTGGGTAATTCGAATAATTATTTAGATAATTTGAACTTTCAACGTTTATTGGGGGAGACAATATCGTTTTTGTTGGGGCTGCAGGTCTCTTATCGGCTACGTTAACGTAGACTACAATTACCTCATGTTTCTGGTTTTTGAAGAGAGGGTTACCGCCGGTTCGACCAGTGCTATTGCCTTGGGCCTCCAGACGCAAGGGGCCCCCAGTACGGATATTTGTCAAAAATATTATTTTCACGATTTTTAATTACATTCCTCAAGAAAGTTAAATTTTAAGACACGCCTTTTGGTGTCATTTCAAACAATGCTTAAAAAATAGTTTTTCATTTATTAATTTGGCATAAAGACTATTCCGACGACACAAGAGTTTTCTCACGAAATAGACAAATATATCATCGAACAGTGGTTTTCCAAACAGTGTTTATAATTTTCAACAATTCAAGACGGTATTACAATTAAACTAAACTCATATTTATCTTAAAAATGAATATGGGTTGCTGTATAATAGAGTTTACGTTTTTTAAATTAAAACAACCTTGTTAATGTTCATTTTTCAAACTTTTAATTGTTAAACTTTTTTTTAATTTTTATGTCCTGCCCCCATTCTAACTGTACAATTAATAATATAAGTTTGAATGTAAAGTGGTTTCACTTGTAAAGAATAGCGGTCGTACATTTATTTTTTTGTAAAATTTCCTAAATTCTTAAGAAGCGTGTCAAAAACCTTTTAGCTGGGTGCCCCCTCTGTGACCATTAACCGAGACCCCGGAAGGGATAGTTACGCCATTGCTATCACTCGTTCTATTTCTGCTTCCATTCTCCAAGTCTATGACAGTATTTGCCCTAAGATCAATCTCGATTATTCCGAGCAGTTGAACGTCAGATTCTGAAGCTAATTGGCCAAAAGCAAGGAATAACCCAAGGATTGTTTCACCTTTTTAAAAATGACTACTGTATTGTACACGACTCTGCACCCTTAATGTATGCTCATAAAATTAGTTTTATCGTGTATTGATTATAAATGTTGAAATGGGTTTTGTAGAAACGGGTTTTGTGTATTCAACTTTGGCACGGTTGTGTACATTAATTCTGTAACCGCATCCTGATCCGGGTTTCGCTCCGGTTTTCTTTCGGGCAGAGGAGGATTTCTTTTTTTTCTTTTTTTGTGGGGCTTAACGGCTCGTCGACATCTAAGTCATTAGAGCCATAAAATTCTGTACAGGTAGTGAAAATGCAGTTACGCACTAGGAAGGGCCAATATGACTCTCCCCGCGTGTGGGACTCGCCGAATGACTCAACCATACCCACTAAAAACCCATCTGAATTACAGCTCAAAACACAAATATCAACATCTTAAAACATTACAAATATTAAAAAAGGGGACAGAGATGAAGGGAGGATAAAGAGGAAAATGAAAGATACCTTAGCGTGGGGATCGAAAAGAATAAGAGGTGACCAAGAAAGGTCAGGAAAGAGAAAGAAAGGAGCATGGCACAGGTAAGTGGAAGTAATGTTAGACTCAGCTCGGGGCCTTGTGTTTGCAAAACACGTACTTACTAAATGTAAGTCCCCAGGGGGGCGCGGATTTATTATACAGGTTCTCTAGGCTTTGTCTAGGGGCGTGTTTATTGTAACAATAAATCGTGAATTTAGTGTTATTTCAATTCTTATGATTTTTGAACACTATACTCAAAATAATCTATAGTTCGATAATAATTTGTACATGTACATTTTTTGCGTTAAATTACAAACATATTGACATTCTATTTGTAACTCGCAATTAAATTTTTATCTTATCTAGGAATTTTTGTATAAATTTTGAATCCGAATCTGCCTTAGACCCCTTGACGGAATGGTCCCTTGCTTGGTTCCGGAGAGTAAATTAGTTTATTGTCCTCCACGTGGTCATACGCAGTTTGTACTTCTTTTTTGACAATAAATTTATTATAGAAAGCGTACTTTCTAAATTTTATAGATGTTGTTTAATGACGTTAGATTTTCTATTAATTATAGGTATTTTTTGCAGAAAAGTACATTCTCAATGAAAGAATTTAACACTGAAAAAATGCGAATCTTTTTATATCTAATTAAGAACATGTATATCGATAATTTTGATAATACACATTTTACCCAATTCCCTCTATTTTTGATATATCAAAAGGCATTATTATTGCGGTAAATTCACATATTTATCATATTCGTATTTGTTTTGGATACGGAGCTCATTATTCAAAATTGGAGGAGATACGTACTGTGCATAATTTTAACCATGATTGTGTTTTATGAATAATAATTGTTCATTTTGTGAGTCTACGTAAAATTTATTTAGATATTTAATATTATTGTTTATTTGAGAGCGTTGATATTTATAATCGATGAGCACATTATAGACAAGTGATTTTGTTTCGCGTGTGTCTCACTACGAATTGCTGAGATATGTGATAAAAAAATATTTTATGTTTGTAAAATAAATGTCCGTAAGGTGACCACGAGAGTATAGTGAACATTAAGCTACGTTATAAATATACAACCTATTACATTTCTTCCTCTCTTGTCTATAGTGCTCCTCCGTGGGAATTACTCTTCCAGATTCTGTTCCCACTTCCTCCCTTCTGTGAATTGAACAACCCCTGACACATTTCTCACTTACCCACCTCGCCACTATCTTACAGACCAAGGGCCAACGACAAAAATAGCCACCTGAATTGCTCACCTGTAAAATATTTATCAATAATTGATTGCTAGTATCAGAAATTGCCAGTCTACCATCCTGTTATTTATAACTTAGTTTATATAATTAAAAAGAAGGAAGTAAGTCACCATACTTTCTCATAGTTTACGCTTATTCATACCACAACATAACAATGATGGAGAAAATAATGGTATACGATTTGGCCGTTACATAACTGTTGGCAGACGCCTTTGAAAGCTTCTCGACTTGTGAGTCAGTATTCACCATAGTGAATTCCCAAGCAGTGAACTCTCATTTGGAGAGTTGTTTCATTCAGCTTGTTATTGATGCAATTAGTGGAGGTTTTTGAAACAAAGCTGGGTTTTGTAAATTGAATTAAAAATCCTTATTTTTTTCGGTTCGTGACTCGTGACAAGTTAGGTAATATGACATTGTCATTTTTTGTTATAAAGGGAAAATAAGTAATTATATAAGTAGCGTCATGATTGTTTTAATTATTGAAATGAAAAATAAAACCATTAAAATATATTTGAAATATCTTAAACAGAACTAAAACCCATTCCTGGTTTTTAAATAGCGTGAGTCCTATTAGCAATGTCGGTAAAAAATATCCAGTGCTGAGACGTATCTAACGCTTAAAATTAATATAAAATTATTGGACACCTCTCAAGATCGGCTCTCGTTGTCTACTTTGTCAGTAGTGACAATTGAGCACAACTTTGTTAATCGACTGAACTTCGACAAACTTATTGACGAACAGCATCGTCCCCCATAAAGCCACACACTGCAATCCTCCTGCCTTCCACACCGTCCTTCTCTTTCCATCCCTCTCCGTCTGACTCTGCCATCTCTCCATGTCCTTACGCTTAGCAATCTATGCAGTTATCTATGAACTACACACAGAATACGCACTTCTCCGACCTTCTTTGTATGCGCCTGAGAATTTCCCACAGTGTCTCAGTTTGCCGACGGATGTTGGTTCCGATGTGCCTTTGCAACATAATTTCCTTTACCGTCTTCCGGCGGATTCCATGAAATATATAGGNGTAATAAAACAAAAATTGTTTATTGCTCTATTCCCTAAATGAAAGGATTAATCGTGTGGGTCTCATATGTTTTTAAAACATATTAATAACCTCATATATATATGGATAGAATTGTGGAAATGTGAAAACTATGCAATAGGGAGTTTTATTATTTTTGTAATACACGAGAGATTATTTATTGAATTTTTTAAATTTGCTCAATGTTGTAAGGACCATCTACATTACTATATATCCTCTCTTATTGATACATTATGCAAAATAAAAATTTCAATACACCCTATATTTTGTTATTTATTTCATTTTATAGGATCAAGGATCCTTACTCTTATTGTTGTGCCGTCTGTGCCCTTCACAGAGTTCATCAGTTCTGGTTACAAATTAATTATCTGTCAAACTTATGCTCATTTTAGAACTCATGTACAACGAACAATACAGCGCTCTCAATTACGTCATCTCCCCACCAATTTACTACCAACTTGAGTGGAAATTGAGAGCTTCACTTGAACCACGATCTACTCAATTACGTCGTGTTATTTTCTCCTGTCCAATCGGTTCGCTCTTCTTCCCCTCATGTCGTTTAGTTCCTCAGTCCCGAACAGAAGGCAGTGAATCATAAAGAAGGCCATCGAAAATGCACTAATAAAAAATTGAGATATGAGATTTTAAATCATATGTTATCCGCCTCTTTGGAGACATGTTATCTTTTTCTTTTAAGAATTTTTTAGAAAAAATGGGTATTTGTTAATATTATAAACGTTAAAAAGTTATTTGAGAGTTATTAACTAATATATCAAGTACCAATTTATTTAACTTTTAGACGAAACTTCTAAAATTTATTGACCTTTTATACACCGACTATTGACACACGGTGGGAATAAATTTATATATTCGATATATTTTACGACTTTGAAGATGATAGGTTGAATACTGTTGATAAAAAATTATTGTATTTTAAATGAAAAATTTACGATTTAAAAATTTGAAACAATGAAAATTTTATCAATGTTTCATCTTTTGATACAGTGAAGTGCTACTACGTTTCTAATTCGTCACGAAATGTTTTCAAAACCTGTTCAACACTCAGTTGAAGCACCTGATCCTTTTCACTCTCCAGCTGCAACTATCTGACGTGTCCATCTGATCACCCACTCTCACTGAGACTCGTCATTTCAGACACTGTCCCTCTCCATGCCACAAGAGTTTATTGACTGTGCGTTGAATCACTTCGTTGGAGAGCATTGTCCACCCGCTCCTATGCAGAATAGATTCTGTGGAAAAGTTCCACTTAAGACTTCTAACACATGTACCAAGATTCATGAAAATAAATTCTGTGACTGTTTTTTGTACTATCGTCGCGATTGCTTTCGCCATATTGCTTTCCATGTTGCCACTTCGGATAACGCTCTCTTCTACTTACTACAAAAACTCGTGGCGCTGATTGGCCACAAGGAGGAGCTTTTGCATTCATTTACACGGTCCGTATGTTTCATATGGAGGTATGACATCGGTTGAACTAGTTTAGGGAATTTGAGACCAGACTGTTCTCTTCTAGCGTAGGTCCTTCAGGAGGATATGTAGCGGCGTTGCATCAATATATTCCAGATTGATTTAGACATTGGAAAACGTCTGCTCCAAAGCATTGTAAGTCCTTGAACGGAAACACTTCTGTTAAAAATCTTTTTTTTTTCGTTAAAGATTGCATTTTCATTGGGATTAGTTCATGTGGAATTAGAAATTCCCAGAGAAGAATTTTCCGTGGTCATTTTATATGGTTTCACAATTCTTTAGAGAGATTAATTATTTTCTTTGATCATTTAAACGTTTTTAGAGAATTATATTGTTGAATGAAGGATATCATTAAATTTTCTATGAAATCACAATATTTGTAAAACTAATACATAATTATGATAATTTTCCACGGTAATATTTTAAATGATAATTATATTGTTATTTTTGTATTAAACAAAGTTGTTTCAACAGTATCTTTGTTTGCATTTAAAAGTTAAAATCCAAACACACCTTGTTTTCCAGAAATACTTTTTCAATTTCCTTCGTAATCGAAATCCGGATCAAAATTTCTAATTAATTGTATGTAAATGTATACACGTATGTATAAATATACATGTTTGTCGTGCATTTGCTTCGTATGTTACTCCAAACTCGAGAAATTGAAATAATAATATTTATTCAACAAGCAAAAGTCTTTCGTGCATTAGCTCTTAGTTTGGATCGTATTTAACATCATGAAATTGAAGACAATCAGCAATAAAATATGTAATTCTGTTAACTAATAGTCACCTTACATCCAATATTATAATATTTTGATGCTGAAAAAGATTTGCCACTAGATATGATGATTCCTGCTTCCATGACATTAACAGAGAGTGCAGGACTGTGCATTGGTTGACTTCACTCTACGTCACTGCAATAGGGTGTGACGGAATACGATACGTTATCTTGGCCTCACCAAACTCGGCTTTATACTTCCGAGCTGAGAAAGTTGTAATACTCGTACATGCGAGCTCTACTTATCTGTCTTGATATTCATCAACAATTTTAAGTTTACACGTTTAGGGGAGTGTGAGATATAAAGATTGATCCTTAAATTATGGTGGAGATCCTGCTAGCGCTCTACGGAGTCGGAAAATTTTGCTCTTGCTGGCAGTCTAGAGTCCGAGAGCGCTGTTTGCAAAAATACGCGTCTGACGTCACACAGAATCCCAAGCGCTCGTTATCGCATTAAGGATTGGATTTAGACGCTCCATCGCGTTAGTGATATCGGAGTGAATGAAGCTACATAACATTTTCTCGTAATATTTGTTTGAGAAAAACAACCTTAATTCTCCAATTATTTAAAAACTAGAAAAAATGCAAAAAATATTTCAAATTCACAAATAACTTAAAATTGTTTCCATTATAACAAGTATCTCCTAACAAAAATGGATTGTTGGCAGCATGTTCATTGGTACATGATATATAAATTGAAAATATTTCTTGGTATAGTAAAACAAATGTTCATTATTTATTGTTAAAGCAAAAAAGTTTGCTTATGTAAACATTATTTTCAGGATTATTATTTAGAAGAAATAAGCATTTACCAAATTATTCCCTAAAAAGTAAACATTTTCCAAATTATTAAAAAAAATGTATTTGCGAATATATTCTTCTTAGTGAAGAGCCTGAAGGTGCTAACTAGGACAGTGAAAAAGCTTTCGCTTTAACAATTAATTATAAAAATTTATGATACAATTTTTAAAAAATATTTTCAATTTATCTCTCAAAAAATTTCACAAGAAAAGAGAATCAAATGTATTCAGAAAATGAGTCATAAATTTTAAATTATTAACTGATAAAAAAAACTTCTAAATCTGGTTTTACATATTTTCATGAGCGAAAATACTTTTGGGTTGGTTCGGAATATAAAAGATTCGAATAATCAAAATTCATTTCATTACGTGGTGATATCCCACATCGAAGTTCACGGTAGAAAATTATTTGAGAGAAAAAGCTTAATTGAAATCAGCCAAATAAGATTGGTTCTTTCTCTAATTGTTGATAGTTCTTCCTACGTTTTGGGAAAGGTAAAAGCTTTTTTCTTCTTTTCTATCATAATAGTTCGGATAATTGAATGTTTGGATGGTAACAAAGCATAAATTATAGTGACTACTTCAAATTTAAAAGTTCCTATTGTTCTACATTTCCCTAACAACATCAAGCATTCCCACTAAATCCTCAATGACAAATATCCTGACCTGCAATAAAATATGCAGAGACGTGTCTCGTGCTCAGGTATCGTATTTGAATCCCATGGCGAAGACGACACTTGCCACTTTTCCACGGAAGTTATTTGAGGAAGTGGGAGGCAAGTTCAATTTCAGTTATATACTTAACGCATTTTACATTATAGATACATAAAGAAAAAAATCAAAGTGAGTGCGAGGAACAAGAAACTTTACATATAAATAAAACATAGTATTTTATTAGGTTACCTTGTGATTGATTATAAATATGGCATAGGATAACGCCTCATATCTAATTATCTCCTGGCAGAAGAAGTTACAGATATTCGCAACAGAATTTACGCACGCAACTCTTATCCCTGGTATCTACGATATTTCAATTTTCAAAGAACCAGGAAATCCTGTGTTGTCTTGTAATAATGTGATAGAGAAATATCTATAAAAACACTACAGTGTAAAAATATCTAAATCCATTTAATATCGCAAAAAATTACTTGGAACACAAACTACTAATCTGTTGAGGTCAGACAAAATAGGGTAAGATTTCATTATTATTTCTTATCATAGAATTTTCTTCAAATTTTGAAAGTTTACTGCGAACAAAATTGAAGCAATTTCAAATAATGTTGATTTGTCAGTATTAAATTCTCGTAATAAAATTTAATAACGAAGAAGTATTCTGCAATGAATATATATGTTAGGAGGAATATCTATTCCTTAAGTGTTCGAAAATTTCTTCTTCTTCTTTTTTTTGTGTGTGTAAGGTTTTACGGCTCGTCAACATCG
>NNCF01129371.1:19281-31492 GCA_002313205.1 Laupala kohalensis
TCTCGTGATTTCATCGACATTTATCTTCAACTTCATTTTTTATCTTTCTTTCCATGCATTAAAAAAATGTTAGCCTATGTTCATCCTGGAAATCTTAGCTATATCCTTGTTAAATTTAATCACGATCGGTTCTTTGGTTTAGTCGTGATTAAGTAACAAACAGACAGACAGGTTATATATCGCATTACGTATTTATATATTAGTATAGATTATATAGTTATTATGCAAGAGTAAGATTCCGTTGCAGTCGAGAAATTCATCTTTGTTATGGTATCTCATTTGTGTCAATTAGTAAACAATAAATCGAGTTAAAAAGGGACTGAAAGAAATGTACACAAAAAAGTTACCATTTTTTACAATACAATTCATGCAATACAGAGATAATAATTTAAATGGGAGATATGTGTAGGAGTATAAATGTTTTCTGGAATACTCGTTCTTCCACCAGCTCACAGTTCGTTCATACAAAGCTAAGTATCTGTTCCGTATGGAAATGAAATAGAGCGTTGGTGAGAGTTCCTCAACGATTTCCGTATCGCAGGCACTTGAGGGCGCAACGGTGGCTGGTAGCAGACTCGACGTTCTCCGGTCGGAAGCCCTTTGCAAGAGCGCGAGGGATATACTCGTATCAGCAACAGAGAGATATTTTTGAGAAAGCGAATGCTCACAAGTTGTGCAATCATTTCGAAGTTGAGGAATGGTGATATTTGAAGTTTGCTACAAGTCTGGATACTTATGTAGGCTGAGGTGTTGTTCCAAACCATTAAATAAGTTATAAAAAAGTAATTGTAAACTGCGCATGACCTCGTGGAGGACTATAAGCTAACTCTCCAGAAGTAAGCAAGGAACCATCCCATCAATTCCGATCAAGGGCCCGAAGGCAGAGGGGGACTCCTGAGACAAGAATAAAAAGTAAGTATCAACAGAATTCCAACGAATCTTTTGATGAAACGTAAAAAAAGTATTTCACAAGTAGGTAATATTATCAAACTGTGTATCATTCGGAAAAATATTGTTTGTCAATAGGAACTTTTAAAATAACCCTTTATCCTAGATTATTATCATAGCCGCTTCTAGGTAAGAACCAAGAGAACCTGTATATATCAGGTTCATAATATATGAGACATTTAATATAACAAGGTATCATATAACGGATTATCAGGTCACATACGCGTAGATATTTTTATATCACATCGTGAATTCACCCATGGATTTAGTGACGTCATCGTCTGTAAATAAGAAGCTCCCGTATTGACAGTTTCATGGTACACCGCACAGGTTTGCCAATACCGCAATGCGATCCACCTGTCTTCTTCGCCTGTGGGCTCCGACCGCGGAGCGACCCACCGTCCGCATCATTTAACACAACGCGCATTCATTCACAATGACCATGACGACGACGCGACGGTTGCACGGGTGACGTCAGCATCAAAATATTGGCAGCGGTGGGAAACAGTTGAATGGCGTTGGGTCACAGCAGTGTTGCCAGATGTACGATAATTATCGCTTTGTACGATATACGATTTAGCCACGTGTGCGATGTACGATCTGACTTTGTACTACAATAAGGTCAATTGTACGATTACTTCTCTGAAGAGTATGTACATGACAAGAACATGAATTATTTACCAACAAATCATAACACCAAATACCAATTCCACTACATTTACGGAGAGCATATTATTGGATGAGTATTGCCATGGTCTCCTACAATTATCAGGCCAGAGTCCAACGCTTGGAAACACCGGTCTCTTAGGTCGGACGGGAAGCCAAAGAGTAGTATCTTAGCTAATACGTTCATATATTTAGTTGTCAATAGCATAGAAACAAAAAAATATAGCGTGACCGCAATAAATAAATAATTACTTTAAGTTGAGATTCATCTGACACGAAGAATATGAATGCGTAAGGAATCCATTCGCTGAAATAAAGTCAACGCATTAAACCAAGCCAGCCAACGGTACACCGTTGCCACATAATGCACGATCCAGCTTAGGTAATTGTCATGTCATTGTATCTTAATCATTTCGTTACGCAGTTACGCCTCGTCAGAGCATTGTTATCTCAACAATGTTAACAATTAACAAGTACCCTGCGTACCTCGGTTGTACAAAAAGCGGACCAATGCTGATCTGTTATTCAACTGTGTTCATTTACAGCTATTCGTGACAGAGCGTAAACGGAAAACGAATAATTTCGCGAAGCCAGCTGAAATACTGAATAAGGTTTATGAAAACATCGGTAAATAAAACATTTTATACATGTGCGATAACGGCGTCTAAAATACGAATGTTAGAAACGCTACTACGATAATTCTCATTTGAAGACTTGGCAACACTGTGTCAAAGAGAATCCAGACTCATCCTCTGCTTAGCATCCAAAGCTCCTTGTTAGCTCCGGGTGGAATTAACAGGAGCCGATCTGACGTCATACGGAGACTTCAATGAGCACATTTTGCTTCGCCTCGCGGATAGATGAAAGGCATTAAAAAGTTGCAGGAAAATAGTTTTTGCAATTTTTGTAAAACTTAATTTAATATGAATCTATTCCTTTTCAAAAATATGTACATTGACATATAACATATATGTAGCCGCAAATGCCAGTATACGAGGCTAACTGAAGCAAAAACATATTTTATCAAAATAATATTAGAGTCGAGCTCAGTCCTTTCGATAAAAAAGAAAGACAGAAACAGTCGCATTCCGTAACGTCTGAAATTAATTAAGGAACTAAAAATTAAAAAAATAATATCGAGTATTAACTTTTATTAAAATCAATAAATTCTTTTACAGTGTAGAAGCACAATACAAATTGTACTAGTAGGCAACACCACTTCTGTCATTTATTCTGAAAAGAAAAATAAGATTTTTGAAGTACACAACAATTTATATGAACTGGGTCCACCAGGTGTTCAAATAATAATAATTCTGGTTCATTCGGTTGGGAAATTGTCAGTTAAATAACGTTTTGTAGAAGAAACATTTTCTATGTATTATGTATATTAAAATTAAATAACTAATTTTCAAGTACATACAATTAAACAGAGGTGAGACATTACTCAACCTAGATGTGCATCGTGCATGGTTAATGTGAACACGATCTTCCCATCATCTCTACAACGTATGGGGTACATGGAATGTATAATTTTGTATTACCAATTGATGGGTTGTGGTAAATAATATTTTAGCAAAAGAGGTCTAAAAGATTTTCTCTATGGAACAATGATCATTTTTATTGGATTGTTTATTGGTTCATTAAAGAATGCAATAAAAATTAATTAATTACTTAATACAAAACTATTTTTTCTCAATAAAATTAAGAGAAATCTAATCAAGCATATAAAACTTAGACGATGCTACATACAGACAGAGATCCATTTGTAAAGCGACTTAACGCCATCATATATTCAACACATCAATTGTAATATGTAATGCAAAGTTCAGTTCGCGGAGATACGTCCCTTGTTGACTAACTAATCGAATGAAATAAGCAATGAAAGCTTCTACACTGTAAAAGAATTTAATGATTTTAATAAAAGTTAAATCCGTCTTGTACTTTATCACGCCATTGCTGTAGCGCTTTTTAAATAACTTATAACAATTTCAAAAACTATTTTCTTGCAGATTGTGTATGACTCATATTAATTTAGTTTTATGTATACTCAACTTTGTCACGGTTGGGTACATTAATTCTGTAGCCCCATCCTGGCCCGGGTTTTTCTCCGTTTTTCCTTCGGGTAGAGGCGGATTTCTTACACAGGTTCTCTAGGCTTTGTCTAGGAGCGTGTTTATTGAAACAACAAATCGTGAATTTAGTGTTTTAGTTTCAACTCTTATGATTTTTAAACACTATACTCAGAATAATCTATAGTTCGATAATAATTTGTGCATGCAAATTTTTTGCGTTAAATTACAAACATATTGACATTCTTTCAGTATTATAACTCGTAGTTAACTTTTCATCTTATCTAGGAATTTTTGCTTAATTTTTTTTTGAATCCGCCTCTGCCTTAGGGCCCTAAATCGGAATTGATGGAATACGTCCCTTGCTTGCTTCCGGAAAGTAAATTAGTTTATTGTCCTCCACGTGGTCATACGCAGTTTGTACTGTTTTTTGACAATAAATTTATTAATTTATTATTATTGTTCAAATAAAAGTACTTTCGACAGCTTCGCTTGCATCTTCAGTCTGGAAAATGCCGAGTATGAAGAGGTAAATAAGTACTTTCATTAGAAGCAAAAAAGAACTAGAAGACCACATCACATCGGTCATTTATTCTAAAAATGAATTCTAGAAATGGATATCGCCTCGCCGATATCCAACTATTATTTTTGTTTGACTTTCTGTTAGATTTTTTGAAGTATTTCAGTCTATTCGTATGTCATGGAATCAAGAATTAATTTGATAGCGATTTTAAATTTAAGAGTAAAAATGAAAGGAGAGTTTTATCCCACGTCTAACTAAGTGTTATTGCACCGGACGTCATAACAACTTCGAAAATCTTGCTTTTCCCTTTATTTCAAATCACAGTGAGAGAGTTCGTATGTTTCAAGTTGTAAAGTTTTATCGTCTTAAGTTTCGTGAGTTTCTCACCAACAACGTCTCGTGTTCTACACGCAACCACTTTCAGATTTATAGCTTTCGACACCGATAGATCCGTGTCAAATCACCTCACTGTTTCTTCCTTTCTCATTTCAATAGGGCGCTTTATTTACAAATATTATTTATGTACAAATGTATGGCGAGGCTTTTTGTTGCCTGTAAAATTCCCCTAAGTAGAGCCGTGGGCTGTGCATACAATGCCCTGGTATTCACTCTCATTGAACGGATAGTTGCAGTTTTAATTTTTGGAAATCTTTGTTTTGAACTTAAAATGATTGTAATTTTATTTACTTGTGATTTGTATCGTAATATTATTATTATTTAGCATCCTTTAGTGCATCTTTAATATTGTTTTATTTAGTTGTTAAATATATTTTAAGTATGCTGCAACTACCGATTAAATGAGCACCGTTGGGAACCACGGGAAACCAACGGTCAGGACACGAATATATACAATTAATATAAACATATTTACAAAAGATAGTTAAATAAGAGAAATAAATTATGATGTAAAATATACCAGTTTTGTCATAGAAATAAAGATTAAAATAAAATTCAATTATTTACGATACTGTTTCTTCCTTTCTCAACTGACTCCATTCAATTGCAAGAGTGCTACTGACGGTTTGTTTTCGATTTCAGGATCTATTTTATAAGGGAAATGAATAGTTTTGTTATCCGGTACATGAAGAATAAACACACGTTAAAACACATCGGTTACAGTAATTTACATTAGCAATGCAAAAAAAATGGCTTTGTAGGCTACTTTCGTCCCAGGGTCGATTGCAAGAGTTAATTTGCAATTTAGTTACGCAAATAAAACACGATTAATAAACAATATATTCCGACTACTCTATTGTTCGATTATATTACGTACTATTGTTTTGTGTTTTATTACAAACAAATTTGTAGGTTTCCTGTTGAAATTATAAGTCGTAGCCTTTTACTTTTGCCTAAGGTGTGTGCTGAAATTTTCTTTTCGCCTCTGCCTTAGGGCTTTGGATCAAAATTGAAGGGATTGTCCCTTGCTTGCCTCCGGAGAGTAAATTATATTATTGTTATCTACGTGGTCATACGGAGTTTGTAACGGCTTATTCACTAAAAATATATTTATTTATTTATATTCGAGACATGGTGTATAGTACAAAAATCAGTGGGAACTGAATAAGAGGATTTTGTCTTCAGTTTCTATTACACCAACTCTGTACATGTTTAAAAAACAAAGACAATAATAATAATTATAACACAAACATTGTAGAGTCGCAGATAGTTTATCCCCAACATTTACCCGTACGTAGACTGGATATATCTGGAGTAAATGCTTACATTCCTGTACCCAACACTCTAATGGCGAACCCGGAGCCTGCAGGTCAGGTGTACGTTCCCTGTACGAATGTGCAAAGAGAGCATAAGTTGGACAATAATGATGATGATGATAATGACAACTGCTACAATGAAACCTGCAACATAGTACACCAAGAAATCGCCCATAACTTTCGACTATTTCGAAGACCGTACACGGAACTACAAATATTGCCCAGAGCCGGTGCTGGAGAACGATAAAGTGAAATTATACTACGACCGCACTATTCTAACATATCATGTGAAACACAATAGACCAGACATAACAATCGTAGACAAAACCGAAAACACAGCCATCATTGTCCACATTGGTGTCCCACTTTGCCCGAAAGATGCAGAAAACCAAAATGTTGAGAAACAAAGAAAATATGCCGACCTGGCACATTAAGAACCAGTAGAAGACAAACAAAGTGCATATTCTGTCATTAGTCGTATCCAGCCCCAGGGTTCATACTTAAGAACTTACGTAAAAACATCACAGCCTAAGGGATCAAGAAGGGAACTGCATACCTTATCCAGAAATCAGTCGTGCTTAACACCTACCACATTGTCAGGAACTTTCTTTAGCATTGATCATTACTGACGTTTATTCACTATTGCTTGGAAACGATCTCGCAAGTGACGAAGTACACGAATGGACCGTCACACAAACAGAGAAGACCAATAATAATAATAATAATAATAATAATAAGCCATCCGTTCCCTTTGGAGCATAGCGGAGCCAGTGGCGCACCTTCATCGAGTCTCACAAGACATCGGCGAGTCACAGGTAACACATCCACAAGACCGATCTAGAGGATAATCACCCCTCTCCTAGTCAACAGTGCTTTGCCAGGTGAACGGTGCCAGGGCACCGCTTTGGCAGGGCTACCGAGACGACGTGTGGAGTGGACAGAAGAACTAAATGAAAATTAAATGCGTTGTTTCTACGTCTGTACAAATTTAGAAACCAACTGGATTCACTGGATATAGGACAGAACTTCACCGCATGTTCCTGAATTTCTACCCCGCACTTGATTTTTAAAGTGAACAGCGTCTGGCAGATCAGAAAAGAGCTATAACGAGAAGTAGGTTTATCACAAACCATGACAGGAAAGGACGAACAGAAACAGCAAATTTGTCTCTGTGGTTGCTGAGGAAGAGGAGGAAGAAAGTCAAAGTGTTCGCAAGTAGATCAACCAGCAAGGTGAGAGAAGGAACAAGAATTTCATGAAGAATTTGAAAGACATCTTGTGCTATTCGGGAATACGGACCCACACAAGAGACCTAAACTGCCGAAATTGAAAGAAAACAGGCATAGTTCTCTTCCCATTGGAGTGACAAATAAGTAATTGGAAGAGAGGGTAAATGAAAATGTAGGAATGCTAGAATTACATTATTTCACATACTGCGGCGCTGCCAGTGTTTTATCTCTTATGAAGCAAAAAATAAATCTGAAAGAAATAATAACAGAACCTAGACGAAATTCTAATGCTCCTAGGCTTGCAAGAATGGAAAATAGACAACGTAAACTGAGAGCTGATGTAAAAAAGATGACTCAATATGTAAAAGATAGTGGGTCCAGAAAGAAGAAAAAAATATTGTGAAAATGTTATGCAAGAATTGATTTTAAATAGAGAAAATTCCGAGAAGTCAGTGACAGTCTGCTGAAACAAAAATTGACTTACCCAAGCTAGAGAACTTGTACACACAAAAATAAAGAACTGCCTTATGAACATCTTTCAGAAATGAGTAAATAAATTGCTGAGAACAGGTTTAAATGGTATCAACTTGTGCGGAGCTGTAAATATCTATGCGGTGCCAGTGATTACCTATTCATTCGGAGTAATCAAGAGGAGCGATGCAGATCTGCAAGATATAACTCGATGAACCAGAGTTGCATTTACAAAACAAAATTCATAACATCCAAAACCTGCTAAGGAGAGATTTTACCTACCAAGAGAAAAGGAAGAGGAATTCTTGATATACAACTGTAAAAGAAAACTGTAGTAAAACTTCGCGATTATTTTTTTACCAAGGTAAATGAAAGTTATTTGCACAGAACGGCGGTGAAAGCAGATCGAAATTATACAAACCACTTAACCTCTCGCATCACGAGATGAATTCCCGAGAGTCGTAGAGGGAAATGAGACCCAATTTTTAGAGAATTGGAGTAGAAAAGTCATTCGTGGAAAACATTTCTACCAACTAAATAAGCCAGAAATACATAGCGAAGCTTCAAATGCTTGGCTCGCAAATGGCAGTCTTTGCTGAGACAGAGGGAATGATGCTAACAATCAAGTGATTCCGACATTAAACTACAGGAAATACATCATAGGCGAAGAAATTTCATCGGATAAGTGCAGAAAGTGTAATTCCGCCAATGAAACTCTTGACCACATAATAGCCGGTTGCGCAGCGTTAGCCCCGAAAGACTATTTGGAGAGACACAATATGGTGGCTGCTACTCTGTACATCAAAAACTCGCGGTTGCTCACAATGCACTCAATGAAGTGAATCCCGTGTACAACATGTACAAACCTGAAGCAGTAATTGAGAATGAAGAACTCAAGTTGTACTGATATAGAAAAGAAATAACGGATCGGTCCTTGTCTTTCAACAAGCCAGACACGATAGTAATAAAGAAAAGGAGTAAAGAAACCTTTATAATTGACACTTCAATCCCATTAAGCAACAACATGTCCAAGAAACATGAGGAGACAGTAACCTAATATTTAGGTCTGGCCGCAGAGATACGAGAGATGTGGAATCAAAAAAAGTCACCGTTATTCCGGTCATTATCTCTGCTACTGGAGTCATCCCCAAGAAAGTACATGAAGGGTTAGGGCTGTTGGGACTGCATCCCAGCACCTACAAAGAGATGCAGAAATATGTGCTAGGTACATGCTCCATAGTTCGGAGATTTTTAGACAGTACTATAAGCCATACTTAGTGCCTTGGTGATGATATACCCGCGTTATGTATTATTTAACCAGTGAAAACTGAGGTTGTTTTAAGTAATAAGAATAACTCACTCAAGATTAAAATCCCATATTACAAGTATGAACCAGAGAACAAAAATTATATTTTGATCGAGCCATCCATCCACCACAACCGTCCAGATACAACGCGTTCATTGAGCAAAATGCAGTGAGACCACATTCCTCACAGTCGTTGCAGTGACAAAACACAAATAACGCACAGAAGACGATATCTGAGAAAACTTCAAAATACGTCCCCCACCCCCTCTCTCAGGAATCTCTCCCTCCCTCCCTCCTTTCCTTCTTAGAATCTGGAAGATGAAACAAGTCCATATAGTCTCAATAGTAATCTCTGCACAGGACTAATTCCAAAAACTTTACATTCCAGTTTGAAAACATTAAATTTACCCGAACACATTTACATACCTCTACAAAAAGCCATCATTATTGCAACACCCTATATAGTTAATAAGTTTTTATCTCTAGAAAATTGAAAGAGAAATAGACGCTTGGCTTCTAGACCCGTGACATTTTATCAATCAGCGTTGGCTGAGAAATCAAAATTCAACTACAAAATAATAATAATATTAATAATAATAATGCACGTCACTTTTGGTACGTATGTGGCATCCGGATATGTGAAAATTTCCTGCAACAGTCTACAGACGAGTGAGAAAGAAAAGAATATTGTCACGGTTTCTCTGCACATTCTCCCTTCACGCCACTTGAGGATGGATGATGGGATGGGAATGGGGTGGGGGTGGGGGGGGAAACGGGGGTGGGGAGCTAAAGGGGGTGACGGTCGGAAGAAGAGCAAAACAGAGCGCGTCGGAAAGAGAAGTGGCTTTATTTCCTCTGGAAAACTTGTCCATGGAGTTTTGTGGATGAGGGGATGAATCTTTCAGGCAGCTCGTTTCCGGGACAAGGTTCCCCACTCTCCGGAACCCCTCCCCATCGCTTTCGGCAGTGGGGCACTACCCTTCGCCCGTCCGTCCGTCCGTCCACCTCCGACCTTTCGCGATCAATTCCCGAACGAACGGCGGGCGATGGGGACCGCGAAAGGGTTCCCAAGTGGAGACAGTCAGACAGACTGCGACGATATCGGATGCATGCTCAGGAACATGGAAGCAGTACTTCGAAAAAAAGTATTTGGGGTGCTGCAAGGAAACAGAACAGAGTAAAAGTTAATGATACTGCAGAACAGGTTAATTGTACTTCTGGATAAGAATGTATAATTAATACTATTCGATTGTAGGAGGGTTATTTTTACTTTCCAATCACACAAAGTGTGTAAAGAAAGTATTGTAATCGGTCGTAAAAAGAAACTTGAGATCTCTTCGGATCTTTGGCTCCAGGAGAAGAGTCTATTTTCAAATTTTGCATTTGTGTATGTATGTATGTTTGTTGGACTCGATCGTTTTAAATCTGCCATAAAGGCCAATAAGTGGAAGCTTATTCATGCAATCTATACTTTAATATGTTTTTACGATTTTTAGAATTTTACCATATATTGTGATGGTAAATATTTTGAAACTAATTGTACTTAGAAATATGTCATCTTGTTTAATAATTATAATATAGTATTATTTTTTGTAGTGTTTTAACATTTTTCTTATATTTTTAATGTTATATAGGGTGTTCGGTGCGATGAGTATTTTTTATGAATTATAATTAGAAAGTTAAGTGGGGCACACTCCAGATTTTTAAGTAAGAACCGTTTTATAATAATATAAGAGAAACTTAATTTATGAACATAACTTTTACAAAAAATGAAAATATGAACATTTTTTTTTTACTTTTCAACACAGTCACCGTTAATATCTAAACACTTGTTGTCGTGGCAGAAGCTTTTGGATATATCATCCAAGAACTCTACCGTCTCTCCTTGAACCAGTCAGTAACAGTTTCTTTCAGCGCCTCATCATTCTCTAAGCGCTTCCTGTAAGTTTGGGAAAAATATGGAAGTCTGATGGTGCTAAATCAGGGATGAAGTTCTTCAACAGAGAACGACCTGTTTTGGTGAATTTCCTCATCAACCCTTTGTGTCAACTCTTTATTAATGACAGTAGGCCATCCGGATCGTTCTTCATTTCGAACACTTGTCCTTCTTTCATTAAAAAGCTTGCACCACATAAGCAATTGCGATCATTCGTTGCACCTTCCCCATAAACTACAACAAGTTACCGGTGAATTTATGCAGGACGAACTTTTCATGTGTTTAAAAACCGAATTATGGATCGTACATCACAATCGGCGGGATTCATTACCGACACGGCGACGAGCAAAGCAGTGTTACGCAACAACCAACACAAGCAGAGACACGGAACGTACTGTCGGAGTAGTAGGGGACTGGCCGAGAGTGGCCAGCATGGAACAGATGTCACGTGACAAGCTACGCGAAGAACACGATGCGCAATGATCTTTGTGTACTCGAAGAATTTCAGTTACTTTGTCGTATTTCATCTGTCAAAACAATTGTGAAGAAAAAAACACACATGATAAACAAAAGAGCATCAACAATTAATCGCAAAGCATATTGATTAGGGAAATCAAGAAAATAAAGAGATCAAGTTGGCAACAGATTCACCGAGCATCTATATACTGTTTATTCAAAGTTATTTTATAATATTTTTAAAAATAATCTCGTTAAAATTTCTATACCAAAGATCATTATAAACCAGCCACCAAAGATCATTATTTCCTGCCACCATCTTAATAGTTCTACTGTTTCATGTTGCTGAAGGTTTTACGGTTCCTTCTTTCCAAAATTTAGGCAGCGATTGGTGACGAAAATGATGGAGACGTTTTATAAATTCATTATCGTAAATGTCCTCGTCTGCAATCACCATGTTTGCATATACACGAAAGTTTTAATTTACGCTCTGACTCAGAAAAAGCTATTTGTTATTTACAATACTATATTATAACATGTTTGTGTAATAATAATAATAAATTTATTGTCAAAAAACAGTACAAACTGCGTGTGACCACGTGGAGGACAATAAACTAATTTACTCTCCGGAAGCAAGCAAGGGACCATCCCATCAATTCCGATCAAGGGTCCTAAGGCAGAGGCGGATTCAAAAATTTCAGCAAAAATTCCTAGATAAGATAAAAAGTTAGCTGCGAGTTATAATACATATATAATATCACTATGTTTGTAAATTTACATGTACAAGTTATTATCGAACTATAGATTATTCTGAGTATAGTGTTTAAAAATCATAAGAATTGAAAAAACACTAAATTCACGATTTATTGTTACAATAAACACACCCCTAGACAAA
>NNCF01129371.1:34810-67183 GCA_002313205.1 Laupala kohalensis
AAGTTATTATCGAACTATAGATTATTCTGAGTATAGTGTTTAAAAATCATAAGAATTGAAAAAACACTAAATTCACGATTTATTGTTACAATAAACACACCCCTAGACAAAGCCTAGAGAACCTGTATAAGAAATCCGCCTCTACCCGAAGGAAAAACGGAGAAAAACCCGGGCCAGGATGGGAAAAACCCGGGACAGGATGGGTCATTTCTGCTCCTTTGTAAATGTATTTTGCGTTTATATTTATGTTTAATAACATGATCAATTGTTGTGTCATAACTTGTAACACCTGACGAACGTTGTGGTGATCGTCCGTCGCGATGTCGTAAGTCTTGAGGTGGGAGAAGCCGTCACTAACTCCAAGTCAAGAGTCAAATCACGGAGAAGTCTAATTGTTTTCTTTATTATTAGTCTACTTGTTTTAAAACGCAACAATATAAATAATAACGAAGAAAAAACACGATTTAGTTTGAATCAATCAGTTAATAATAGAGTACAAACAATATTCAGGATCTCGCTTGAGTCGTTTCTCATACGCAAGAGCAAAAGTAAAAGAGCGGAGTCAGAGCAAAACGGTTTCCTGATTTACGTATCTCACGTCAGAAAATGAGAAATATCTTTATGTAATGTTAGGTTACGTATAGATAAAAGATGTAGAATATACTTCAAAAATTTACTACAAATGGAAGTAAACTTCCATCACTTTCGTTATTTAAAAGTTGGTCTTTTTTAGACAATAAGTATTTTCTCCATGAGACGCAATGTATTTCAACATCAATTATAATTGCTATTCTTGCATTTAAATGGCGGGTGAAGTATGTTTTTCTAACGTTGAAATCACAATAAGTACATGTTACTCTGTTAATTTATGTGGATTTCAAATATTTTAGTGATTTAATTCTACCTACGCTAGTATGACCTTAAATTATTTTTCGTTTTACAATGTTTGGATTCATTTCTAGAGAAGATGAAGCCGTTGCTAGGAAACGGGAACAGATGAGGTTGCCGAACTGTCCATTATTCCTGCGTTTCGTAAGAGTTTCCACAAGTTGCGCGTCGGTCGGTCGGTGCTTCCGGCTTTGATCCTGGGACCCGCAAGAGCAGCGTTCGCTCGCTCTCACTATGACGCTGCATAAGCGTTCCAACACCCTCGGATGGCGCCTTTGAGGTGTCGCCATGAAAGGACAAGTTGGCGCCTAGGACAATGTTTGGGTAATTTCTAGAGGAAGTGTGTGTGTGTGTGTGGGGGGGGCGATTCAATGAAGCTTGTTGTGGTGGCTGAAACGCCTGAAGTGTGAGAGAGCCCAGCGTCTCGCAAGAGGGTTTCTAGAGTTCAGCTCCTGATTATAATTTAGTGTAGACGAAAATACTTCGTTTACGTATACAAACCTAACCTAACAAATAACTTCGTGAGATATAGCGAAAAGTGAAATCAAAGAATCGAACCCTAGACCTGAGACGGCGGAAATGGCGAACAGTTGTGGAAGGCGCACATGTGGTGTAGTGGTCGACACCCCTGCGATCAATGCAGGAATCCCGGGTTCGCTTGTCGGATCGTCAGCATTTTCAACTGGACGAACGTCGTCAGACATCTTCTTCACGTGTAGGTGCACGGAAGAAATATATGCAATATTCAACCTCATTCCTTCCTTTAAAATTAGAATTGTCAAAATTTGTTTGTCTTTGAGACTCGAGAAAACCAAAGTAACATCTCAGTTACAGAGGGAGGAAGGTGCGAAGTAAAGGAAAAATCTTGTGATGTGAAGATAGTGGTAGTGAGGATAGGTGCACCAAAGGGGTGAATCGAGTATCCGTGTCATCAATAGTAAAATGTGCAATAAATAATTATGAAATACTGATTATTTTTTAGCTATACATATATTACTTCCGTGTACATTCTCTACACGTGGAAATGATAGGTGTAAACATATCTTTTGTGGTTGACACCCGTGCGATCAATGCAGGAGTCCCGGGTTCGATTCCTGGCTCCTCGCCATTTTCACCAGACCGAAACTTACCACAATTTTTTGTTTCATGGTCGCATGTTTTTAAATATAATGTTAATGTTTATATTACATTTATTTATATTATATTTATTAATTTTATTTATATTATATTTATTAATTTTATTTATATTATATTTATTAATTTTATTTATATTATATTTATTAATTTTATTTATATTATATTTATTAATTTTATTTATATTATATTTATTAATTTTATTTATATTATATTTATTAATTTTATTTATATTATATTTATTAATTTTATTTATATTATATTTATTAATTTTATTTATATTATATTTATTAATTTTATTTATATTATATTTATTAATTTTATTTATATTATATTTATTAATTTTATTTATATTATATTTATTAATTTTATTTATATTATATTTATTAATTTTATTTATATTATATTTACGTTTAATCATGTATGAATTTTTTAAATTTCAGTTCTGTGTAATATATTTTGTGTGTCATACTTTATTGTATTTCCTTATATTCCGCCACTGGCAAGTTCCACCTGTTTGCAGCTAAATAAATATTACTGTAATGCTAAGGTATTTTCTGTTCCATGAGCAGTGAATAAATAGTGTTGTGATTTCTCTTCTAAAAAACCTGTTGCTTGGAAAAGATATGAGACAAAAGCATCCACATAAATCACTTTACTATCGTCTTAATCCAGAGATTTGATCGAATCTGATCCTCTCTCCATTCTCATTCTCTCAAAAGCAGTCGCCTTTCAGATACCTAATATTTCAATTTCCTCTCTCCGTTTCCTTAAGTCACTTACATGGGGACCTTTTCCTATCTTTTAACTCTCTCTTATTTCTCTCTTCATCTCCCTCTTTCAACGTTTCTTCATCTTTCTCTTTTCTTTCGTTTTCACTAGTTTTATGTTTCGTCTTATTCTTCTCACATTGACAGAAATACACAGGAAATAGAATGTTACGACGAAAAATAATCATAGTAGAAATTACCCAGATTTCATAGGATATAGTCCCGAAATCAGAGGATAAATCGTCATAAATTATTGTTTTTCCAATTTCGGGGATTAGTTCATGGATCTTGTGATCATGTGGTCACATTATTTGTATCATAAACAAAATTAGCTAAAACTCACTAAAAGTGGGTAGCGGGATAAGGTAGGTGTGGTGACCCCCATGGGTGCCGACTAAACCAATGTTATAGATGTAAAATACATCTTTGGTTTTTGGGTCGCCAATTCGCCAAACTGAGACACAGTCTCTAAAATGATGTTTTTTTCAAATGCCTTTAATAAAACCAAACTGTATCTCTACTTTAAGTAACAAATGCTATTTGTAAAAAAACGTAGGAATAATTTCCATATTTTTTTCAGAGCAACGACGGCAGTAAAATTCGCCTTAAAATAAAAATTAACTGAAAAATGCAGTTTGGTTTTCCGCAATAAAATTCTTTATTAAAGTCATGTGAAAAAAACATCATTTTAGAGACTGTGTCTCAGTTTGGCGAATTGGCGACCCCAAAACCAAAGATGTTTTTTTGCACAAAGAGTACGTCTATAACATTGGTTTAGTCGGCACCCATGGGGGTCACCACACCTACCTTATCCCGTTCCGCTCTTTCGGTGTAGTGTTTTTCAGGTCCAAGGAGGTCATGCCTGCAACTATTGTTTTGAACTGTTCATGTAGGTTAGGTTGGGTTTCGCAGTAGAAGATCGTGTGTACAGAGTCAAGAAAGAAAATTCAGAGATTGTTCTTTGCGAGCGTGAATTGTTGTACTTCAAAGTTGTCGCAATTGGAACACATCTCGTTCATGCGAACCCCATTCTGTATCATATTTCCGATTTATCCACATCAGTTTTTATTCACAACTTCGATAATTTTAAACGTGGTAGCGCTGCGTGAGATAAACTTATCATTCCTTAAATATTATAATTCGTGTTGTACGTTTGATGGGAAATGATTCACCGTCGATTTGAAAATTTCGTGAAAATTCGCCATTGATATATCGTTCGTTTTTCTTATTATCCGGATCATTATCGATAGATCCGGGTAAATGAGTTTCTCTTGTAGACGCATTGTGAAATGGGTGATGGTTGAGGCAAGAGCCTCCGCACCTCAGGTGTCGACCGTGGCGGCCACAAGGCGACCGCGGCAACTCTGCGAACTACGGGGAAGTGGCTCAGAAATTATTGAAAAGGAGGAAGGGTCTCCTAGCCCTTTTCGATGCGGAAATCTAGAAGAGGGGGGGAGTTGAAAGTTGTGGGTGGAGAAAGAGGAAGAAGGAAAAGCCTCTAACATGGTTGTGTGTACTCTCGGGTTAGTTAGTACTTCTGCAAGACAGACGAGTGCTAACGCGCCGCACGATCGAGTTAGGTGTGGCTTGAGTGCTGACGTGCTTTTCCTTCCCTCTTCTTCCTGATCAGACATCTCTCTCTCTCTCTCTCTCTCTATCCCTCTTCCTTCAAACCTCCGCCCCGGAACCTTCAACTTTTGCAGTCCACGCGTAGGAAGTTGATGAACAAGCTTTGTGTTGGAAAGAAGGGGACTCGATTTTCATACTTTTCGTCATGGTTGATCGAATACTTTTCGGAAAGGAAAGTTTTTAGGAACATCCATGTTCCTAGGATTTTACAGATAAGAAGCAATGAAAATATGGCAGAAAAAAAAACTCTTTTAAGGTTTAGAAAAGAAAAATTAGGGAATATTTACCTAATTCGTTTACTGCATTGAAGATTTTATCCCTATGGATATGTCTGTTGTGTTTTCCTTACCACACCGCTTTCATACGTATTCGTATAACATTACATACACATTAACATATTTGTACACAGTTTTCCGAATAATGACAATATTGAAGATATGGGAAAACAAAAATTATGGTTAATTTTGGATTGTGAATTGATTGTATTATGATTGTTAAATAAATTGAAAATTATTAAAATAATTAAATTTTATATTATTATGGATATGTCGTCAATCAAACATGATATCAATAAAACAACAAGTACGATTTTTGAAAGGTAGCTTTTTGTAATTATACCGTTTTCTCCCTTTTTATACCAATTAAAACAGTACAGCATCAGTGTGACAACTATTTTCTCACTTTTTTTTGAGTTGTAATAACGTTTAAGCGACGTACTGTTCATTTAATAATTCGCTTTTAATTGACAACTCGAGGATTACCGCTTCCCGCCAGACATCTCACAATTGACTCGCTTAATGTAGTACACAGTAATTGTTAATGTGAACGGTAATTGTTGTTGAGGCAAAGACAGTAAATAAAGGGCTCTAATGACCTTGATGATGGCGAGCCCTAAACCCCGAATTAAATTTTTTTTTAAAAACACAGTAAATTAAGTCCGAGCTTTCCTGTCGATAGTAACGACGCAATAACAAAGATGAAAGGGTCAGAGTTAAAAAGGCTATACAGAAGAAGAACCCTTCTTAACGGGTCTGGTCGGAACAGAGACCCTGGTCTGTTCATCCGAGGTTCTCGAGATAAACCGATTTTCCTTCAAAAAGAGCCGACAATTTCATTAGGTTATCACGAATAAACAAGCAAAAGAGACGTCACTGCAATCCATAATCCATTTGCATACATACATACCACCATGAAAAAAATTAATATTACGAACTTTTTAACTTTGGACTTAATGTACCTACAAAACTTAATATGTATAGATAAGAAAACAGTTCCATGGGCATAGGTCGGTTAAAAAGAGTTCTATTGCACACACTTTTTTGTGAGGCTTTAGGGCTCGCCAACATCGAGGTCATTACAACCCATGCAAGTAGGGAAAAATGCAGTTTCGCACCATAGAGAAGAGCCGTAGTGACTCTTCCCCGTGTGTATCTCGACCATACCCACTAAAAAACCCTCCTGAATTCAACAAATTTCTAAATACAAAGATGAAAGAAAAGAAAACAGAATACCAATCATTATATCACAAAAAAGGAAAACAATTTCTAAATATTATATTTTCTAATTACAGGAACGAACGATGAAAAGAAAGAAGACAGTAAGGATGAAAAGGGAATGCAAATTTTAAACCCTCCCGAGAACATGTGGGAGGAGCCCCGATCTACTCATAAGATTCAATAGTTTATTAACATTAACCGTTTCATTTCCGAGAATTGTTGGTATATCTGCAGCCAGACCAATTTGACTCCGTATACTTGAGTATCTTCTGCAATCAGTCAGTAGGTGACGCACTGTCAGAGAACAGCTACACTCCTCACAAACGGGTTCCTCATCAAGTATTGTACACAGATCCGTCCGTATGAACAAGTCTTTAATCCAGCACGAGACATTGACGTGTTTCTCCAAAGATGATTTACCAAGCATGTTTCACATGAATAGATTCGCAATGGAATCCGTTTTTAAACATAATTTTGCAGCAGTCAGACAATCCAGATTTCTTCCACCCTTTTCTTCTGCTTGAAACGTTCTCCCTTTCCGGGGATGGTGTGTGTGTGTCGGTCTTCATCATGATGATCGAATCGTACGACTTGTCGATAGTTGACAGCCGTCCATTGGAGGAGAGTCGTTAGTGTGGCCTCTATTCGATTGGGGAACACATCTCTCAATCGGTGCTCTATCACCTGTTCCTGCTTTGGACGAAGCGTATTAACACGACGTCAGTTCACTGACAAGAAGGGCGCCTTTCTGAGGACTCTCTCAGATCTAGAAAGGGGAGAAAATAAATTTACTAACTCAGATGAAAATGCGGAATCGAAATAATATGAAAAAGATTTTAGAGTGTTTCTGCGTACCTTGTATCAAGAGAGAGAGAGAGAGACATAAACGTACTGTACGTAATATATTTGCAGTGTTTTTTTTTTTTGGGGGGGGGGAACTTTACGGCTCGTCTACATCTACGTCATTAGAGCCCTAAAATTCAGTACAGGTAGGGAAAATTCAGTTACGCACTAGGGAGAGCCAACATGACTCTCCCCGAATGACTCAACCATACCCAATAAAAACCCTCCTGAATTACAACTCAAAACTCAAAAATCAACATATCTTAAAACATTACATATATCATTATTTTTAAAAAAAGAGGAAAATGAAAGATACCCTGATAGCCCTAATAGCGTCGGGATCGAAAAGAACAAGAGGTGACACTAAGGAAGGTCAGGAAAAGAGAAAGGAAGGAGCCTTGCACACGTAAGTGGATGTAATGCCAGACTCAGCTTGCAGTAGAACTCAATAGAGATGCAAAGAGGAATAACTGAACCGACGTATTTATGCGAGGGAAGTCACAAATACAGAGGTCATCATTTAATTCATACTCTTCTCCCGTACTCAATGAACTCGTAGAAGAAAAGCACAGGTCCATTTTAATTGGAAATTTTTTTATTTCTTTAAATTACTCAGATTAAATAAAACTGGGGATGTGTGTTCCGTTCGGTAGTAATTTTTTTCGTTTATGGTTCATACTTTTATTGAAATTGAGAAATATATATTTAATATTGTCGTGGCTATACATTGTATTAAGATATTAGAATTCGTATTAATAATATGATTAAATCTCGGATAGTTTTAATTAAATACCATAAATCGCGGTCAAGATTTGCTCAAAAGCAAATTGTTGTGTGTTAGTGGAAGTTTAGAATATTATTCTTTTCTAGCGAATTTATCCTTTAAAACAAATATTTATAAATAAATAATTAATTGCAAAAATGCTGTTAAACTTCGTATACGAAGTAGTATAAAAGGAAATACTCTCCGGAAGCAAGCAAGGGAACATCCTAGCAAGTTTTCTCAGATGACCCTGGAGAAAAACGAAATTATGTTACAGAGGTGTCGCATACATCCGTGCCCAGGACAAGTACAAATGTAGTGAGAGAAATGTTGTACGTCTTGTCGTTAAACTAAAATTATCAATCCTTGCCTGTATCAGTTAGGTTCGTTTGAGTAATGTATTATTCCGCTATTCGTTAATTCATAACATTTCACCGCAGATCTTGCTCCGCTGCACTTCCAAAGGAATCCAGCCGCACCAGAGACCTTCAGCTGGAAACGGAAGGGTTACTGCGTTCCGTGCTATGGTGATGCATTCGTTCTATTAGGTTGCATTCGGGTACGTCCACCACAATTACACGCAGGTGCAACTCTGTGCGAGTGGGAATGTTAAGTTCTGACAATTCACACTCCTCATTCCGGTGTAATAATCAGGCGTCAGTTTTCGCTTTTCTGGTTTGTACATTTTACTTTACATTTTAACTGTATTTTCACTCATTCTGGCCGGTTTTGCTTTGGGTAGAGGTGAATTTTTTTTATACAGACTCTCTAGGCTCTTGTGTAGGGGTGGCGTCTATTAAAATAACAAATCTCAAATTTGGTTTTATTTTAATACTTACGATTTATAAAAATATTTTCCGAATAACCTACAGTTCGATAATGATGCTTACTTTTGAAATAACGTTTTTGTTTTATTAAACACTGTATTCCGGCGTGGTACAAAAACAAATGTTAAATTATTTAATTACTAAAATTCTAAGCTCGAAGGTAATTGATTGAAGTTAATTTATGCGTGTTCAAAATACTGATAAACTCTACTCCTCCAAAATAAAAATAGATCAATATTAACGTACATTAAAACATTAATTAATTGACTAATTACCAATAAAACATAGTTAAGTTCAAAATCATAAATAACATGGGTATATTGCAATTATAGAGTGTTACTTTCGGAGGACATATTATACGAATAATCCTGTATGAATTATTAAATTGTTGTTAAATACAGAATAATAAACACTTGACATATATGCAATAAACACTGTGTTAATATTTACATAAGTAGAATGAAATAAATAAATAAAACATAGTTATACATCTCCTGGATAGTGTGAAAGCAAACATATGAGAAGAAAAACACTAATACTATAAGAAGATAGAAATAATGAATAACTGACGAAACATGTCAAGAGAACGAATTAGTTCACAATTGAAACAAATAGAGAATTTATATAATTGAGAAAAATCTCGGTTATATTAGGACTGGATGAGTCCAAAATCATTGCAAGGGATAGTGGTGAAATTGCTGAGAGTAAAGTCAAACAATTTCTGATAATTTACAATGTCAGTTTATTTACCCATGATTTACTGCATTCACTGTATACTAGAAGACTTGACACCTGTTCACTATTCTTCGGTTGATGAAGCAGTGAAGTTAATATTAAATACACCGGTGGCAAAGATACAGTTGCGTAATTATCTAATCGAGTTAGATTGACTTCTGTACCGTAATAATAATTATAAGCTGTTAGATTGCTAGAGAGTTATCGTTAATGTTATGTGCCGTTAGGCCTGTGACACAAGAAACTTGGTCGGACAAGTTTGACGCACGTGCTCAAAGGAGCGATCGGAGATGTGTCTTCCTCGACCGAAGTGAAGTCGTCGTCTTCCTTCTCTAACCAGTCCGTCACCTTGGTAACAAACACTTGTATTTAAATTCGTGATCGGTCACTTGTTGCTTATTACTTCACTTGTCTTGAATTTGATAGGTTTTGCATTGTAGTGGTTAGTCATTTGTTTTGACAAGTTCCACTTTCCAGAATGTTTTAATTGTTAGTTATTTGGTTGTAATAAAATATTATAAATATTGTTTTTTTTGTGGGGCTTTACGGCTTATGTCGACATCAAAGGTCATTGGAGCTCTATAAACGTGTACAGGTAGGGAAAATGCAGCTACGCACTAGGGAGAGCCAACATGACTCCCCCCGCGTGTGGGACTCGTCGAATGACTCAACCCTACCCACTAAAAACCCTCCTCATCTACAACACACCAAAACATATCTCGCAACATACATTTAAAAAAATGGAGGGGGGGGGAATGAGAGGAATGAGGAAAATGAAAGATACCCTAGCCTTGATTGCGTCGGGATCGAAAAGAAGAAGAGGTGACCAAGGAAGGTCAGAAAAGAGAAAGGAAGGAGCATAGCTCAAGTGCATTTCTAAAACAAGTGATAATGTCTCAGACTTAATTTTTTTTCTGATTCAAAACTCGTGTATATAGATAAAGTGTATACAATTTCATGTGTGAGACATATCTTTTTTCCAGGTTATGACCTTTCAAAAATCAATTTTTTTTCAGTTTTTCCCTTTTTCTTTGAAGGCTTTTAACTCTGTTGGGGGACCTAATAACAATATGATATTTATAGGATTGAAAGGTCTCTGTAATTGTAAACTACTATAAAAATTACAACCTTGTGATTCAACTGGAAGCAAAGATATCATTTTCTAAATTTTGCTTAGATAGTCAACTTTAAAACCCCAGAAACCCAACAATATGCTCTGAAAAAATATAAATAATAACTCAGCTACTAAGTATCAATTATAATAAATAAATTTGTTATAAAAATAAGCTTGATAAATGTTTATAACTTTACTGACAAATTACAAGTGTGCAATTGCTGTACTCACAGTGTATCAGAGGTGCTTATCGAACGAAGTGATATTTTAGAATCGTCTGACCCCTCTCTACTCACCGAACTGACCGAACTACAAAGCAGAAAATCGTCTTATTGGCAAAATTAGATTTTTGAAGAATGAATTCTCAGACATTTAAGAAAGGAGCTCGCGCAATGCGAATTTGTGTCCTAAATTATTGTTAATTTGGGAGAAGTTAATTTATGGGATTTATTCTGAAATGATAAAAATAAGATAATGTTTGGTTTCTGACAATAATAATTTTTTTGTGAGGATACTTGGTTAATTTAGATTATGGGTAATGATAAGGGTTACTATGAATGCAGAGTGTTAATTTTATTACGTTGTACTTTGCTTTTCCCATATTTTGTGTTTGTATGTATTGTCATCCTGGGTTAATAGACGTAGGATGTAGCGGTCAAACCTCTTATGACGAATGTGTGCGCTCCTCCATCACCAACCCACGCAACAAGGAAATCCTCAACGTAATGTATTAATTTAATGTAACGTTTCCTTACAAATGGTCCAATGCTTCAATGTTTCTGTGTATTTTGTTGTTGTGGGACATTAGAGCTCGTCATCGGCAAGGTCATTAGAGCCCTTGTTTCTGTGTATTCATTTCTATCTACCTACCCTACGATTTTCCGGGTTATATTGTAAATATTTCTACAATGATCTGGCTAGATTTCATTTCGACCTTATTTGTTAATAACCCTTCCCTTCAGTACAGTGATAGCAATACTTAATAGGACTTAAATGTGATTTTTCCGGGTAAATAATATAAACTAACAGATAATGGTCTTTCATTAAGGAAGAAAATACGAACAATATTCTGGAGAAACATCACATGCATTTTAGAAATATGTTCGAGAGAAAATAACCGCCTCCCCTCCTCCCTAAAAAAAAAAAACAGGGACGATAAGTCGTCGAACAGAATCTTCCAAGGTGTTCCAAGTTATTGGTTTTTTTCTTCTTCTTGGGGTTTTAGGGTTCCTCAACGTCAAGGTCATTAGAGCCCTTATCCAAGTGATTAGTACAAAGCAACTGCTGTGAAGCAAAAATTACAGTTGACTTTTTATAATGGACCGTTAGAGAATCTACCTCTTTGAAGTTCATTGCGATCATGATGAATTTATGGCAGATTTCAATCCTGTATAGAGGTAGTTTAATTTAAACTTGGAATTTTAAGTTTAATGACATACTTCCGCTATGTATACAAGAAAGATTATAGAGAGAAAGAAGTAGATTATTCGAAAGATATAGATATAAAGTGATTACGGCAGTATAACACACCTATACATCATAAGATTCATGGTTAGAACTCCATTATGGAATGGCTTTCTTTGAATTCATTCCTGTCTACATTACTCAAGATTTTTCTGGTAATCTTGTAAATACTTCCACGACGATCTGACTAGATTTCGTATCGTACAAATCTTCCACAATATATGTGTAAGAACTAATTGCTATCAGTACAGTGGTAGAAAATTGGTCTTGAATATGATTCCTCGTTTTGAAAATAAACGGACTGATAAAATGGTCACTCATAGAAAAAGGAAGAGAATCTCAACAATATCTCATAGACTTATATATGATATAGAACCAGTGCTCTCATACATATACCGGTTGTCCGACAGGGAAGTTTGGTATCTTTGTCTCGCTCGCACATTGACTTGGGTGGGGAATCTCGATTCCCCCTCTCTTGACTGCTGACTGTTGCGCACAATATCTTACCCCCCCCCCTCCAAGCGGATGTGCGAGAGACAGAGAACGATACCAAACAGTACCTCCCGTCTCATGTTACCACGGCAGATACCGCCGGGTCTATTTACATGTAAGTCATCGCAATATTCACGCGCAACTAACACACGCCCTATCTCATCTTCCGCCGACGCGTACTTCACCTGGTTCTCCACCGAAGCGCCCTCACAGACCGCATCGGAAATTTACAACCTTCAACTGCAACATAAATTCTCGTGACTTGTACGCAAACTTTGAGCGTGGAGCATGTTCTAAAGAAGTTATGTTGATTTACTTGTTCTTCTTGTGCTTCGGCGCGCGGGGTAACGAATGGCTCGCGGTGTGGAGATCCATTACGAACCTCAGCGGGAGCGAGAGTCACGTGACAAGATGGAGGAGACAGTCGAAGGGAGACATCTTGGTCGCGAGAAAAAGAAGAAGGATGTGTCAATAGAGCGTGTGAGATGAAGGGAGACAAATGGGTGGGATGGAATCACAGTGATACGTAACAATTTGGACATAATTTACCTCATCTCCTCTGTCTAACAAGAAAGCTTTCAACAAACGGCGCGGCGAACGGAAATGCTGTTTTGCAATATGCACGCTCAATTTAATGTACAATAAAAAACATTACTATTCTTTTTTTCTTCAAAATTCTGAATTTTAAGAAACCGGAAGTGGAGCGCAATGTGTAAATGAAGTCTGAAAGAACTGTTCAGAAACAGACTTCTATTCCCCCAATGCATTCATAGTCAATTCTCCACTTTTGTTTAAATTCATTAATTTGTTGGGGAGTCATCGGATAAATAAAATTCTTCTCACATACCATTGGACATCATCTCATAAATTTGAAAAGACTCCCCTGGAGTCAATTCCTACGGATCCGAAGAGATCCCGATTTTTTTTCATACCGATTAATTTCCCTGACTCATGTTGTGGAACTGGAAAGTAAAAAGTTAGTAAAAAAGAAAAAGGCAATCGAGTGCTATTTATTATTAAACTTAAAATATACGTAAATGATTTACAAGTGAACTTCCAGCAAGCGCAGGTCGAAAGTAGTCCTGATATTTTTTATAGTGAAGTATATCAATGTGTTTGATACTTGTACATATTTTTCTTCTGTGTCTATAAATTATTTTCTGACTTTGTTTTATTACTATGTAGACTTTTTCAAACTATGATCTTTTTTGAAGAAACATAATTGGAAAATTGAGAGGGGCGCACTCCAGAATTTTTTATATTGAATCTAGAAATCCAGAATCAACATGAAATTTTCGAAATCAATAGATCAGAATTAGAAACAAAATACTTTATTATAGCTGTAAAAAACAACAAAAATTAATCCATACAAATTTTATTAATTCTATTCTTACGCACGACATTACTGTTTATTTCTTTTACTTAAATTTTATTTAATTTTATTTACCCTTTGGGTTACTCGGGATCTCCAGATCCTCGTTCAGGGTTTCGCAGGTAATAAACTCAATGCTTTTTATTCACAACTAGATTTGCAACTTTTATTCCATTGGATGCGACCAAGAATTTGTCAAATATGCGGTTATAAGAATTTCTCTACAGACCCGCAGAAAAATATCCACTCTTTATAATTCTAAAAATCACTCGAGTTTCTCTAGAAGTAATAGGTAAATACACTTTTATGCAGTTAACTAGACCCTGTTGCATAATTTTGTTTTTTGCGAAGATGTGAGTTTTAAAAGCTGTAACCAGTTAATCATAAAAAATTATCCTATATATAAACTGATGTAGTTAATATTTATAGTACGTGCTAGCAATACTAGTTTGTCCTGATTTAGTGTAGCCCAAACCGGTTTGACATGTCACAAGCTGGACAATCTAGTTTAGCCTATAAATCTATTTTGGTCTAAATTGTGTTTCATCCGCAAGATACATATTTAAAAAATTATGTTGTAGTTTTTTGAAGTGTATGAGTTCAAACGTTCGAATTTTTTTTTTTACAGCTTTTGTACGCAGAAATACAATTTCGGAACATAAAATTGAGGTTATATTTCATCACATTTTTGAGGGAAACACATCTTGTAACACTGAACATGCAACTTGGGAGTATCGAGAGGGAAACTGGGTAATTCATTAGGAGCAGGATATTGGGATGGAGAAAAGCTCATATCTGCAGCGGAGCCGAAGGGCGTTGAGTCAGTCGGTCCGACGTCGATTCGCGGGTGGGAGAGGGAGTGGAAGGGGTGGTGTTGGGATCTCCAGGGTCTATGGCCTCCAAGAGGATCCGCAATATTGCGTCGAAATTCAATCCTCCTACGCCGCACATCCTTTCTCATCTGATCCGCGCTGCTTGGATCCTTACGGATACCATTGGGTGAGGGTCAGCTTGTCCATATAGACAACCGAGGCGGTTTCCTACGACGGAAACATTTAGGGGCGGAAATGCAGCGTGCGGTATGATTTTTGATTTCGTACGGTTTAATAATAAACTATGTCAAAAATGAAATTACAAACTGCGTATGACCACGTGGAGGACGATAAACTTATTTTCTCTCCGGAAGCAAGCAAGGGACCATCCCATCAATTCCGATCAAGGGCCCTGAGGCAAAGGAAAATTTAACATTTCAACATACTCCTAAATTAGTTCGACACGCGTTATAGTATTAAAAATACCAACAAATATTGTTCTTAATAAAACACAAAAAAGTCATTTCAGAAGTACGTATTATTATCAAGCTATAAATCGTTCGGAAAGTATTGTTGATAATTCGTAACTATTAAATAACACTAAATTCGCTAATAATTATATCAATTGATGCCGACTCTAGGCAAGAGCCTAGCGAGTCTTTATAAAAAAATCCGCCTCTACGTGAAGGAAAACCGGAGAAAAACCCGAGCCAGGATGGGGTTACAGAATTAATGAACACAACCGTTGAGCCAGGGTTGAGTACATATACGAACAAATTTATACGAATAAAAAGACACAATACAAGCATGCAGGAAAACAGATATGAAATTGTGGATGTGTCTCAGGTCTGCCGGGGTTTAGGTCTGGGTGGAAATGGTGTTCAGTTGTGGAAGGCGAACCGGTGGTTTAGCGGTTAACACCCTTGCGATAAAAGCAAGAGACCCGGGTTCGAGACCCGGCTGGTCGCCATTTTCATCTGACCGAAAGTTATCACATATAATCTCCACGTGTAGGGTAAACGGAAGAAATATGTAGTTATGAAATTGTTGTCAGGTATTTTGAAAGTATTACAACAATTGCGTTAGTGAGCTAATGGCGTTTATCAATATTCACTAATAAATAACCTTTTAGGAAGAGATGTTGAAGGTTATTTTTGTCAATGTGAAGAGGTAATAACAATTATTCAGTTTGGAAGCACGCTTCTACAACCGGCATGACGTTCTCCAGAAGTCTACTACTGTTGTGGGCTGGTTTTCCGTAGCGAGTTGTGATCAAATGTTCGAACGTCTCTCAGCACCCTCTCTTAAATTCAAAATCGCTCCAAGAAAAGGGGAGCAGACTAATTAAAAGGATTAGGCGAGTTCTAGAAGAATGGGTACGTTAGTGTAGATGGGAAGCTAGTGGAGTGATAGTTTGTAGTGAAGTGAAGTGAAGTGATACGAGGGAAATAAGTGATTTAGAAAAGGTGGGAAGAGAAATGTGAAGTGAAGTGTACGAAGGGGTACTCAGTGAAATAAAATGTGCAATAGGTTCTTTTCATCAATTATTTAGATGTTTCAGGGGAAAATGTTTTTATATTTAATACTTTTAATATTAGTCAAATCATATAGTTAAATGATTTATTTAACAATTTTTTATTTCAGTGGTCTGTGGTATGTATTTTTGTATTGTATTTTCTTACATACTGCCACCTGGTAAGATCTTCCCAGAGTTTCAAGCGATTTATTGTTGGCCAAAGTCGCGTGAACACGGCTAGTATTTAATAAGTTGCACAAAATGTGAGAATCCTTGAATACGAACATGGCAGAATTGAAAGTGAGAGTAGGTTCAACATTTTAGTTAACAACAAATGAAACGATTCAATATTTTTATGAACAGACATATTTATATATGAAAAAATAGGGTCGTTATATTTGTTGTTATTTATATATGCAGACGGAAAATATGACTATTTCTACATTTTATTTTTATTATTTATTTTATGCCTTTTGGCACAAGGAGGTTCATACCATCACGCCTGCTCTTCCTCCTAACCCCTGGACTTGGATAAAAGGGAATTGGGAAGGAGAGATGTGGGATTGCCGAGGAAATTATGGTACCGAACCGACATTTGTTTGGAGTTGATGAGGGAAACCCCGGCTGAAAACCTCACCTAGCTCGGACGAGCAGGATTCGCACCCACGCTCTCCCGCTCAGCCAATGGGATCGTGGAAGCGAAGACGCTACCATCTGACCACCACCACCACCACCACCGCTGTTGGTATTTTAGTGTTTCATTCATCGCCAAGGATCACTTTCGTGAGCGATTCGTTGGCTTCATTCTCTTCTTGATATCTGCCCTCTGACGCCCACTCGCTGCTTCGCTAGTCTTCACGAGAGAGAAGACGATGGAGTCGCTTTTCATGAAACCGAAATCATTCGATATCTTGAGGAAATTTATCGACGAAGTTTGCTATACAAAAATTGTCAGAAGTTGACGAAGTGGGTGTTTTTTAATTAATCAATACAGACGAAATAGTTTTCTTTGCTAATACAATTATTTAATCACAATTAAATGCTTTAAAAGTAAAACTTCACAACGCTTGAAATCACAGCTAATGATGAAACGAATGTTTTCAAAGGGTTTTCCCTCGAAGAACTCATCCATTAAAACAATCAACATCCCAGCACTTTCATGGACACATTCCGTTTTCTGATTCCACTTGATGAAACATCCCTTGTAGATCCCCCTCTGGAGAGGGGAAGAACTCCCCCCTGCGCTCTCCCCGCGCGGAGCAGTCGAGAAACTTGATTGCGAATTCTTGAACGGAGGAGACGCTGGCCGAACCGACTGGACGGAAATTCGGCGAAGAGCTCGTTTCTATTAACAACTCGCCTCCTTTGGCGGACTCGTAGTCTTTGACGGAAGGAAGGGAAGAAGGAAGGAAGTAGGGCGAGAGGGTGTGAGGTAAAGAGGGAATACAAGTTGGTGGGAAGTTCGCAAATTAAACTGAATTAGCGAGCGGGAACGGGGTTCTCGCGGGACGTTTGTGGCGATGGGTTGTGTGGTGTTGGGTGTAGCAGAGAGGTACAGTGAGAATGCCATAGAGATATGAAGTGGAGGGTCCCGCAGATCCAGAGCCCGACGCGAGCGGCGTCAGTGTCGTACTGGAGGCAGAATCACTTTGTCTTCATGCACCGGGGCGAGTCGTGTAACTTAACCGGAAATAATGGAAAATGGCTGCCCAACACGAGTCACTAACTTGTACAAATTTAAGTGATATCCGAACAAATCTTAATAGAAGATAGAAAAGCAACTATTTGCTAAAAAAAAAAAATACAAGTTCATCACAACAAACTAAGGCACAAGGTAAAATTATTTATACACGCTCGATGCAGAAGGAACAGAACAGCGCCACGAGAGCAAGTGAATTGATTTGTTGGCCGATGTGGGCGATAGACTTATGTTTAAAGAGATGTGAAAGTACTGCCAACGTTACGCGAGGTACACTTCTCATTACACAAGTCCTGTACAGACATCAAACCAGTCAGAATGTCAATAAATAGATTAATTAATAATATTGTCGGGAGAGCAGATGCAAACTACGCGTGAACTCCTTAAGGACTATAAACTAATTTACTATAAACTAAATTAAAATAAACGAAGAAAAACAGTGCGTTTCCATTCACGTTCTTTTTCTTTTCTCTCTAGGGAAACATTTTCTCTAATTAATGTTTCACGACTTTCAGTATAGAAAGCTTCGTCATTCTTTTGTAAAATTAGCCATTACAAGTCTAGTAATTACAGAAACTTTCGCCTTTCGAAATATATTGATAGTTGGATAAAATATTAAATGATAAAATAGGAGCTTAGTACTTGTAATGGATACTTAGCTACCTCTGTGACAAGTATTCTTTTAAAACGTAATTAGAAGTCAGAAATTTGTTGAGATTGAAATGTCTCTGCCGCATCGTTTTGAGAAGTTTCTTTAAAATCCATTAAAAAAATTGCTACTCATGCTGTCAAAACATATTTTAACAAAAGAACTTCGGCATTTTTTCGATTCAGAAATCATTTATTTCTTCCACAACTTTCTAGAATATCAGCTCCTTAAGCTTCTTACTCTGTTTATTCTATTATCTTTAAACATTTATTGAATTTAATAAAATAAATTGATATATTCTAAATTTATTGTCAAATAAGCAGTTGGGGAGGACAATAAACTAATTTACTCTTCGGAAGCAAGCAAGGGACCATCCCATCAATTTCGATCAAGGGCCCTAAGACAGAGGCGGATTCAAAAATATCAGCAATTTTTTTTAGATAAGATAAAAAGTTAGCTACGTGTTATGATACAAATAGAAAATCAACAAGTTTGTTATTTAACACAGAAAATTTATTTCACATGTACGAATTATTATGGCACTACAGATTATTCTGAGATTACAAATCATATGAATTGAAATAACACGTGCCCCTAGAGAAAAGCCTAAAGAACCAGTATAAGAAATCCGCAACTACCTGATAGAAAACCAGAGCAAACCGGAGAAAAACCCGGGCCAGGATAGGGCTACAGAATTAATGTACACAACCGTGCCAAAGTAGAGTACACATAAAACTAAATTAATATGAATCATGAGATACAACAATCATACAAGAAAATAGTTATTGAAATTGTTATAAGTTGTATTAAAAGTACTACAGCAATGGCATGATAAAGTACAAGACGGATTTAACTTTTATTAAAATCAATAAACTCTTTTACCTTGTAGAAGCACTGGTGCAGGAGGTAGCTTTCAACCGCGGATTTGAAGAGATTCAATTTCATATTACGTTTTATATTTTGGGGGAGGGAATTATATAGAACGATTCCCGAATGATATGGTTCCTTTTTGGCAAAGAGTGGTTGACACTCCAGGACGATGAATATAATTCCTATTGCGAGAACAAACACGACCGTTTCATAAATATAAATGCAGGGAAGTGTTAAGACTTTTAGTTTTTTCGATAAAGGTTTACAAATTATTCGATCTATTCTCTTCTGAATTCTAAAAGTTTGAATGATCAGCCCCAGAACATATTATTCCCGTGTTCGCTTTTATTATGTTTCTTTTATTGTTCTCGTATTTTGAGTGATTTCTAGTGGTTATGTTTCATTAGCAACTTTTTGGAATGATGAATTAATCGCAATACGAACATTTTCATAATTAACACATTCCCTTGAAGCGGAGAGTGTCGCTGGAAAGTTTTGAATAGAAGTAGGAAAATAATCTCTCTCAGCCGCCCGTCTTCATTTATTTACTTCATCAAGAGATTTGAAAAACTATTTAGCAGAATAAATGTACCATGTACAGGAAGAATACAGCTTTAAAAAACTAAAATGAGGAATATATTTGTTGGAACAACGGATAACTCAATCCACATATAAAATTGCCCATCATGTGCCTACAATGAAATTATATCAATGTAACACACAATACGCTTAAGATTGTGTTATCAAAAACGTCTCGAAGTACTTTTTTATAGATAAATCACCAGATATAATACGTATTATCATGTATTATTAATGTTGCTTCAATCCAGAAAAATAGCGTTACAGATTGTTTTGTTTTTCGTCATATCTGTTTTCGACAATTGTATCATTTCACTGTATAACAATTACATAATTTATTTTCATCAATTTTGCTTTTTGTAAATGATTGAAATGCTGGTAAAATTCTAGAAATATTGTTTTTCTTAAAAATATTAATTTTTCGTATTATAGTGAAGGCTTGTAAGTAATTGAAATCTTTATTTGACGACTTTAATGGTAGACGTCAATAACATAATAGTGCATTAGATAGTGTATCAAGTTTAGGCTATTTTAGTATGATGTATTCGAGAAAGTAAGAAATAAAGGATACATATATTTTATACCTCAATATTAAGGTGGAAAAAAACATAAAGGAAAACTTTCGTTTGAAAACGAGGCATTACGTTTGCATGTAATATAAGTCGAAAACGATCAACTCGAGCAAACAAATTTATTTACTGAAGAATATCTCTTTCATACAAAAAAACCAATTACAATCTGTTACACAACGTCTTGATACCGTTTTACATCACGAGGAGAACAAAAAAAAACCATTAAAAACGTTTGAGTGCAGTTCACATTGTACACAAGTCCAATTTTCGATCACATGCCATAGTGCATCGAAACGTTGAATAATAGTTTATTAAAGTGACATTCGATGAACAAATTCGTCTGCTTGTGTTGGTCGTTTTTATAAAATTTCGTTTTCCTAGCGAAGACCAATTTATTTGAAAGTGAGTGAGTAACGCGATTCATGAAAAGTAAAAATGTTTCACTTACCCGTGGACGATTTATATTTCCAGTGACGACTGCTTCTCCCAACATTTTTTACCGGGGTGGTTTTGCTTTCAAGGCAGGCCTTGGGATGGCGGCGTTGACACACGACGTCTGTATTACTCCCGCCCTTCCTTCTCCAGAGTCACACCTCACACCTCGATCTCCGTACTTTCCCGTCAGCCCGCTCGCCCTTCGCTCGACGCGCCATCTAGCGGCGCAGATATGAATGAGGGGCTGCGACGGCTGCATTCCGGCGACGCGCGCTCGGCCTTTTGGAATAAGCTGGTTTTCAACATCATCACCCCCCCACCCCCACCCCCTCATCCACACCGCTGCCACTCCGACGCCGACGTATTCACCCCTTCTCATGATTCTAGTATTTTCTCAACCTCCTTCCCTTCTTCTTTATTTATTTTATTTTTTTGGCTCCACTCTACTTCACCCTTCGTTTCCACCACTCTCACCATCTCTAATAATTTATTTCTGCTCAACTTCGGAAGTGCTTCACCTTCCCCGCTACAACGTTATGGGGGAAAATATTATTTTTCATTTGCGGACCCTCTCCACCTCTTTGACATCCCTTTCTTAAGTGTTTTCGTATCATCTTTGTCACCATCTTCATTATCTCTTACTCTTTTTCAAATCGGTATATCTTTTATTTATGTAATAACGTTTTGTGATTCGTAACCCTTTTTCCTCGTGTTATACAATAACCAATAGCCACAAATGAGGTCTCATTACACAGGGACCGAACCGTTAAAAATATACTATTAGTACGCACTATTTCATCTAAAATACATTCAAAAGAACAATTTGAATTGTGGTCAGTTCATGAACTGCCTCGCATGGCTCGATGACTTTCTGTAGAGTCCACATCTCTTTTATTTTATGTCTTATTTATTCTGAGGTTCAGGCCGTGAGGTCTGCTCTTCACCGTCGTCGGCTTGGGAAGGAGACATATCGGGTTGCTGGGGAATTTCATTGCTAAACCTTGGCACGGTCCGTAGGTTATCTTTATCATCTATCTTAACACGCCTTTATTTCCTTTCCTCCCTCTATCTCTTTACGTAATCCATCCTCCAATTAAGTATTCCTTGAAACAACCACCTATTTTAGTTTCCTTATCTCTGAAATATCCAGTATCACAGTCAATCAATATATCCCCGTGTGTTTCATCATCTTCTCTAGTGAGACATATAAGCGAGCGACAAATTCTCGTCTCTCATTTGCTGTTCCTTCCGCCACGTCGAAACCAAAGGACCGGAAAATGAGTTTGTTGCTTCTCGAAGAATCGTTCAATTTTCATGGCGCGTCGCACTTCTTGCAAAGTCGGTTACGAAGAGAGTTTTGGGATTTGGTGTAGCGTAGGGTCCCTACAGTGTGTGCCATAAACTTGCGTTCCGCTTCACTTCCTTCTCTCTTCATTTTCACATTCTGTTTAATTAAGGAAACTTTTGTAATTGGTCGAAAAAAAAATGGAGATATCTTCGGATCTTTACGAATTAGTTCCAGGAGAGTCCAGTTTCAAAATTTGGCGATGATGTCTAATGTAGTACGTGTGTGTGTGTGTATGTTAAGAATTTTGTTTCCCGGATAACTGAAGAACAAATTGATGTATCGAAACCAAACTTGAGATTTGACTTGTCATATACCGACTTCAGTTACACACCACGCTACACTCCCGGTATCTTAATATTAAACATTTTGAAAATATGAATATAAGCACTTTGATTTTTCAAGTAATTCTGCGTACAGATTGCTGAACCGCATTTCCGTTTTCGAGGTACAGCAATATGGTATTTTGCGAAAGAGAGTTATTTACTCTTTCACAGGAAACTTGCGATGCTTAGTTACTCAGGCAGATAATGAAGATTTTTTAACTCGAAAAATCCTTATGTGAATTAACCCCTGATAAATTGTGACGTCAAATACAATGAACGTTTTACTTAAAACTTTTCGCGTGACTTCTCAACATGCATCTCTCTTCGTAAGAAAAAATATGTAATTTTTTATGAGATATTCGACAATTACACATAAATTTCTGTTTACTTTTAAACAGATTGAAGGAGTGTCTAACAGAATCTCACCCAAAAAAATTTAAGGTGTCTCAATCGAAGTGAATAAATCGTATTTCTCATCAGAACCACAATCTGACAGGTTATTCTACTCCTCTCACCTTGAATAATAAAAAACAAAAAATTTATTTTTGTTTTTTAAATAATAAAACCAGTTTTATTTCCTGGCGGTTAATTATACACCTGGTCAACAAATTCTCGTGTGAATTCAACCCATATTTTATTCATGCAAAATTTCAAATTGGAAATAATGCATGAGTTGTTGCTCCTCCATCGTAGACGTCTGCAGTTTACAATGGTTGATAAATATTTGACGAGATTCATGATTTCTTAAAACATCGATAGATATTTGTGTCATTTTTGGGGTCACTTATTGCAGAGATGTTTCTCTTTATACGATATGGCCAGGTCGCTTCCAGTACAAAAATCTGGCTTCGCCTCTGCCTTGAACCGAAAAATTCGCTGGCCGATTGAGAAACTGTTTCCGTTTGTTCCCGCTAGGTTCTCTAGTTACGAGGAGATGCCACGTCATAATCCAACGCCCTCTGGAACACCTCAATCTTAGATAGCGTTGCATAAACTATGCCGGTATTTACGTTGTAATTCCTAGGAGATTACAAAACCACAACCACGCTGGAATAGTTAAGCAATGTTTTATACAAACGTCTTATAACTAGTAATGATGTCAAAAGTTTGCCACACGTATAATTGTCCAACTAGAAAAGTAAGATGCTGTTACGTTTTATATGCGCAAAAATTTGCGAAGTTTCCAGCAATTATCTTAATAAACAAGACCTCGTGGAGGATAATAAACTAATTTAACTCTATGGACGAAAGCAAGAGATCATCCTGTCAATTCCGATCAAAATGCCCAAAGGAAAACTAGATGAAAGCTTGGGATGTGATATGGAAGGATAATGTACTCAACCGTACCAAGTCTGAATAATGATAAAAAACACAACAATAGTAAATAGTAAGAAACAATATATAAGCATGCATTCAAGAAATTTTGTACTTTAGTCAATTATTATTAAGAACTATATCAATATAGTGATAAAGTTAGTATATAAGAATATGTACATTAAGATAAATTAATGAGTTTTAATTACAGTAAATATGAACTTGAATACAAAAATACTTTTTTGTATTGTTGCATTTGTAAATGGGAAATGTAGCGTGCTATTGAAGCTTATCTACATGGAGCGATTGGGTAGTAGGTCATTGTTAGTAGGTGGGTCGGTTAGCTGGTTTACCAACAACTTGGGCCACATGGAGGGGTTAGTTGGAGTAGTTAGTAAGTAGAAGTGGTAGTAGTTAGTTATTTATACTAGAAGGAGGTGGATACGAGAGGGAATGTTGGATTTTCAGTAGTCACAGCTATATGAACTGGGACATTAATGTGAAAAGCTACAGATTTTCTCGCCCCATCGGAAATCGAAGCAACAACACTACCACCTGCGCCACCGGTGGGGCTAAACAAGGAATATTATATGGTGAAATGAAAAAAAGGATGTTAAGTTCTAATAAAATTGATAAATTCCTTTAACAGAGAGATGCAGTAAGATTTTTACCGTAGATTTGAAGATATTTTTTGCGATATCTTTTGCCTCCTTTCAAGCAGATTCTCATAAAAGGATTCCAGAAACATTTCGCGAAGAGTGGGCTGAATCATCTCTTTATATGGCGTAGGCAACTAGCGACTCTGCCGGGCAACAATACAGTTGTCTCTTCTTTGTTCTAGTGATTCTAGGAATAGTTTGGAGTAGGTCCACAATCAACAAAACACTCATTTATACACGTTATAAAAGACATGCATACATTTAACATTTTGAATGGAATCTGGCAACTTATAAAAGAGCATTTATCAAAGATTTTTTTAATGTTTACACAATTAGCGTGTTGTGGTTGTATCAGTTTAACATTGGGAAATTTAAAAACTGATTGATATTCCACGCGATTTGAACGAGATAAGGTTGATAATATCTTCTGTGGTTCGTTTATCTGAAAACGCTTCATTATGAGCAGTATTTGTCACTGTATCGATGTAAAAACAGAATTACTTCTGTCATGATTGAATAACTCCATTAGGAATGAACTACGCGTGTGGCTAAAGCGCCGAATGATGCAGAAGTGTTTTGATTGAACCCTTCTTGGAATGAGATGATCAAAATATGCAAATATGATCGTATAATACCTCTCTATACGTTAATTTAGCATATTTTTACGTGAAGTTTCATTGTTACAAATTTTACAAATAGGGGGATTTTACGTTAAATATCATAGTTCAAACTATGTTATATTCAATTTGGGTGTTATCAAGTTTACCAACTAAAATAAATTAAACAGAAAAGAAAGACGATTCCATGACAGTTCAATTGACAAAAAACGTTTTTTTTAAACCGAAAGAATTTTAATATCATTGCAATAATTTTTTTTTTACATATATTAACCCAACAAATGACGTCAAAGGATTGAATTGGTCACTTGTCAGGCGTTTCACACAATTTCACGTACTTTAATAAATATATATCTCCTACTCAAAGTCACATAACTTCACCGATTTAAATGTAAATAGAAATTTACCGAAAATAATGCAATTTGGCTGCCTAACACAAATTGCTAACGTCTAGGAATTTAAGTGAAATCCAACAAAAGTGACTGTTAATTTAAATGAAAAAATAAAAGTTAATAACACAACAAACTAAGACACAAGGAAATATTCGATCCACACGCTCCATGCATAAGGAACAGAATAGCGTCGCAAGAGCCGTCACGTGAAGTGAATTGATGGCCGAGGTTGGCGGTGGATTCACGTTTAAAGAAATCCGAAAGTACTACCAACATAACGCGAGGTACAAATATCTTTGCTCTTATGGACGATGACAAAATCGAAGCGTTTGCTGCATTGGGCACAAGCTCTATACCAACATTAAGCTCATAAAACTGACTACAAATAAATAATTTATACAAACTGTCTGACTATGTTGGGGACAATAAAGTAATTTAATGCTTCTACCTTACAATAAACTGATAAACATAAAGCGTTCAGATGACACGACTTCGAGTATTCATTCGTCTGTTGCTCCTCTTGTGATTAGGTAAAAGCGATCATGATGGCCTTAATACATGATAGATAAATAACTAAATAAATAAATAAATATTAGAAATGAGATTCAAACTGTAATTGTCAGTGTGTAGTTGCTTTAAGTGTGAGCATAACTTATCATAATTAGTCATTAAATTTCTTAGACTGAGTTAACATATTTTTACTTTCTCATATACGATGCACTATATGGAAAGAGAAAGTTACGTAATCGTGAAAAAATTAGAAAGCGAAATTTCGATTGAAATATCCGTTTTGGCGGTCCCTTTTTTTGAAAAAGTGTTTTTTTGGCATAACATCCGTCTGTCTGTTCGTCTATGCGCAGCGATAATGAGTAAACGGATGAATCAATTTAATGCACATTTCGTATCCAAGGTAGAATGTACTTGTCGACGCACGTGCTCTAATTTTTTTTTACTTTAAAACAAAGCGTACTTCACAAGAAGGTTATGGTACTCTTTTGAATGTTTCTCAAAAACAACTCCAACGATTTTGCTTAAATTATTTGCACGTAAACTACAATTAGTATGCATTACATCCGCATTAGCGGTATTTCGCTTGAAAGTCTGATACAGACGCAGTAAAATAATTTCTATCTGCTACATTCACGAATTTGTTTACTATTTCAAGAACCTCGAATATTATTTAACATGGATAAAGCAGAGGTAGAGTAAATTAATATTCTGAATATTTATTTTACTTTCAAATCTCTAATAAAATACACTAAGAAGTTGAATTATTGGCTTTGAGCACGACGAAAATGTTGTAGTTTATTTGTTTTGTCTACGGAGCATAAAGAACCGAAAAAAATGGATCACGTAATTTTGTCAAAACTATGTTTTGGTGGTTCCTGATTCCAAAAAAGTTGTTTTTAAAATAACTCCAACGCCGACCAAAAAACTTAGTTTTTTTACTTTATTACTTTCCCACATACGTAGTATATAGAAAGTAATGTAATCGTGAATTAAACAGTAACTGAAATGAAAGATATGATAATGATAAAATACATAACAGGACAGCAAACGCACTGCAGGTACGAAAATACATTAATTTCTGTCTACAACGAAATTACATTTACAGAACACTTTTACGATATTTATAAGACTGGTACGATAAATTTATTGTCAAAAAACAGTACAAACTGCGTTTGACCACGTGGAGGACAATAAACTAATTTACTCTCCGGAAGCAAGCAAGGGATCATCCCATCAATTCCGATCAAGGATCTCAAGGCAGAGGCGGATTCAAATCTTTTTTGCATAAGTTCCTAGATAAGATAAAAAGTTAGCTGCGAGTTATAAAACTAACAGAATGTCAATATGTTTGTAATTTTACATGTACAAGTTATTATCGAACTATAGATTATTCTGAGTATAGTGTTTAAAAATTGAGTATAGAATTGAAATAATATTCTGAATATTATTTCAAATAAAAGACATCCTAGTGACTTTGAGCATGAATAGAGCACTGAAAGACGGCCAAAATGTATAGGACCACACGTCATAAATTACCCTTTCACAATATTTTCTTCTTCTTACTCTTATGCTGCAGACGGAGAAAGTAACGGTTTGGAACCACTGCTTTTCTCTTTTCGCTTTGGTTTTGGAGAAACAAAAGGAAACGCTGGATGCGAATCTGAATGCGAAGAGAACACTTTTCCTTGTAAAATATCGCGAGGAAGAAAATTCAATATCTGAGAGAAATTCATCGTTCTCGTACGGCTGGAAGTCGATACAAGAAGTGCTTCCAACCAGTGCAAATTGAAATGCAAAGATGAAAATGAGAAGCTGATTACAATCGCGAAGAATTTATTGGAGAGATGGAAAAGGTATTTGTTAACGAGAAATTCTCGGAGAGGAATATAAAAATGAGAAATTCAGGGAGTGAATATACATCAAGAGGAATAATTACTGCGCAGACAATTATTGTTCATCTTGGAGGTGATTGGCCTCTACAGCATATGTTATAGTATTTGTAAATGGGAAATGTAGCTAAGTGCTATTGAAGCTTATCTACATGGAGTGATAGGAGGTAGGAGTTGGGTGGAAGGCCATTGTTAGCAGGGTTTACCAACAACTTGGCCCATGTGGAGGAGTTAGAAGAAGTGATTAGTAACAAAGTTATTGATACTAGGTGGAGATGGATAGAGGGAGGTGGGTGGGTTCGCCTTTGAGTAGTCACAGCTGTATGGACTGGGACATTAATGTGAAAAGCTACAATTTTTTCTCGATCCACCAATCGAACTCCGGATGACTTGGTGATGAGCGACAACACAATATATATCATATTGGGTATTAGATAAAAGCAGAAAATCTCACTCGCACAAAAAATTAAGACCATAACCGAATAAGGGAAATAATCCTATAGTGATGGGGGGGGGGCAAAAGATGAGGGCCCCAAATGCTCGAAGGCCACTTAAAAAACAGTAGCCCTTTTTTACCGAACGAAAAACAATTCTGGAAACAATGGAGTGTTAATTTTATATCTAGTTTTGAATTGGATATATAACGTTTTGATCGATTGTTTAAATTCTAGGGATTCTGTGTAACAATTCCGAATGCAAAAGTGAGGTTTAGAAATTTTTTCATTTTTCTTCTCCAATGTTTAAACCAATTTCGAGAAACAAATAATAAACTAAAATGCAATGAGATGTTAGGGATTTGGCAAGTAATAATGAACTATACAGGCGGTAGCCGAAGTAATATTACTGCACACGTTGCTTATATTGAGTATTTTATAAACTTAAGTCAATCTTTAATTTCAGACGACATTTTCATATGAAAATTTTGTTCCTTTCTATCAATTTTAAGTATAAACTTAAAAGAAAAAATAATTCAAAGTGAAGTACATCAACTACAGTACATTAAGAGATCATGTTACAACAGCTACAACCGAAACTGTATATTTCTATTCTATATATTATAATAAAATACATACTAGTACGTAACCCTCTTGCTCAAATACTCGACAACAATGCAATTACTGAATTATTCTAGAGTATTGATGTATTTTTGTTATTCACTTTAATTATTAAGAGAAGACGACAAATCTTTTTAATCAAGAAATCATTTTATTTTGAACACCGCTACAAATATTGAACATCCAAAATTCAAATAACACGTACAAAGGAACTGTGTAAATCGTGTCACAAATTAAACCAAGTTCTTCCGTAACGCCAACTGTCCTAAAAGCATTTCTCATAATTAGGCGAATTCGGATCAAAAAACTTACCTTCAATAGTCTTACACAAATCTATCAAGTTGGTGTAACTTCTCACAATGGAGGCCAACTTGTTGTTGGGTAGAGGAGTAGTGAGTATGCTAAATATATGTCCGAAAGCCAACGCATCCAATTCAGTGGGTTTGTCCCCGAAGAAGAATTTCTTGTCGTCCAATCGCCGAGACAGAGCCCTGCAACACGATTCTACCTCTTCGAACACATCTTCGGGAGATTTCGTGGACCACCCGCCAGCGTCCAGATGTTTAACCACTTTATTCTTCTTCATCCAACACTGCAGGTGATTCAAAGGCCACGGAAACACAGAGCCGTACCTGATCTTTGTCACGTAGTTATATGTGTCATCGTCACGCCATGTCACGTACAGTTCCGCGTTGAACAACACCAAGTTGATGAGGGACATGAACGCTTTCATATCGGCACGTTGCATGGCGTCGAGATGCTTCGATAAGTTGACCCCTTTCGGAGAAACAAACGCCACGATTGGTTCGAATTCGGCCACGATGTACGGTCCGCATTTGATGAACGGCACTCGACCGGTCGGGGACATAAACTCGGCGTTCTTCCGGCTCTCGATGGAAAAACGTAAGTGGCACATGTTGAGAAAAGTTTGGAGAGCGAGGCAATTGGTACTGTCGGGGAGCAGCATCTGGTCGATGTCGTGAGGTTGATACAGTTTCACGTCGGACGGCCATGGATATCTGCATGCGGACTCCAACGCTAGAGTTTCTGTCAGCAACACAGAAGGCATAGTTTGAGTTCTCTGGATATGAATTACCTTCTCAGACGTTGTTCTCCTCAATGTGTTTGGTTCGGCTGGATGTTATTGTTTTCCAATTTTACCAACATCGTCTACAAAATTTATTACTCGCATGCAACTGATTCGTCGTTCCTTGAATATTAAACGAAATATTATGTTCTTTATAAAATTAATAATTACTTTAGTATTTTTTATCTAAAACTGGTATGTTCTTGGATTTACTTTCAAGAGTGTTAAAGTACAATTTTTCAATTTGAAGTCGAATACATTACCTTTCTCCATCATTTTTCTGATCTCTTTGGAAGTATTATTGCGTCACGAGACAGTTGTTCATGCATTAGAAAGCATTGTTGACATTCCGATCTTGATGTGGAATGGTTAAGTTGTATATGTGTGTCATAATTGATACGAAATGATACACATAAAAACCACAGTGTAAAATTTGAACTTAAGTATTTAAAAAATCGGGTATTTATTTATCAACATTATGATAATTTTTAGTATAGTTTCTGTTTTTCTGTTTCCTTGTTTATATTTTTATGTTGTTAAATATTATGTAATTTCATACTAGAATACTATGCTGTTTATCTATCACCAAACGAAGTCACATCCCAACGACAAACGTTCTTATTGAAAAATAATTTTTAGTCTCAAACAGGTCGATTAAGATTATTTGACAGTAGAATGGGTACTTCAGACAGACGCTAGTCAAATAAATGTTCAATTATTTACCATTTTTATAAAGTTTTTGGTACATTTGCATTGTGCGGAAAATATTAAAAAGTGTTCACTGAAATTATTTTCTGCTTAAATAAATCAATAAAAATTCTAAAAATGTTAAATACTCAAAAAATAATTAGAATTGAAGAAATATTTAATTCCAAAGAAGGAACTAATCGCAAATTTGTTTAACTCTCACTTTTCAGGAGTAGGTAAAATAACAAACTCAGTGTCTCCAATCAATGTCCTCCAATTATATCCACCCACGTACCCAATTCTGTTTTATTTATTTATTTATTTTTTGTGGGGCTTTAAGGACTCGTCAACAAGGTCATTAGAGCCATTATTTATTTATTTTTGTGGGTACAAAATACACCGCTCAGCATTTCTGCTCTTCAAGTGACGTTCGAATTTGCAATGCAGAGAGCATGCCGAAATGATTGAATGGAGAAGTCAATGGACACCTCCGAGTGAAATTAAATTGAAAGAATTAAAAGACTAATTGATTATGAAGAGATTAATTGATTAAGAAAAGGAATTGGGCTCCTTATGGGTTGCTAACGTGGATGAGAAAGTTAAGAAATGGGTATCTATTTATAATGCGGGTAGGAGAAATTCCAAGTTTGAAGTGAAGGGCAGCTGAGATATGAGGAAGACCAGAGTAGAAATTGTTTGAGGAGTTTATTATTGACTGTTCTATTGTTGGAAATTGGAGTTCTTTATAAATGTTTCTATTTTTATGGACCATGGCGCGTTGAGAATCTTTCTCAGAATTTTTTTCTCAAATATCTGGATTTTATTTATATGTTTCTGATGCGTAAAGAAATAATGGGAGAAATATACTTTTATATATTAAGAGGGCGCATTCTAGTTTTAGAGGTGGCTTTTTGTGGATGATGGGTTTTTAATAATGTAGTCCTAGATGAGCTTTATTAAGTCTGCTTACGATATGAGTGACCCAGTTTAATGTTGTGTCCAATAATACCCCAAGCTGTTTAATTGGCGTTTGGAGAGGGGGGGTCCATTGGGTATTTTCTGATTGAAGTGAGAGTGGAGGTGGATGGGAGACTGGGCGTAGAGTGAATATTTTGGCTTGGGATTTGTTGTTAGGGTTTAGTGCGATTTTCCAGTTGTTAGTCCAATCTTCTATAGAGTTCAATGAGGTTTGTTTATGTGATGCGAGAACATTTATATCACTATGTGCTGTGAATATTAATGTATCATCCGCAAATGTTGCTATGTTAGCGTCATTTGGGATGGGAATATCGACTACGAAAATGTTAAAGAGGGTTGGAGAAAGTGGAGATCCTTGAGGGACGCCTGCTAAGATTTGGCTGGGATTAGAGATTATGTCCCTTATTTTAACGAAGAAGGAGCGATTTTTTAGAAAGCTATTTTTTATTTATTTATTTTTTGTGGGGCTTTAGGGCTCAAGCTATTAATGATATCAAAGAGGTATTTCGGAGTGCCAATCTGTCTAAGTTTGTAGAGAAGTCCGTTGTGTCAGACCCTGTCAAAGATTTACGCAAAGTCTAAGAACACGGCAAGGCAGTATTTCTTATTTTGGAAAGATTTATGTATTCAGTTAGGCGCAGTATTTGGTGTGCGGATGAATGCTTTGGTGAAATCCGAATTGATGCGATGGAATTGTTTTGGTTTTAAAAAGATGGTTATTAAGACATTTTAGAATTAGTTTGTCTGCGATCTTAGTGAGAGTGTGAAGAAGACTAATAGGTCTGAAACTATCTAGACTGTTAGGCTTTTTGTTTGGCTTGAGTATTGGAACGATTAGCGCATGTTTCCAGCTGA
>NNCF01129371.1:127776-152189 GCA_002313205.1 Laupala kohalensis
ATAATTCGGAATTTTGTGTCGTAAGGGTATGAAAATTCATCGCCACTGGATAGAGAATGGTTTAAAATATCATTTGAAACATGTTTTGGGGGTACTTAAGTCTAGTCACTCTCACGCACATTATAACTTGAAGTATGCAATCACAAAAATAATTAAAAAAGAAAATGATGTACAGGCACGCATGATTCTATGCATTTAATAATTAACTCATCCACAAAATACTAATTACAAGAAATATCCTTAACGTGAATGACAAATAAAACGCACGATAATAATTCTGAACACTAAGAGTCTTTCAGAGTTCTGTGGGGGTGGTTTTCGACCCCTAATAGACAGTCCACGCCCGCGTGCACCAACCACCATGCTTCACCGACCTTCAGCGTTCATGAATAGCAGAGGGAAATTGTCATTTAGTTATGATGTGATCGGCAGGTGGGATTTAAAAAAAATCATAACGCATGTTAAGATGAAGTCTAAGAGTTTGTTTTTGCAAAATCGGACAGGAGCTTGGTGAGAAAATTGCATAAATGTTTATAGCATCAAAATACACGTTTTCTCGAAATTTCACGGAAATCCGCTGATTTTTCCGTTATTTATTGCATTTTGAGTGAAAAACGAAATTTCATACTTTTTTTTGCGGTTAGGACTCTTTTTGAAGTATTTATACCGCATCAGTTCGATAGTTTATTCATTCACGAATGTTTTAAGTTTTCGTTTATTCTTCTACGACCATTTTAACCGGAGATATAAAAAAAATAATTTGGCGATGCTCTAAGAATGTACCAAAAATGCACATTTATGTACTTTATCGCGAAGCTCCAGTCCGATTTAAAAAAATAATTTTTTTAAAACTTCATATTAATACATGTAATGACAAAATTATAAAAAATTCCACTTATCGATTACATCACAACTTGGCTTTTTTATGTTTGATTTTTCCCTCTACTGTAAACGACTCACCTCTTGAGCCGCCTTCAGAAAATCAAAGAACCTTGTCCACTCCTTCGTCGTGTTCTTCTATTTCCAATATATTCTTAGTTGTATCAATATAAACATACAAAAAACAACAACAAATTCGATAATATTGAATTATTGGTACAATATGAATAAATACTTAAGGATTTTATCTCGAGTACTTATGCCCAGTCTATGAAACGTCTTGTAATTACGTGATTTTGATGGGTATTATCCCCTTTGACTGCCCCATATTCCGACAATTTGGGTTTTAAAATTACGTCCATTTGTGTCCAGTGATTTTGATTAAACTCAACGGTGTGGGTAAACATTATCAAATACTCTATGGGAGAATGTGACATTCAACCTATAATCACTGTTCCAGATTTTATATCGCGCACCGCAGGAGAGATTACGGAAGCCCTCTGCCAACTCTAAACTCACTCATTGCATTATCGTGACATGTTTGGAGGTTTCTTCACCATAAACATGACAAAATATAGTACTGTTAATTGTTGCTACTCCACTTCGTCACGCATCGACCTGTTTTAAAATTTTTAAATTGTGATCTAACATGTATAAATTGTCAATTTTGCAAGTGTAATAAATTTTGAAAATTTCTGGATTGAAATTAAGGTTTAAAATGCTGTCACAAAGTAGTCATAGATATATTTATTTGCGTAAAAATATACACTTTAAACATTATATTTCATTTAACAAAAAGTAAATGATAGTTTTTAAAATAACGATAAGTGAAGAAGAGAATTGCAAAACTTGAACAATAAATAATAAACTTTGGCAGAAAAAGCAGTTCCAAACTGCGTACGACCCCATGGGGGGCAATAAACTAAGTTACTCTCCGGAAACAACTATATTTAACTAAAGAAAAACAGGGAAAAGCGTAATGCATAGAAGTACTCTCGATTAAGATATTTTGGTTGCTCTGCAGCTGTAAGAAACGGCGCATAAAAATTCCCCCCCTCTGGTTACAGCTTACGGTATTTCAATAACACTCTTTCCAACTTCTTCACCTAAGACGTATTGGTGTAGTGTATATCAATGAAAGCAGAATGCACAACGAGATGAATGCACAAGGATATAGAGAAGGAAAATAACTGGGGACAGAGAGACAGAGGAAAAGAAGTAGTACAATTCTTGAACACAGATTTCATCAAAATAGAGACAGAATATGCGGCGACAACCCCCCGGGATAAAACCGAATGGTCGACAAAACACAAAATAAAAATGAAAAAAAAAGCAAACAACCTGAGCGTCGTTTCATAAATTAAGACTAAAATGATAAAATACTAGATCAATCCAGGTGGTTAAACCGCACAGAAAATTGAATCTAACCAATATTGTGTATGAAAAAAAAAGAATGTTAACTTATAAGCAGAAAGTCTATTTTATTTAACTTAGCACTGAAGTGCCACCCTTGCTTCAAACGAAACAGTCTCGTTCAGGAACACAATACTCGCAATAGTAGTAATATTCATCGCCCTAGAGTGTCAACCACTCTTTGCCAAAAAGAACCTTATAATTCCCTGCCCAAGAATATAAATGATATTATGACATTGAATATCTTCAAATACGCGGTTAAAAACTACCTCCTGCACCAGTGCTTCTACACTGTAAAAGAATTTATTGATTTTAATAAAAGTTAAATCCGTCTCGTACTTTATCACGCTATTGCTGTAGCACCTTTTAAATAACTTATAACAATTTCAAAAACTATTTTCCTGCATGATTGTGTTGCCGTATGGCTCATATTAATTTAGTTTTATGTGTACTCAACTTTGGCACTGTTGTGTACGTTAATTCTGTAGCCCCATCCTGGCCCGGTTTTTTACTCCGGTTTTCCTTCGGGTAGAGGCAGATTTCTTATACAGGTTCTCTAGACTTTGTCTAGGGACGTGTTTATTGTATCAATAAATCGTGAATTTAGTGTTTTTTCAATTTTTAAACACTATACTCAGAATAATCTATAGTTCGATAATAACTTGTACATGTAAATTTACAAACATATTTGCGTAAAATTACAAACATATTGACATTATATATGTATTATAACTCGCAGCTAACTTTTTATCTTATCTAGGAACTTTTGCTGAAATTTTTGAATCCGCCTCTGCCTTAGGGCCCTTGATCGGAATTGATGGGATGGTCCCTTGCTTGCTTCCGGAGAGTAAATTAGTTTATTGTCCTCCACGTGGTCACACGCAGTTTGTTAATGCTTTTTGACAATAAATTTATTTACATTATTTATTATTTACAATAGTAATAGCAAAACTGCCGGTCCTGAGCCTTTGTAAACCTTAGAAAATCATTGAACTTTTGTATAATTCCGACTCTGCCCACAGGAAACCGAAGAGAATCGGCATTTACACATTAAAGTATATAATGATTGAAATATATACACACAAACACACACACACACATTGAAACGAATAAGAGACTTTCTCTTGAATGCGTGATACTTGAAATTTTATTCTGCTGTGCCACGGAGGAGGGAGTGCCGACCAAGTAAGATTCTGCTAAACATTAATCAGAGAAGAAGATACGACATTGAGAAATAAGTCGTAGAAGAGAAGAAAGAAAATTAGTGTGTCTCAGAAAAGAAAGAAATAAACTTATCAAAAGGAGGGAGGGCTGGACAATACGACGAATATCCTTTTCAACGAAGACGAGAGCAGCCCATTCTATGGTAAATTTATGCATGTCTCCCGTTTGTGTTGGCAGCAATGAAGAAAGAGTAGAAGCCACGGATCACCCAGTGTGTGCCAACTTAATTTCTAAGAGCTAACGAACTTTACTTCTACTTTCCAAATGAACTCACTCAAAATTCATGAATGTCTGGTTTTTTATGAACTTCCGACTTTACAAAACTCAAGACCTGGGTGTCNTTTCCGCCTTTAATAAGCGCCGTTGTCTAGACGTCAGGACAGCCAGGCTGCCCCGAGGCGCCAGCGGTGTGGAAGCGGCTGCTGACAGTAGTCTGGTTTTACGCAGCTCTTGTCTCAGAATGAGAATGGAAGAGTATTCATTCAAAGTATGGTTCATTCTCACGAAAAGAAGTGTAGCTGTGTGTTTCTTATTATATTCCTCGTAAGTCATTGTATCTGAATGGCCAAGACTGAAAAGATTGACTAATGATCCGAATGGCTTATAGCGATTTGTGTACTCAAAATCATGTAACTTTGCTTCGAGAAATTCAACAAGAAAAAAAATCCTGAACGGAAACAAACGCACTGTGTTCATTACTTAATTGTATATTAGTCGCAATATTACTTTGTTGTCCTCAACGTGGTCATAGGTAGATTGCAACAGCTCTTTTCACAATAAATTATTTATTTATTTATTGTCAACCTAACTGACTTTGTGATGGTATAGAACCTGTTTTCAGTGTAGCCAACGCTTTTACTTCGCCATCGTCCATAAGAGTAATGATAAGGGTACCTCGCGTTCTGTTGGCAAGACATTCTTACTTAAATCCATTGCCAACCTCGGACACCAATTCAATTCACTTGTTCTTGGGGCGCTGTTCTGTTCTTTCTATGCATAAAGCGCGTGGAACGATTATTACGTTGTGTCTATATTTGTTGTGGTACTAACTTGTATTTCTTTACAGCAAATAGTCGCTTTTGTGACTACTATTAATAATTATTTGGATATTACTTAAACTCTTTGTGATCACGCTTTTCCTGAAATTTTTCTAGTATGATGTAGCGGGACGTTTTAACCTCACAATATCATCAGATGAGAATGGCGTGGACCGCTGCCTGCGCACAAGTGAGATTCAAGAATTTGTTTCGTAAAGGTTGGTAATTTGTTTAAGGCAGCCATATTGAATAATTTTAAACAAAGTATCGTGACTTTGAGTATAGTTACTGCTCTGAGTGTCCACTAGCTCTGGACAAATACGTCATTGCTCCGCATTGCGAGTTCCTTACTCCACCGGGAGACATGTAGCAAGCATATGGAACATCTTTTTCTGCACATAGGATGCTCGATTCGGGCACGGCCATTATTAGTCGAAAATGTTGACAAAACTAATCATTGGGATGTTCTCTGCTATTATTTGAAAGTATACATAAATCTTGCGTTTATCACTATGCCGACGTTTCAATAGCGTACGCTACCTTCATCGGGCCTCTTAGGTTCTCGTCAATTCTGCTCAATCCTCATGCTACTTAGTCATCAATCTCAGAACCACCATTTAAACACTATAACTAATATCATAGTGTTTTCGCATTCAAGCGTATATTAAGCAATATCATCATTGTATCTATCTTATTACGAAATCCATCATCTTAATAATTCTCTCTCTTTTCGAAAGGACTAATACAACATAAAACTGTTGCTCTTCAGGAGTTTTCAGAGTACGACAATATTTGCAATAAATTGATAGCATCCGTCATGGATGCGTTATCCACAGACTGTCCTAACCTCAACGACGCGACGTCCAGTGCAGTTCCTCCTCAGAGAGAATTGTCAGAGCAAGTCCGGTTGCTCTCAGTGCGTGGAGAGCGCGCGTCCATAGACAAATGGAACAACCGCAACTGTTGCAACTTCTCTGTCAAACGGAGCAACATTTTTGCCCTCGGGATGCACCAGTGCGTACTCAGAGCAGCAGACGAGAAACGTTCTCGTTTATTTTCCTCGTATCTGCAAGTTACTGTTATCTGAATAGCGAAGTCCGAAAAGAAGGAAATGATCGGAATGGTTAAGTCTCGTGGGCAACTGTACGTACTCTGTGAAATGATGTAGTGTTTTGCAAACGTAGCATGCCATTGCCGGAGTCAGTATTAACTTGTTTGTCCGGGACAAGCCGCGTCTCAGACAGAACTACCAACGTTTCGCCCGTCTGACTGTGATCAGCTTCAGGGTAATGTCACAGTCGCATAGAGCTAAGTCAACGTCGTTCTCTCCATATTTATATAGTGTTTTCTTGACTTGTTGATAAAGGCGAGAGACGGGAAACCATAGAGAATTCCCCTCTTTGTGAGGATTACTTTCCAATTTGGACCGCATCATTCGGGAATCGTTCTATATAAGTCCCTGCCCAAGAATATAAAAGATATTATGAAATTGAATATCTTCAAATCCGCGGTTAAAAACTACCTCATGTACCAGTGCTTCTACACTATAAAAGAATTTATTGATTTTAATAAAAGTTAAATCCGTCTTGTACTTTATCACGCCATTACTGTAGCACATTTTAAAGAACTTATGACAATTTCAAAAACTATTTTCTTGCATGGTTGTGTTGCTGTATGGCTCATATTAATTTAGTTTTATGTGTACTCAACTTTGGCACGGTTGTGTTCATTAATTCTGTAGCTCCATCCTGGCCCGGGTTTTTCTCCGTTTTTCCTTCGGGTAGAGGCGGATTTATTATACAGGTTCTCTAGGCTTTGTCTAGGGGCGTGTTTATTGTAACAATAAATCGTGAATTTAGTGTTTTTTCAACTCTTATGATTTTTAAACACTATACTCAGAATAATCTATAGTTCGATAATAACTTGTACATGTAAATTTACAAACATATTTGCGTTAAATTACAAACATATTGACATTATATATGTATTATAACTCGCAGCTAACTTTTTATCTTATCTAGGAACTTTTGCTGAAATTTTTGAATCCGCCTATGCCTTAGGGCCCTTGATCGGAATTGATGGGATGGTCCCTTGCTTGCTTCCGGAGAGTAAATTAGTTTATTGTCCTCCACGTGGTCATACGCAGTTTGTACTGTTTTTTGACAATAAATTTATAAATTATAAGAACACTGACTAAAATTAACATCGCAATAAACGCAACTTCTAAATTAATATTGATTTGTAAGTGATAATTAAATGACATTAAAAAAGAGAAATTTCATGAAAAGTAAATTCAACAAAATCGAATAACTCTTTTGAAATGAAATATCAAGTAATGAAATTATAAAATTTTTGTACTATTTTTTATCTATTGACATTGATATTGAAATTCAATTCTATATTATTCTATCAATTCTATATATCTATATTATTTAGATCTATTCCCCACACGTGAACTGCAAAGAACTGAATTATAATATTGGCCTGTCACGATATTTAATTTCAAAATACGTATAAATGGGTTTCGTTGACACACGAATTTTCTGCTGCATCCAATAATTGATGGCAATTAAATCACAAATAAAAATATCACAAAAGAGAGAATAATTCTCATTCCCTGCACGAGTAAAATACGTAATTGAATTTAATGTGAATACAGTATATCGAAATGAATACAATTTTATCTTCCTACAACAAGTAATGAAAGAGATGAAATCCAGTAAGGTTTGTATGCAGCTGCATATGCCTGGGAGACAGTATTGAAAACATGAGACGAGGTCTATTTGTCAATTTTTTAACTCATGGAGATGGATGAAAATGTTATTTTCGAAATAGTGGTGCAAAACCATTGCTCATACTTTAGGAAATACGCTTTTGTATGTTCACTATTTAGGTCTAGACCCTAGTGTTGGTCTAGAATCAAATCACTAAATTATCTGAAAGCGGCAAAGAATAAACAGAGTAACATGTAATCATTATAATAATAATAATAATAATAATAACATAATTATTACTATTATCATGTTCCGTTTAGGATCTCAGCTTTTTTTCTGCTGGTCGTAGTGAGGTACGGGCTACACCAAGCACACTCACTCTGGATTATCCAAAAATTTTCTGACTATTCTTGATGTGTTGAGCAAACCAGCTTTCTGAAGTTGTACAGAAATGGTCTTACGCAGTTTTAACATGCTAATACTATTGTGGAGGGAGATAGGGATGACTCCTGTAGAGGACTTTACTACCGGTACTATGTAAACTCTCTCCATGTCCTTTGTATTTTTGCTTTAAGGTCACTATATTTCTGATATTTTTCCTGAATTGTTTTCTGAAGGTTGTGAGTGTTTGGCACAGCTATGTCTATCTCTTTGTTACTTGATATATAAGCGCTATGTCTGGTTTGGTGTTATGAATTTTTCGGTCCGTGATTATTGACCTGTCATAATATAATTTGAAGTTTGTTGATTCTAAAACGTCAGCCGGCTCATATTTGTAATAAGGTGTACTATTTTGTATAAGACAATACTTTAAAGCTAATGTTTGGTAAATTGTGTTAGCCACTTGGTTATGGCGATGTAAATAATCAGTTTGTGCCAACATATTACAAGCTCCGGTTATATGTTGAAATGTTACAGAAGCAATTCCACATTTCCTGCACTTAATCATATTCTATATGCGGATCCTGCTTAATATATTTCTTATAATTCCTAGTGGGAATAACCTGATATTATTATTATTATTATTATTACGATTGTAAAAAACATACCTCACCGGACATTTGAATGAAATAAGTGCGACTATAATTGATGCTAAAATACATTGCGTCATAGGAAGAAAAGATTTATTTACAAAATAACTTTTAAATCACGAGAGTGACGGAAGTTTACTTTGGTTTTGTAGTACATTTTTCTTTGTAGTATTTTCTTTCCATAATTTTATCAATAGATCACTTTTAGAGGACATTTGAGAAAGGGATATTTCAATTTTTCCGAGACGTGAAAAGCATAAATCAGGAATCCTTTGCGCTCCGCCTCTTATGCTCTTATGCTCACACGCATTTCAGGCGATTTTTCGAATATTATTTGTTCTATACTATTAACTGATAGGTAGAAATTAAATAATTTTTTAATTTTTTTAAAAGAATTATTATTATTGTTGTGTTTTAAAGTGATAAATATATAAACAAAGAAAACAATTATTCATCTCTGTAATTTGGCTATCTTGGATTTGGTCCCTCCCTAAGTACACACTTGTAAGTTATTAGCCTCAAGTACGATCAAAATTTAGTAGTGAAATAAAATTGTAAATTATGTGTTATACAATCAGGCGTCAGTAATAGGTTCTCCTATGCATTCTATTGTTCCTATATATTTTCTTTATGATTAAAAAAATGTATTATTCCCAATGTGTGATTAATAGAACTCTTGGTTGTAAGCTGAAATTTTAATTACGCTTGTGGAACTTATATTGAATTATCAAATCAAACGACTTTATTTTTACGGTTTATCTGCTTTTTCTTAATTTAAAAATCATATGCTTTTGAAATCTTTAAATTTATTTTGTACAATTAGCTCAAATGATATAATATTGATTTAGACGTGGATACAAAAATGTTAATTAATGAGAAATATTTCGGTCTCGAATTCTTTTGTGTGTATTAAGGACAAGAATTGTTAAACATGACTAAACGTACAAAAACTCGATTTTTGAGAAGAGACGTAAAATGTTAATTATAACAAATATACTGGACTTCAGAGGGTTGATTTAATATAGTTATTTAAATATTATGATAGTATATTACATTTTGGAAGCTTGAATAAGCCTAGGGGAAAAAAATTCAGTTCGTCGCTCAGATCCGAGACGGCGTCCGACATTAAAGGAGATCCGCCATGGGTTTTCCCACCAATCACGTCCCGGAGAGGAGGAATGATTACAAAACAACAGAAGAGTCACACGAGAACGAATCTCTGATGGAGGCGTGGAGTGCGGAGTGAGTCCATCTCGCGCGCGCGTGTATGCGTGGGCAGTGACATGCGGGGGAGGTCGGGTCATATGGCAGCGTCGCAGCCGAACAACTTTTTAATTAATCTCCCTTCGTGACGCTGGGGACTTACCACCCTACCCCCACCCCTTCGAAAGTCATTCTCCACGAGCGGACATCGGATTCCAATGCGGGGTTCGGGAGAGTGCGGACGTGAGAGGTTAAGTTACAGTGGAGGTCCGCAAGGGTCGGTATTATACACACAAGATAAAATATGGTCCGAGCGAAAGGGGTTTGGTTTAATATGGAGATGGGAGTAGGATGGAGAGATGGGTTATTCTATTGTAGATTGGAGAGGGATTAAGAGAAGGTTAAAGAGATTGGGATAAAATAGGGGGTGGATGATAATGATAACATCGATAGGGTTATAGAAGAGAGTAAGAGAAGAAATAGGGAGAAAGGAATTGTTCCCTGTGGAAAGTTTGGGTTTGTATGAATATGTCTTCTTTTTTTACGGCTAGAGAAAGACGATACATAGTGAATACTTTAATATCATTCCTGCATTTTCTCAGAGTTGGAAATGATATTTATAAATTTTTAAGTAAAATATGAATATTGGAGAGTGAAATGTGAATTATATTCATGAGAGAAATTAAATTTTTTGAAGAGTTGAAAATATGAGATATACAAAAATAACGACATACCTAATCGTTATTAAAATATACGTTAACCGTTATTTTTTCTTAAAAAAATGAGTAGTTTTCGACTTCATTATTGAACAAAGTCGATGAATTAATTAAGGAAATTTGATAAAAGGACAATACATAAAATTTATTTTCTTCCTCAGGACTGAGGGCATAAAGGAATACACAGTTCAAATAATGTCACTAATTACATACAGTAATAAATAAAATATTACATACAAAAATAATTATGACTTAATATCATATACCTGATACGTATATTAGTTCCTGTTTATCCACCTACATCGTCCAATACGTACAACTACATTAAACAATCCATTAAACATTAAACTCAACCATGTCTCCAATAAAACACTCAACCGTCACTTGGTGCTCTAACGTGAAACTATATTTGTTCTAATGACCTTAACTCACTAATTCAACTACTTAGTATTTTTCATTGTTATTCAAAATAAAAGTTACAAAATGGTCGTGGGGTTACTGTACTCAGTTGCAAGAAAATACGAACATTGCAAGAACAAGTTAAAAAATACAATATATAAAGAAAATACTTGCATTATTTCTGTCAACATTAGATGCAAATTGTCGACTACCACTACAAAGAGAGCCTTGTTCAATCTGACGCTGAGAGACTGCGAAGAGTATTAAGTCTCCGGAGTCCAACTGAAAGCACGAATTTCAGGCTCCAACCTCCCTCCACACTGCGCCGTCTGGAGAGCGAAAACGACAATGCGTTATGCAACGCTACGCGGGGCGCAAGACGACAATTTGGCGAAAAGTTGCAACAAGGGAGAAGGGAAAAGGAGGGGTGGAGGGAAAATATAGACGACGAAGGGGAAAGAAAAGACCTTGATAATAATGTTTACTGAAAATAAAAGAAAAAGTTACGATCTGCGTACTATCACGTGGAGGACAGCGAACTAATATAATCTCCGGAAGAAAAAGAAAGGGATCATATCATCAATTCAGAAAAAAGGACCTATTCTAACGATATAATTATTTAACAAATAAAAAAGTTTACAATTACTTAAATTATTACGAAATTCTTGCTGATCAATCAGAATTTTTAATGTTGTATAAAATATGAGATTAACATTAACGATAGTATCAGTAAATATATTACTTGAGCTAAGGTCATTAGACTTTTAACCTTCGTTTCGACTTTTACTAAGTCATCAAGGCTTCAAATACACATCAACACACTCACATCAAGGTTTTTAAAACAAACAAAAATGACATAAAATCAAAGGTAATGTGATAACTTTCGGTTTCAGGTGAAAATGACCATGAGTCGAGAATCGAACCCGGAACTCCTGTTTTAATCGCAGGGGTGTTAACCACTACATCACCCGTTCGCCTTCCACAACTGCGCACCATTTCCACCTACACAGTCAATATCAAAGGTGATATTGACATCACGCGAGAATTCTAAACTCGAATTCAAAGTAAATAAAAATATTGGTGAGATACACGCACATTTTGTAACAAAATCTCTTAATTACTCTTATATTTTTGACTCATACATAAACATCTTAAATTGTGATAATTAATCTGTTACCTGGAGGTGTGTTTTATGTTATGTTGAATGAAAATGGGAGACGGGCCCAGGAATTCGGGACTTTCAGCTTAACGCACTGAAGCGCAACCAATTACGCCACAACCCGTTCGCCTTCAGGACCTGTCTCTTCCATTGACATCCAGAGATCCCGCGTTCGAATCACGGTCTCTTCTCGCATAACACGATTTTTGACTCATTTATACAAATCGATTGGGTATTCCCGGTTGGATGTTCTAATAAAAAATAATCAAAAGCCTTGGTATTGACATTGGTAGGGATTTTGTATTGTAATATTTGTAAAAGTAGAATGTAGCGTGCTATTGAAGCTTATCTACATCTGTCTCNTGGTGCTATAGGAGGTAGAATGTGGGTAGTACGACCTATTATTGCAAGGTGGGTCGCTTCGCAAGGTTCACCAACAGCAAACCTCAACTATTCTTCCATTTCGCTGCGTATATGTAAACAGACTACATTGAATGGTTGATATCTTGTTCTCTATGATTGATTCACGTGTTCTTCTAACAACGAAACACGCGACATAAAAGAAAGCAATAAAATTATTTTAACCTCGCAACGAAAATTCGAGAGACCTACAACTAGACGCTACAACTAGTAAAAGCAGAAATGCCGCTAGGAGTGTACGTGTCGTACTGGAAAACAGAGCATGCCTGAAAATTTCCATGTATTTTGCATCCTGTCCGGTGCGTATTCCACCAAACAGTACGTAAAATGAAACTGTGTAAATCGGGTTTTCGAGTGATTGATCGCCATGCGGTCGTACAGAGATGATGTGATAGCATCTTGATATGGCGAGTATTGTATTGTGATTGCGGTGTAGTGTTTGGTGGACGAAAGGAAGACGGAAGTAGGAAGCGGAAGAGAAGGGAGAGAGTGAAAGAAAGTCGGCGGAGGTGTGGGAGGGGGAAAAGTGAAGAGCCTCGGAAAGAGTTAATTTGTTTTAATGGAATCAAAAGGAGGAATTAACATATCAACAGTCATGCGCTCCTCTCAAACGACCCTTCGCTGAGGGGTGGTCTCCGTCGACGCAGCGCGGAATTTCCATATTAATGTAACAATGGAGGAAGAGTATAGTGAAAGGGGTGGTGTCGAATGTTGTGAGGGGAGAGTTGTCGGACCGACGGGTGAGTGAGTGCATTGGATGATTGTGCTAGTGACGTCATAAGTGAATCATTAACAATTAAAACATTTGTTATTTTGAATAAAGCGACCTTATTACCCGGCGTTTCCTGGGAGTTTTCTTTTACACTTTTAATCTTCTTTTATTCAGGAAGAAATTAAGTCTATCTATATTGTAAGATCAAAATACTTTTATTTCCTGTTTTTTTAAAACATGTACGCATCCTAAGTTTTCAAATCCATAAAAATACAAATTTAATACAAAACTTGACTTGTATTAAATACAACTCAAGGGAACCGCGCCGCGCCGGTCCGAATACTGGCTTCAGAGGCATGTTGCGGCTGCACCATTTCATTTAATTTTTTGTAAAATCTAAACTTTTCGTCGAAATTTCACGATTTAAAGATGATTTTTATCTTTGTTAATTGCACAAAACAAATAATCCATTCAACTTGATGATGATTGATTTTTTTACTTCATTAATTACTCTTTCTAAAGTATTTTACCATTTGTATTTTTAATAACGTTTTATCGATAATTTATGTTATTTTTAGATAGACGTTTGCCGTTCCGGACTTTTTTGTAGAACTCTTTAAGGTATTATCTTTGTTCGCGATTGTCAAAAACCATTTGTTTTCTTATCACACATTTAAAAAAATAAAAGTTAGCTTATGTTTATCCTGGACATATATACACTATCTCCTTTTGGCAAATTTTATCAAGATCCGTTCCGTGTCTTAATCGTTATCCGGTAACGCATTTATATATCAGTATGGATGAATTGTGACCGTGAAATAAGGTGTTTTTATTAAATACTTATAATTCTATAGAAGTAAATACAAAGTAAATTAAGCATTTGCTTGAAGATAGTTATAGTTCGATGAATAATAAATAGAAGACCATTTCATCATTTATTCACGTTACTTAAAAGAGAAAGTCGCTAACTGTTCAGCTCTTGGAAGCAAATTAAAATTTTCCTGAGAGATTAAAAATAATCAAATAGATATCACAATCTTAATAAATTGATTAAGTCTTAATAAGTCGATTTTTATAATGGTCTAATTTTGAAAATAATGTATATAATCAATTATATATTGAATGAAATAACCTACAAAACCCAATATTGACGCTTTTTTTCGATCAATACATTTAAAATTCCATGTTGATAATACGATTTTCTCAAAATGGATACCGAAGACATACGGAATGGGATATCGCAGAGAATTGTGTGTGTTACCCACAGAAACGAAAATTAGAATGTTCACATCCCTTTCGTTTTCAGTTGAATAAATTGGAATGAGGAGGTAAATAAATCGACCAATCAATTTATTTTGTAGACCACATATTGTTTCTGACGGTTCTTTTACCATTTTCATGGCATTGGTTAATTTGATGTTTGTGTTATATATTATTTAGAAATTTTACGCATTAAAAATCTTGTTAAGGAAAGTTGCTTGCAGCACAGAAATATCACTATCCTCTATATGTAATATGATATTCAGAATTCAATGTAATATTAATATATCCAATTGCTAGTGGAGATATGCAGAAAATGTCGTGTTAATGAAAATTGTCAGTATTTTTTTATGTCTCCCCACTTCTGATTCCCCATCATCGCTATTGACTCTGGTCGAAAAGATGAGTAATATGTTTTTTTAATACAGGGTCTGTTTAATGATTTGGTTTCATGTATTTAAAATTATTAATTAGTTTCAACGCACATCATCAAGAAAAATATTAGGATTCATTAAAGATCAATTTATTTACGTTTCTGCCCGGTAATTATTATTTATAGTAATTATTGTTTAATAGAAGTATTTTTTAAATATACATTTTCTTTATTATAGTAGAAGTAGTATATATTCTATATTATTAATTGACGGGAATCAAAATCCAAGTAAAATTTGTGCAGAGACGATTCTAACTGCACAGGAGCACTGGTGTGCCTTTGAAAAGGGAAAAGCAATGAATGATAACGTTATGGAATCAATTTCGAATTCGAAGGAGAAGTAAAAGAACACATACCTCTATTCCTCGAAGGGTCTTGACAAAAGATTTTTCCCCCATTTTATGTTTTATTTGATTATTAAAATATCGAGGGATTTCACCATGCGTTGTGAAAACGTGCCAAGAATACGAGGTTCCATAATTCTTAATTACTCTTCTAGATTTTATGAATTTGACCCGAGACCCGTATCAAATGATCTCGAAATCCGATCATCTGCTGCGTTTTGTCACGACTTTAAAAGCACGTCTTGTATTTTATCGCTTTTTTTTCTTTCCAAAGAACTGTTGGTGTGATTTCGCATATTCAACATGGATTCAGCTTCATGGAACTTCATCTAAATTCAAAATTGTATAGTCCTTTTATCGTTAAATTGGCATTTTCATATATTATATATATTCTTTCATAAGATCAGAAAATCATAACAGAGTAATAAATACAATCAGCCACACGAACCAAAAATCCTTAATATAGTTACACAGAAAATGTAGAACGAAATCGGACATACAGTAATTCTACATTAGAAATGAAATAGATTCTGTTCTTTCCACAGTAAAAATGTGAAATATAGGAAATAATAATAAATTAATTGTCAAAAAACAGTACAAACTGCGTATGACCACGTGGAGGAAAAAAAAACTAATTTACTCTCCTGAAGCAAGCAAGGGACGTATCCCATCAATTCCGACCAAGGGCCTTAAGGCAGAGGCGGATTCAAAAAAATTCAGCATAACTTCCTAGATAAGACAAAAAGTTAGCTGAGAGTTATAATACTAATAGAATGTCAATATGTTTGTAATTTTACGCAAAAAATTACATGTACAAGTTATTATCGAACTATATATTATTCTGAGTATAGTGTTTAAAAATCATAAGAGTTGAAAAAACACTACATTCATCATTTATTGTTACAATAAACACGCCCCTAGACAAAGCGTAGAGAACCTGTATAAGAAATCCGCCTCTACCCGAAGGTAAAACGGAGAAAAACCCGGGCCAGGATTATTATTTTAAAATTGTTATTATTATTTAAAATATATTCAAGATTATTATTTTAAAATTGTCCTGTGAATGTTATTAAAACAGTAAATAGATCATTATTGGAAAAAACCTCTGAACAACCCTCAAGCATATACTTAAGATTATTCTGCAAATTCTTTGAGTTGGTGCATACATATTAAACACTAGACCATTATCTGTATCTCGTAAAGATTTAAGCGGGAGGGAACCGCAGAAATATGGTTTTCCGAAACCGACTTCACTATCTATAACTTATTTTTCGCATTTCCACATATGAGGTGAGGAGGGGTAAGGGTTGATGAAGGAATGTAATAGTTAATAGGGAGAATGTTAGTGACAGGGAAAACGGGAAGAACCATTTGCTACTCTGAAGAAAGAGTTGAGTACAAGAGAGACAAAAAAATGTGAGATATATAAACAAGAGGACAAATAAACTTGACGAATGACAATGGTCATGATGGTAGATGACACGGAATAACATGAACGCAAAAGAATCCTTGAAATGACAGTTGAAGCTAAATGGTCTACAGAAGTAGAAAGGAAAAACATTTTGCGCAATACTGCAAATATTATTACACTTCTACAAAGATTGCTCGTGCTTCAACACTGTAAAGTGCTTCTACAGCGTCTTGTACTTTATTACGCCATTGCTGTAGCACTTTTTTAAATAACTTATAACAATTTCAAAAACTATTTTCTTGCATGATTGATGAGTCTTATGACTCATTTTAATTTAGTTTTATGTGTACTTAATTTTGGCACGGTTGTATACATAAATTCTGTAGCCCCATCCTGGCCCGGGTTTTTCTCCGCTTTTCCTTCGGGTAGAGGCGGATTTCTTATACAGGTTCTCTAGGCTTTGTATAGGGGCTTGTTTATTGTAACAATATATCGTGAATTTAGTGTTTTTTTTTCAACTCTTATGATTTTTAAACACGATACTCAGAATAATCTATAGTTCGATAATAACTTTTACATGTAAATTTTTGCGTAAAATTACAAACATATTGACATTCTATTAGTTTTATAACTCGCAGCTAACTTTTTATCCTATCTAGGAACTTATGCAAAAAAAATTTGAATCCGCCTCTGCCTTAGGAACGTTGATCGGAATTGATGGGATGGTCCCTTGCTTGCTTCCGGAGAGTAAATTAGTTTTTTTTCCTCCACGTGGTCATACGCAGTTTGTACTGTTTTTTGACAATAAATTTANCTATGATGCGTGATTTGAACCAGCGCGTCCAAATACAGTTCGAGTACATACGTCGGTATTCCACGGTTCCTCTTACACGACTAATTTGTAAGAAAACTGGGGTTAATGACGTGTATAGGTAAAGAGTTAACTACCCTAATACGAACACCAGACCTATTCCAATACACGCATCCACCTCCATTCTCTAGTGCATGATAAAGTTACAGACATTATATTCGATGAACATTCTCGGTTTATCGCACCTTTAAGAATGTACCAGATTCATAAATCAGTTCATAAAGAATTTGTCATATACCTCGTTCTGTATTGGCCCGAAATTTTTTTATTGGTTCATAAAATATATTACACAACTCCCCCAACTTTGAACGCGACCTTCCGACATTCAATTTCGTAATAAATGGTAATCAGCCCTCACATGGCATGGGATTATAAATGGATTTTTTTTTTAGTTCTAAAAGGAGTCTTTCAACGGGTCATAAATACATCGCTGCAAGTCGTGCGTCCCTGAACATATTGCCCTCTGTCCCGATGAAACGGGCAAAAACCCTTACAGGAGGCGGGCGGCGGAACAGCTACGGTCGCTTTAATTAAAGCAAAATGTAGCTCCGAGCTCTCGGGGTTGACATTTTCCTTGTCGCCGATTTCTTGTTCGACTCATTCTATTCCCATTCCATGTCCTTCTCTCTCTCTCTCTCTTTTGATTCCACGGTGAAATGTACGGTTAGGTAAGACAAAGATGTAGATCGAAATTATAATGAGAATTGAATATTACATTCGACGTAATACTTTTTAAGAATACTAAAGCACTAGAAAAAATACCCAGCTTTGTCCGGGATTTAAAAAAAATAACTTTAAAGAATCATTACTGGACATTCCGGTATTAGAACACCTGTCAAGAGGTCTGGAGGATGTGTAGATCATTTTGACACGCGCTACCCAGGAATCAATTGTTTTTGACTTCAAAAGAATTAGCATAATAATAAATTTATTGTCAAAAACAGTACAAACTGCGTATGACCACGTGGAGGACAATAAACTAATTTACTCTCCGGAAGCGAGCATGGGACGTATTCCATCAATTCCGATCAACGGCCGTAAGGCAGAGGCGGATTCAAAACATTTTTTTTGCATAAGTTCCTAAATAAGATAAAAAGTTAGCTGCGAGTTATAATACATATATAATGTCAATATGTTTGTAATTTAACGCAAAAAATTACATGTTCAAGTTATTATCGAACTATAGATTATTCTGAGACCAGTGTTTAAAAATCGTAAGATTTGAAAAAAACACTCTAAATTCATGATTTATTGTTACAATAAACGACAAAACCTAGAGAACCTGTATAATAAATCCGCCTCTACCCGAAGGAAAAACGGAGAAAAACCCGGGCCAGGATTAAATATACGAAAATCAAAAATCAATAAAATTCTATTTAGACGTTAACATTTACCCCTAAACTTGACATACATTGCTTACTAGCAGACTAATAAATTATTATTATTATTATTATTGATTCCGGCGAAAACAGACGCAGTGAGCTCAGTATAGATTGTTAGGAAGGAACAGAAAGTTTCAACTTACGATATAAGTTTGTGTTTCAGAAATAGCAATATCATGATGTGTGAGATGTTATACACTCAACCCGACCTTGTATCTATATATTAGACATACAAGCGCAGGTTGTGAAATGTGTGTATTTTGTTGATGCTTCTGACACAAAATACATAAATAAATAAATTGCTCAAGACGCAAGTTACATTAGAAAGTTCAATATCAGCCTCGCAGATGTCTCTACTCACAGTATGACGAATTGTTCTATACAGTAATTGTATCCGAGTTATGAAGGAGTTGGATCCAGCTCACACTCACAGGTTGTGAACTATCGTACAATAAAAATATAGTACAATGATTTACAATAACAGTTCTTTTAGAAATATAATTACCGAGAATTTGATTTTAGTTTTTTTCTTCTAAAGGCACTCAGTGAAACTCCAATTTGGTTAAAATGATTCAACTTGGTTACGACTAACATCCAAAGAGATCTGAAGAAACAGTTCTCTTCCAGATTCACAGATTTATATTGAAATTCCATGGATATTAGAATGTTCCTGAAACCTTTGACTTTAGAACTTGAAACTGTTCCATCGGTATTTCAAAGAGAAATCTTTGATCTCAATTTTACTACTTCATGAAGCACAAGTTCTAGGAAGAAAGTCTCCCTCTGGTGCTATTTCCCTTTAGAAGAAAGATGTTCTCAAATGTAGCCCAAGGAGACGAACATGGATTGGAGCGTTCTGTGTTTATTAGTTAAATGTAAAGTAATAATAATAATATTAATAATAATAACAATAATAATAATAGCAATAATAATAATAATAATAATAATGTATTAATTTGCTAGTGAGCAATGCTAGGTGGCAGATAGAAAAGAATACATACATAATAAAATAATACGAAGTTAAAAAACAAATCATTAATATCTATAAAATACACACACAATCGGAATAAAATGCTTAGAAAATTACTACACTTGGTTACAAAGCGAAAGAAATTAAATTTAAGAAATTAGTTATCTACATGAGGCTCATATGTGCGTATATTCACATACATACACAAACACATTTTCGCTTACAAACTGTTACAGGGACACACTCATACGTACATACAAGCACGCTGAATATACACACATATGTCAATACTCCTCCTATACCCTTAGCGTAAAAGTAATTTTTATAACATAAAAAAAAGAAATAACTATATAGAATAAAAACAAAACAGGGGTGTAGAGAGCAATGATGTACACTTCACTACACTTCACTACTTTCTCTCTGAGCATTTCCTATACCCTTAGACTCCAATCACCTCACTACACTTCACATATATTCCTATTTCAACGAAGAGAGATGCCAGTGGCGGGAAAGTAATAGCAGTAGTTGTCCTCAAAGTTGTCACTGCCAGTTTGTAAGAGCCGATCTCTTGACAATAAATTATACATTTATTTATTTATTGTCAGTTTAATTGACTTGATGTTGGTACAGCGCTTGTACTCAATGTAGCCAACACTTTCACTTTGCGATTGTCCATAAGAGTAATGATAAGTGTACGTCACGTTATGTTGGCAGTTCATTCTAATTATTTTAAAGTTAAATCTATTGCCAATATCGGCCACCAATTCAATTCATGTGTTCTAGTGCAATTTTATTCTTTATTCGTCGAGTGTGTGGTACAAATACCTTGTGTCTTGGTTTGAGGTGTTATTAGCTTTTAGTATCTTGCATCAAATAGCCGCTCGTGTGAATACTGTCAATATTTATTCGAATATTACTTAAGTTCGTAGAACGTGGCAATCGTATCGATAACCGTATTGCATTATTTTCGGTAAAGTTACAAGACTGAGAATAGTTCCTTACATGACTGCAACCATTAGAGGCGAAACACTTTACGGTTATGCGGATTGCGTCTAGTCCTCATGATCAGGCTGAGCTGATATAAGTGCCCTTATCCTGATGTATACCAGGACTGACAATTACGCCAAATCAGTTGTCCAACTGCCATCTTACAGTACATTTTACATTAGATGTTTCATCGAACATTGGGAGGCACAACTTAGAGTTATAAATCTATGCTGTCACAAATAATATTTGATGTGGCAAGTCAGGAGAGAGAAAATAGAAAATTGACCTAGGAATTATCCTTTCGTATTTTTCAATATCAATTTAAACATATATTAAATATTTAAAATACTTCAAAAATTAAAAAATACACAATTTAATTTTCCCTGCTTGAAATAATATAAATTGATTGATGAGAGAAATGATATCGCATTACAAATAAATAAATATGACCCGATCAATGAAAAGCGTATTGATTGTGACCCGCGGGCATGTTTCTTTCAAGCTAGTGATGAAAGGACTTATCTCGAGGCATCAAGCTAAAAGTGTATGCGATGAATCTCTTCAAGATAATGAATTAGAGATGATAGAAAGACGGAACGATATTTTTATAAAGTATCTGAGGATCGTATATTTAATTCAAGCATGCACTTTATAAAAATTATTCCGATGAATTACGAGTGAACAAACCGTTTGGAAACTTCTCCAATGAGTGTAAAAGCCTCTTACTTTTAAAGGGAATTTATTTTGCAACATCAATACAGCTAATTAAAACTTCTCGTTTACATTGAAAGGGAAAAAGTATGAAACTGAGTTATATTTTGAACAAATCGTCATAGAAGAAAATCAAGTAGATAGAATAAATATTGAAAACTAAGAGCTATAATGTAATTAAAGAAAAAGGGGATTATTATGAACTACGAATATCAAGCATCTTGTGACGTATTTTAAGTGGAATATTTTTACAATTAAATTTTTTTTAAGAATCGACAACGGGTAACATACCTTTTCAGCCTCTTCCATTTCTAAGTAGTTTTATTTCTCAAGAAATTTTTATTTTTTATTTTTGCTTTCTCTTTTCCCTGTAAGGAAAAGGAGTGAAGGTAGTAATCACGGTAGGTACTTTTTGACATACGTTTAAAAGTCTTTGTCTCAATAACGTCACTAAGCGAATTAGGTAACAGATAATACATTGTATGCAGAAAGAGTACAGTTTCATGGGTTTACACATCTAATTCCAGTATTAAATTTTTCTGCCCCTTTTATCATCACCGTTGTTTTATTTTATTTTCCCATAATTATATTCTCCCTCTTCTCGTGCCGGAACCTTCAAAATTGACTTTCAATATTTCTAAATTCCAATTCATAGTTGTCAAAGTGAAATGATTTGCAACTTATAAGAGAAGAGAGAGAATAAAAAGTTAATAACAATTAAGTTTGGTCAGTTCCCTAGATTTACTAACTTGCCGACGTTTTGTGGTTAAACAAGGTTTGGATCGTCAGAACTGGCAGCTGAGGCACGGCACAATTTATTTACTTCATCATGTAATTGTCGTAGTACTTTCTATAATAAATGATTAGATAAAAAAATAACTCAGATACATGCATCTTGTATTATTTATTTTAAGTAATGTTTTTCTTATTCATGCATTATTTTCTGTAGCTCTTTCCCATCCGGGGATTTTCTCTGCGTTTTCCTTCAGACGTGTAAAAGCTCTCTGTCCTTCTTCCTGCAGCCACAAGAAGCTATTAACGATTTTTCTACAACAAATGAGACGGAAAAAGTGATAGTGATGCAGCTAAATATCATTTGAGTTACAGTTCTCTACAAGAAGTAACACACTAAAAATCAACAATATTACATTTTCTATATATTAAGTCAAAACAACTATGTCTAATTATCTTGCGTTTCATTAATGCGCTTAAAAATAGTTTAAGGGTCGTTTTTAAGGTCTTGAACCATTTCTTAATATTGTGCCCAAAACTCACATTATCTATAAGTTTATAGGCATCTCCCTCCCATGTTTCATTATCCCATTCAAACAGCACGTTTCATTATAACATTTGTCTTGTTCACTTTCAACTCTGTTCCTCGGCTATCTGGTCCTTTCATTGTTTCCTTTGACTTAATTATCTGTCTCTCTCTATTGCTTATTCCCCGTCTCCTTCCTACGACCTTTGTCCCGGTATCTTTGCGTTCTGGAATACGTTGGTCGTATCAGAGGAGTTATTCTGACCCCATCTCCGGATGGTTTGGCTCGTCTCTTTTATAACCACACTCTCTGCCATGCATTCTTCATGATAATAAATTTATTGTCAAAAAACAGTACAAACTGCGTATGACCACGTGGAGGACAATAAACTAATTTACTCTTCGGAAGCAAGCAAGGGACGTATTCCATCAATTCCGATCAAGGGCCCTAAGGCAGAGGCGGATTCAAAAATTTCAGCAAAAGTTCCTAGATAAGATGAACAGTAAGCTGCGAGTTATAATACTAACAGAATGTTAATATGTTTGTAATTTAACGCAAATATGTTTGTAAATTTACGTGTACAAGTTATTATCGAGCTATAGATTATTCTGAGTATAGTGTTTAAAAATCATAAGAGTAGAAAAAACACTAAATTCACGATTTATTGTTACAATAAACACGCCCCTAGACAAAGCGTAGAGAACCTGTATAAGAAATCCGCCTCTACCCGAAGGAAAAACGGAGAAAAACCCGGGCCAGGATTCAAAATGAAACATCTCTCCATCGCTTATACAATTCGTCCAATCTTGTGCGACCAACAGCACCTCGTCGTGCAACCTTAGCACGTAAGGCGAGGCTGTAGAACCGCCGTCGATTGAGATGCGGTTCCTACGGAAGTGAATACATCGACACAGGTGGGTCGCCGCCGCGTCACACAGGCGCACAAACAGCCTGACGCCGCCGCTGTTTGCCTTCCGACTCCGTTCGAAGCGGCGACAGCTGTCGCTATTTGCAAACCGCCGCCGCCGCGCCGTCAGTCTGTGAATAGAGCAAAGAGAAATTCCGAAACTGTCACAGGGACTTGGAACATTCTGTGGTCCACGAGACTGACTTACTCACTCCCCCAACTCATCATGAACCGAGAAAATAAAATAAAATAAATAGTTAACAACTTACGATCTTTCATGGACGAATAATATTGTTATTTTTTTGTGAAGAGCTTACTACGTTTCGACGTGGATTTACGCCGTCGTCAGCTGATCAAGTAATAACAGATTATAACAATGAACATAACAACAGGACAAACGAACAAGATATAAACAGATATACAAACACAAAATATGTTTACCAAAAAGGCAGAAACACAAACAAGTTATTTGTATGTATTGTATAAACCAGATAGTTTTTTCAGTGTCTGCGCGTAAATTCAAACTCCCGTGTGTATTGTTTATAAATATCATATCTCTAGATGTTTATACATCTCTCTAGATATGTTGCTGTTTTTCAGCCATGTTGGCACTTGCTAACGTTTCGGAGTATTTATTGTTCCGTCTTCAAAGCGAGTAGCCAAAGTAGTATATTTAGCAATAATTTAAATCTTATATACAAAGTTAAAATTGAGCTAGAAACAACCATCTGGAGAGAGGCGCGTTGTAAGTCCGGAGAACAGCGAGGAAGGGTCTAATAATTCTATGGAAGATTTTAATTATTGATGTTATGCTAAAAATTATTGTTGTTCTCCAATTAGTGGAATGTTAAACCTCTAGGAAGAACACGCAACATCATTAGATCACAATACTCTTTCCAAATGAAGAGTTTCACCTGACTGCCTCACGATAAGAACAGGAATTCGGCGATGTAGTTATGAGAGCAGAACGC